>VWZL01005290.1:146800-224468 GCA_013396915.1 Stercorarius parasiticus | reverse complement strand
CTGAGCCTGAGCGGCGCTGGGAGCTCTGCCAGAGGATCGGGAGAAGATCCATCACACGTGTTGCTTGATTTCCAGTTACCCGTGCTGAGCTGCTGCTGTGACTTCCCTGTCTTTGCCAGAGTGTTGCTTCTGCGCTGCCAAATGCATCTTTTTTTATCCCAGGCAGCCGACATGGCCCGGCCAGCTCGGGGCTGCTCTCGGCGTGAGCATCTCTCATTTTCCTGGAGGTGCGGAGGGCTGCAACCCCCCCGGCTCTGCCGTTTCGCGTGAGCGGTGACCTCTGCCTGGGGCAGATGTGGGCTGCCATCCGCAGTCCTGCTCTGCTCTTTCAAAGCCCCCACACTCGCTTTGGCTCCCTCCCACCTCCCCATCCCCAAACCCCTCCTGGGTGCCCGGTCACCGGGAGGGCTCCTATGCAAATATCTGGGAGAGGCATGAACTGAGCAAAGACCCACGAGCTTACAGCAGGCGGCGGTACGTACTGAGGATGAAGATGTGCTGCAAGCTCTGGAAATGGGAGGTCTCGTACTCATTCTGCTTCTTTTTCGCCAGCTCCTGGGTGACCATGCATCTGTCGCAGAGACCCGCTCGCAGCCTGGGGGGAAACCCACGGCCGGTGGCTTATTAACATACAGTTCCCATGGGGGAAATAAGCTCCTGCCCTCCCCACAGAGAAGGGTGCGCACGCAGCCCATCACCCAGAATCGGCGAGAGGAGTTATCACCCGTGGAGCCCAGCCCCGGCCCTTCCAACCCTGAGATCCAGCCCCACCACCATGAGCTTAGGAAAGCTCCTCTGCAGGCGCCCCGGCTGCCCCAGCGCTCCCAGCAGCCGAGTAGGAGAAAAAAAGAGGTTCCTGTGCTACAGCCTGCTTCTGGGAAGGCAGCGAAGCCCAAACTCTCCCCCTTGGAGGGTGCGCTCGCTGCCACCCAACAGCACCCTGTGGAGAAATGAAGCTTACCTGTTCTCCAACACCTTCACGTTTTCTTTAAGGACCTTCTGTTGTTCCCTTAATTGGTGATTTTTAGCGAACAACTCTTCAATTCTCTGAGCGTCACTAATTGAAGAGACAGAACAAGGCAAAGAGGGTCATTAGATTTCCCCCCCATATCTGTGCCTTTATCCACGGTGCCCCGTCAGGGGGACGGGTTTGTGCCCTGAGCCCGCTGTGATGCTCGCACTGGTGAGGCTGAATTGCTTTTGCTTGTGTGGCCGGGGGGGGAAACCACGGCGTTGGAGCCCAGACACCCGCCCATGGAATTGGCAGCTGCTTCATCCTGTTTTCTTGCTTCCCAAGAGAGCAGGCACCCGCCGGCGCGAGCATCGCTTGCTGGTGGGAAGGTAAACTGGAGGGGGGCTGGGACCACCCCCCGCCCTGCCTGTGCTGGGGATCTGCCTGGCAAAAGTCACCAAAAGGCTGAAACGTGGCAGAGCCAAAAGAGCAAACGCCGCTCTCTAACCCAGGCGGCCTCGCAGGAGAGCCCGGGGGGGCTGAAAATGGAGCGGCACAACCTCCCAGCGGCTCGGGGAGAGCGGACGCGGCTTTGCTCACCGGCACTTCTCCGTCGTCAGCTCCGCCAGCTTGCTTTGCAGACCTGGAATGGGTAACAGAGATGGAAATGTGGGTATTTATTGCCAATTCTCCGGCACTCAGAAACAAAATGCATCGATGGAACATCAGGAGGGTGCCCGGCTTCACAGAAACCCCATCACTTTACAAACCTTATTTCCGAGAAGGAATAGCACAATGCCTATGTTAAACAGTATCACAGTTTAACGTAGCTGGAAAAGCTGCATAAATTGTAAGCACATTTTGTATTTCCACTATTTAATGAGTCTGCATTTCCCTCCCGCCCCCAAAAAGTCTGTTCCAGTTTGGTTTCTACTTATTTTTTCGTTACAACGCGCATTTCCCAGGTGGGCAGTATTTTCTGACTCGCAGGGCTGCAAAGCGTCTTGAAGGATATTTCCAGCTGAACAAGAACGGCTTTCGGTGATGGATCTGCAGACGTTCCGTCTTGTCAAATCCATTTTATGCAAAGTAGATGTAAACATGTGGTTTAAATTGCTCAACAGTTTCCTCTAACTCTCACACGGCTTGAAATTACACAAGAGAAGAATGAATTCGTAAGCCAGAATCCTCCAAAAGCGCTGTTGTTTTGTTCATAATATTGATACTGGGAATTATTCTAATAGGAGAACAATTGGATTTGGCATTCGGTTGCTTAACCTAATGGTTCTTATTTTAATAATGTATGACCTGAGGAATACTTTATTCCCTGGAGGAATAAACTATCCAGCCTGACTCTAAGGTTTTCTTTAACGGAGCCTCATACTCCTGCTGCTTCTGTCTTACAGATTATTGCATCTTTCCGCTTTTCCTTTGATCCCCCAGTATCCAAATATTCTCCAACCCACATCTCAGAGGAGGTGCCAGCGGGGGCGCATGTCACTTCTGCAAACCTCCCAATTCACCTTTATCACAGACCACGGCAGCAGGAGCAGGAAAGGGGCCAAATCCACCTGTGATTAATGCTTGGAGCAAGTGGGATTCCCGCAGGTGGGATATCTCCAGGGATATCGGGTGCAGAAGCGCCCTCTCTCTGCCCTCTCTCTACTGCTCCTCCTCATTGTCCAAAAAGTTGCTGATTTTCTCAGTAAACCTCATTCTCCACTGGGATAAGGTGGATAAACCGTATCAAGGTGCTGTCGGATGTTGTGGTCCTCTGAGGGCCGGGTTGCGTTCCCCTCCATCCCCGTGGGTGATGCTTCCACAGCATCTGAGCCCTAATTCCCAAAGCTCCCTGATCCGCACCCGCGCCTCCTCCCTTCGGGTTATTTCAAACCAAACAGATCAAGGCGGCGTCACAAAGAAATGGAGCTCAGCCAGTTTTTAATAGAAAGACTTTTCGTGTCTCCTTACCTTGGACCTCCTTCTCATGGATTTCCTTGAGCTTATTCAGGAACTCTGCAAAACTCTCCGTGGTCATGTTCGGGGCTGTGCCGCGCACCCGGCCGCCTCCAACGCGAGGGTGTCCTTTTCTTTCCGATTATTCAGGTCTCAGTCTAAAACAGAAACAAACAGTCTAATGATAAAAGAGAAGTTTCTTGTGCGTGTGAGGTTTTGCAAAGTCTTAGAAACAGGGCAAAGCCCAAATCTAAATTTGCTAAACCTCGGACACGCACAAAGCAGCAGGCTCAGCCGGGGAGGCATTTCCCAGCCTCCCTCAGCCCCGGGCTGGGGTCACGGGCAAAGCAGAGAGCGATGGCTTGGAAAATGGGAGAACTGAAAGCCCAGCTGAAAAATGAGGCTTTTCCTCTGCTTCTTGAGCTGTTTAAATTGCATTTCCCTGGGATGAGGTGGGGCAGGGCATCTTCTTGAGGAAGGGAGGGCAGGGCTCGTGTTGGGACTGCTTTGCTGGGGGCTGATGATGGGAGAACTCGCGGCAGCTTTGGTGCTCGAGTCTGATGGCCCCATCTCCCGCTGGGTCCCGAGATGCTCCCGTGCATCCCTCCTCCCTCTGGCACCCCTCTATGGAGGCAACACGTACTGCTCGGCTGCCCCGCTCTCATCGCCCAGGCTCCCCGCGTGGCCTCGCTGGCTGCAGACTCTTCGAACCCTTGGGAGACACCAAAATCAGTGATATTCACCCCATTTTACAGAGAAACCTGGAGAGGTGATGCGCAGAGCCGAGCCCCGCAGGAAGCCTGGTGGGTGCAGAGCCGGTGTGGGTACAGCACCCATGGGTTTGAACATAACCCCGGGGTGTGCTGGCTGCCCCCAGCCCCTCCGTACTGGGACCAGTGTCCTAGCTCCCACCCCGGGCTCAGCTCTCCTCTCCACCTCCCCTGCCTCAGTTTCCCCATTGAGGTTATGAGGTTATTAATGGTCCATCATGCTGAGTGCCATCACTTAGTGCTGGCAGTAGCATTCAATAATCCCCGAGAACAGATAAAGTCCTCTGTTTTCTAAAAAAAAAAAGAACCCTTTCTTTTTCCTTTTTTGGTTGAAAACACCCCCAACCAACAGGAGAGGTGGAGAGCAGCCCACGCCAGCCCCAGCTCAGTAATCTGGGAAAGGCAGGAGGTAAACAAACAGCCTGAAAGTAAGTGGCTGTTTTGTAAGAATTTTTGCCCTAATTTTAAGAATTTCTCCCTAATCCCATGAATTTTGAAATTACTACCAGGGATGGAAAGCTGAAACTTTGGTGATGAGAAAGCTCATGACATCAGTGATGACCTCATTCCTCCCTGGAATGCTGATGTTGGGATAAACTCTTTCCTTTCCATCAGCCAAAACCTCAGATCCCCCGAAACAGCGGTGGGACCAGGTCCCTCCTGGGCCGTGGTGGTACCGGGGAGGAGCGTGTGCCTGAGCATCACCACAGAGCATTGCGGAGGGTCCCTCGGGGTTTGGGCAGGAGGGGAGCCCAACCTCCCTGTCCCCCCGAGCAGGTCAGCAAAGCCCTGCCCGCCCCGGGGTGTCCTCCGGGACCACCCAAACCATGCTGGGAGAAGAGGGACTTCCACGTGGGGACTCTCAGCACCATCACAACGGGGCTTCTCCCCTAAAAGTCACACTGGGTTACCGAGTCACAGACAGCAATCCCCATCCCAACAAAGCACCTGGGCACTCAGCCTTCAACCGCGCAGAGGTGACCAGGGAGAAAACCTCTCCACGGTTTGGAGGTGAAAGGCTGGGATGAGACCTGGGTTTTGCAGCCCCACAGCGGCACAGGGAGGTTTCCACCAGGCTCCGGCACGCTCCCAGCCCGGCTCCCTGCCTGTGCCTTTATCTGCATGCAGAGCAGAGGTGTGCCGGCTTGCCTGCATATGCAAGATGTGGGCACGCAGAGCTGGAAGAAGAAACTTTCCCCTAAAGCATCTGATTTTCAAAAGAAATGAGGCACGCGCCGGCGAGCAGATGCAGCGAGCTTGGCTTGCGTGCTCTCCTAACACGCTTGGATCAGCCAAACAGCTTCCTCGCCTTCTGAGCAAACAAAGAGAGATCTCACCATCTGGAGAAACAATTAAAAAAAAAAATAATATTCATTGCTCCCACTTCCCTGGGCAGAGCCTACCCCCTTCCCAGGGCTGGGTGATCTCTCCCAGTAAGTAAAAGCCACTGGAGGCACGGCACGGCTTGTCACAGCTTGCACAGCTCGGGATCGGCCGCCGTGAAATGGGATTGGGAACCGATCTCTGCTGCTCAGCCCCAAGAGCTGTAGCTGAATAATGAGCCAGGGGAAACAATCCCAGGCTCAACTCCAAAAAAAAACCCCAAAACCCTGATGGAAAGATGTTAAATGGGAAGCACTTCCCAGGATCGCTGAGTCCTAAATTCGGCTCTGCCCTGGGCAAAGCACCTCCGCAGGGCTGCGGTTAGAGACCCACCGCTGCCGTCGCAGGGCTGACACCCCGAGTGCCGGCTTTGAAGTGCTCAGGCACCAATTCCCAGTGCGTTCCCCAGTGCTGCAAACTGGGAAGGGATTACAGCTGGGAGCAGAGCTGGCGGTGGCCGCGGGGGCTCCCTACGATGCTCACTGGTGCCGGATCGGCCCCTGCCCGCCCCCGCGCTGCCCTGTCCCCGGGGCTGGTGTCACCGAGGGCTGAGCATCACCCGGCATTTCAGGCCACAGGGCTCCAGCTGGGGCACCCCGGGAAGGTGACATCCAGGCTGGGGCTGGTGCCAGTGGCGTTTGGGGGAGGCAGGGCTGGGCTGGGCTGTGGTGGGAGGTGGAGGGCGTGGGGACAGCCCCGGTGCTCAGCGCCGGGTCTGGATCCTGCTGCCGTGACTCAGTGCTGCGGGCAGAGCCCGGCAGATCAGGATTTGGGACTGGGGTGTGGGTGGCACCTTCGCCTTCCATGCACGGCTGCGGTGCCAGCAGGGCTGGGGCTCACTCCTCATTTTCTTTTCCCCAGAGCCCCCAGGGTCGATCAATGGGGAAAAGCTATTGCCGTTTTTGCTGCTTTTTGAGACGCCAGCATCCGTCCCTGCCTTCAGAGAGGACTGCCACGCCGCAGCAAACCTGGCAAGGACTCTTTGTTCCGCACACACACGGTTATGGAGGTGTTGCACGAGCATCACCTCCAGCGTATCCGTACCCAGGATCTGGCCTTTTGCGGCGGCAGAGCAACCCCGCAGCCAGCCCAGGCTCCTCGAGGGCTTTGGCTTTGCTCCCTTCTCGCTCGGTGTGGACTGGCCCAGGCATGAAGCCGCAGCCCCCCTCTCCTCCGCCCCGCTCAAGAGGATTTATTGAGGGGCATTTACTGATGAAGACCAGACCACAGAGTCCCTCAGTGTGGAGCTCGCTCCCTGAGACAGGGATTTCATTTACAGTCCTGAGCCCTTTCCAGAGCTGTCACTGTAATATACACCCGGCAGGGCCGGACGCGGCCCCCAGCGGGGCCAGGAGCAGCCCTTTGCCGTGGCTGGGCGTATTTCAAAGTGACGGGTGCCCTCTGCAAACAGAGCCCCAGTGTCGGGGACCGAAGGCAAACTCCTCATCCAGCCCCTAAATCTGGCGTGTTTGGAGAGCCCAAGCCCAGGGCAGGGCGGTTGCTGATGGCTGTGGCTTTGCTCACCTGCTCTCTGCGTCCCCCGATGCTCCGCTCAGGGTGGGACACGGGCTCCGGGTTGGGGCACAGTGTCCCCAGCGCATCAGCTCTCACAGGTGGGGCTGGGGCAGCCCCCGGCATCGCCTGGGTACCGCTGGCATCGCTCCTCAGGGCGGGATGCTCCAGACTGCGGCCAGGGAAAAGAAAAGCATCAGGGAGGTTATTTCCTAGCCCATGCCAGGGGACTTGGGAAGGGACAGACTAGGACAGCCAGCTCTGACAACACAGCTGTCCCCATCCCCTGGTCCCTGGGGGCTTCCGGCCTCTCGTCACCATCCCTGGTGCTGCCGGCCACGCTTGCATCGAGCCATGGCACATCCCCACCTTCAGCACTGTTTCCTTTCAGAAGAAAAAGGCAGCTCATTAGCTAAATGAGCATAAGTCATTTAAAAAATAAAATAAAAAAAAATAAATGGCAGGACTCTGAAGTTCTGACACTGGCAGATCAGCGAAGCCATTTAATGGATTTACAACCACGTATTTCTCCATCAGCAGCGCTGGAGTTGTTCAGCTTGAGGCTGGATTGGTGTAGCATATACCTTTCGCTGGGCTATTGCCGGGCATCGCTGCTTTCACCAGCCAGACTTTCTTGTCTTGGCCACGCTACTATGTTCTTGCTCTAATTTTAGAATTATAAATTGAATTTATAACTCAGAAAAGCTGCCTGATCACTCATGGAAAATCTGCGGTGCCAGGAGTATTTCGCAGGCCAGCGTGAAGCTGATCCGCTTTGCTGATATACCGAGCACTTGGCAGATCGGGGATGGGGGTTTTTTTCCGTGTGTGTTGGGGATTTTTTTTTTTTTTTTTTCCTGGGCATTTATTTATTTGTATGACTTAACATGGCACAGGCTGTCCTAAAATGGAGCCCAGCGCTTGCTCTCCTTGGATAGGGGCTGGCAGATTGCAAAACTACCCCCGACGGGTGAGACAGGAGGAACAGCTTTGGCTCTCGCCTGGCCGGGGAGGAGGAGAAGGTGCCTTCCTCCACCTCGCACAACCCGAAAATCCTCCCCGGAGCAGGGCAGCCGCTCGGTGCTGCTCCGCCAGCCCAGGGGCCGGTTTGCAGCGAGCCCTTGCCGCAGACACCCTGTCCCAGGGTCCCCTCCGCTGGCTCGGGATGGGGATCCCACCCGTGTGGAGTCGCAGCGGGGCCACGAGCCGTCTCCCCGGCCCTTTGGGTTCGCTGGGGACCAGCAAGAAGCAGCTAAACAGGACCAGCAGCACCAGGGAGATGCTGCCCCTGCTCACGTCTGTGCAGACCTGCCCCACTGCAGGCAGGGGAGGACAAGAGCGAATCCTCCAAGATGAAGCTCCAGCCTCAAGTCCCAACCTCTGCACCTACTTACTTCCACCCCACGAAGCGCGTTGCCACGACACAGCACAGCTCCAGCTATCACAAAACCGGCAGCTCAGTTTTTCCCCTGCCACCCCGGCCCTTTGGGGGCAGCTTCTGCTTCTCTACCCGCCGTGGCAATCGCCAAAGCAACGGGGGGGTTTCTTCCATTACCTTAGTTCTGCTTGAGACCCCCCCGAGGTGGTGGGTGTCCCCATGTCCCCTGGGCACAGGGACATCCCTCCTCCCAGAACAGAGTCTTTGCTGCCCTGGTGTTGCAGGATCCCTAAAGCAGGAGAAGTTGGTCCTCTGCAATACCCGAATATACCCACAAAGCGGAGTTTGGCTTTTATGTAGTGGGGTGAGCCATTGATGGGTTTGTTCTTGCACTGTCCTCAGCTGGGAGGAAGGCTTTGTCCCGTATATTCCTCCCAGTTCCTTCCACAAAGAGCTCCCTGCTGCTTTGCTGAGGTTTAGAAGTAAATATGTGTCCTGCTCCTGGCTCCAGGCAGGGGACACACTTGCATTCGGGCCCACCGGCCGTGCTGCGATACTCCCCGGGGTGTGGTGGGCTTCGGCTGGATCTGCGGGCAGGTCCATGTGCCCGCGCGGGGATTTGGGAAATGATTAAAAGTAGGCACTTATCTGCCTGTGCATCTCGGGGTAACCACAGCTTCTATAAACATTACTTAATTAACACCTCAAAATGCTCTGGGAAGCGGGTAATGAAGCATTATCGCATTTTTCAGGTCTTTTAATTGAGAAGCGGTGAGGCTCGGGGAATAGCTCAGGGCCCCGTCGGGAGCGGAGGCGCAGGGTCACCGCCTCCACCCAGCCCAGCCAACACGCGCCTGCTGCCTCCCCCGGCCCCCGAGCCCTCGGCTGGGGAAAACGGGCGGTAAATACCCCAGGAAGCTCTGATAGACGGCGGTCTCACCCCATGCTCCCCTTGTGATCCCGTTATGCTGTGCACGGTGCCTGGAGAGCATCTCGGTCACACCGTCTCCTCCTCCATGGCAGGAGACCTCGGCAGCAGCACGTCTCGGAGCCCACGCCGCTCCTGATGGATGGAGGATCCATCACTCCTGGTCCTGCATGGGCAAGCAGGTCTTGTGTGGGGTAAGGGGCATGAAAACCCATCGTAACCACGCTCACAAACTGTCGCTTCTCTCCTGCTGTGTCAGGGTGTGTGTGGGCATCCTGAGTCTGACTGATGGCCACGCAAATGAGAAGAATGAATCTCTCTCCCCCGGATATGGCGCAGGTAATGAAGTCCTTAACTGAATCAGCTTTTCTCCTCAGCACTATTTAAAACAAGGGGTTATGTGCTAGGAGGATTCAGTCCTGCAAAACCATCCTGGGTGCTTTGCTCCCACCGGTCGGACCAGGTCAACTGGATGGGGGTGAGACTTCTCCTCCCTGGGAGCTCACGGGGCCTCGGGGTGCTGGGTCTGGGGCATTTTAAAGCCACCGGTGGTGCACGTCCAAAAGTTTGAACCAGGTGGCCGGGACCCCCTGCTGATGGGGATGCCCCAGGACCCCTGCTGATGGGGATGCCACAGGTTGCAGAGGGCTGGGAGACCGCTTCAGGCTTTTATCCACTGATGTAAGGCTAACGCCTCGGTGGTCAGTAAATATTTCTCTTTTTCAGTAGCAGGAGCTGCAGGAAAGACTCCGCATGCTTTGAAGACCTGGGGCAACATTGCTGTGTTTGCTCTTATTCTGCCAAACAAGGTCCCCACGCACCAAAGGGCACCTGTGTGGGACAGAGTGCCCTTGGCCATCCGTGGCTGCGAGATGCTGGGACCATGGTGGCTCCTGGTTTGGGGCGGGGGGAAACTGGGGGACTGCAAGGGGCTCTTTCATTCATGGGGATCTGCTCCACCTGAGCTGTACTTGCTGCTCTGGTCTCGGGCAAGACCTCCTGCTTTGGATTTCCCCGTACATCCCACGTGGCTCTTCTAAAGTCGTGACAGAGCATATCTCCGGATGCTGCTTCTCTGCTCTCAAGGCTCCTTTTGAGCAATAACAGGGTTTCAGGCGTCACACAGCTGGGACCTCCCCAGGTCGAGCGGGGCAGGAAGGGTGGATACTTTCTCTTCCCAGCCTCAGCATCTGCTCCTGATGAGGTTTGGGAGCCAGGTTCCCATCGCCAAGGTGGTACGGGAATGTCCTCGTGGTGTTGGGCTGCTGGAACAGGTGAGCTGCCTCCAAAAGCCTCAGAGAAGCTTTGAGGAAAGATGCCAAGGACTCATTCCACCAGATCTCTGTTCTTTGGGAATTCCTGCAGCTCGTGTCGAAACAGGTGGTAGGTGTCGCTTGCCCCCCCCTGCTTCTGGGGAGGGAAAGTGCCCAATGCCTCTAATTTGGAAGAAAAGCCCACGCAGCGTGGCTTTGCCTTGCTCGCAGCCATACATCAGTCCAGCCAGCTGCAGGAGCATCTGCCGAGCAGAGCTGGCCCCCTCCTGAGCGCAGCCCCTCAAACACCGCGTATCCGCGGGCTTAGTTGGGACACAGGCACCCTCTCACCGCTCCTGAGCGGCTCGAGGGCAAAGCTCAGTGGGAGACGCCGTATTCGGGAATTATCCGCTTCTTCAACAGGCTTGACGGGACCATGCTTCCCTACCTTGCTAGGCAGAGCCCTGCCGGCTTCCGATCCAGATCAAGCGGTGGCTTGATCCTCTCGAGCAGCTCTGCCCCACTGCAGCATCATGGACGGGTCCTCCCTCACCAGCTCAGCCCCACACTGTGCCATCCAACAAGTGGGACAGCCACAGCCAGGCATTTTTATGGGCTGAGGCATCTCTGCTTGTCCCAAATGCTTGGTGACACATTGGTGTTGGGGACACTTGGCTGCCTGGGCTGGATTTTGAATCAATACCACGCATCAGTGTCCCGTGTCCTCCAGTGAAGCTATGGGACAATCTGTGGTCATCTCCCCTGTAAGTGCTTTCAGGGCTTTCCCCATCAGGGGACTGTCCCAGCAAGAGGGGACAAGGAGCAGGCGATGGGGACAGTCTAGCCCACAGCAACCAAATCCCTATGTGGGGAGGCAGTGTGTGCGGACACAGCGTCCCCCCAGCAACAATCCCACCACTGCGTCCTTCCACCTGGATCTGAAGTAGGGAAGAGGGACGAGAGCCCCCAGTAGCATCACACCTCGTGCCTGGGGCGAGCTCCATACTGAATACTTGCACTGCCCACAGGAGCGTATCTGCACGCCCCGGGAGGGGACCAGCAGGACGTCCCATGGGGAATGCAACGGGGACAGAGGGTCGGAGGGTGGGGGGGAACAGGGGGCCACCTTACCCAGCTAGTGGGGGGTCACCGCAACCTAGCTCCCAGCTGCCACGGAGGGAAAAAGGGAGAAAATTTCTGCTTAGCCCTGACAACAGAGATATGGTCCATTTAGGGTGGGAAACCGGGGGTGGGAAGGGAGCCCCATCACCCCGTTGGAAGTTATTTACTGCCGAGCGTGCGCACGGCTTGGCGCAGGCCAGCACTGCACGAGATGCGGCATATGTGAAAGGGGGTGATGCCCCCCCGGTGCCGGGCACTGACTGTCACCGCTGCCACGTGCTCCTGCGTTTCATCCCAACGTGGCCCCGGCTCCGCTTGCACGGCGGCTGTCACCCAGCCCGGATGTTCGCTCAGAGAAAACTCTGATATTTGCTGCCTCCCCTCCCCGCTCTCCAGATGCAAACGTGACCCGACTCCCAGGGCACACAAACCCCGCCACCCACAAACTGCTCTCACCCTCCTGCAGCTATTTCACTTCTCCCGAGCTAGAGCTGGATGCCATTTCTTCGCCTTTCAGATTCCAGCGATATCTCATTGCCTTCCATGCTCAAAACGCCAGAGGAAAAGTTTTTGTGAGAGGAGGGGAGAGCCCCGGGGTCCCGGCTGGGCAGTGGCCGCGCGCCCCAGGCTGGCCCCACTCCCTGCCGACCCCTCACAGGCAGAGCCGCCACTTTGCGACAAGCCATCGACTCCCAAGCTGCTAGAAAAAAATCCAAATTTCCTCCACCAACTCCGAGAGGGGACAGAAAAGCGAGCAGAGCCCTGACACGCCAGCCTCTGCCCATCCGATGGGAGCTGGAGCAGGCTCCGGCTGCTGGCACCGAGTGACAGCCCTCCCTGGCGCGCTGCTGCCTGGATTTTGGGCAGTTCTCCCTGCGCAGCTCAAGCCAGCTCCCTTCCCGGCTACGCAACACTGCCCAGGATGCCAGGGGACAGATAAAAACCAGCGCAGGCACAATACTCACATTGGGGGGCTGTCTCCGTGTCTCTCCCTCGGCTCCTCGGGCTCAGTGAAGTTGCGATCAGGAGACGGTCATCTGGGGCAGGGAGACAGGAGTGAGCCGTGTGGGTGAACTCGCACAGACAAAAAAAGCCATAATTTTTTCTTTGCGGTCCGACTGGTTCTACCGGTTCGCATTTCTTTGCCCCAGCAGCAGAAAGGAGGCTCAGCTTAACTAAAGCCGCCTAACAGGTTCTGCTATAATACAAAAAAAGCGGCAAGACCAGTATGGCGTGAACCCAGATAGAGATTTGATTGTTTTCCCATAATTACAGTTCAACCCGTGCTGTTGGTTGCAGTCAATCACATCAGCAAACAGACCCATTTAAATAATTCATCCACCATTAAGATGGGAATTTTTTCATTTTATATAACTTGGCTCTTTCTGAGAGGAAGAGGAAAAAGAAAAATTGAATGTGACAGCAGCGGCATCCTGCTGAACTGGAGCAGCACGGCCCAGGGCACACAACAGCCCCCGTCCCAAACTGCAGGAGAGGGGAAAGAACGCACCCAAATCAACACAAATGGCTACTTGCAAGTGCAGGGTGGAAGCCCCTGGTCCTGGACTGTCTCTTGGGGGTATTTTGCAGCAGCTGGGGATGCTTTGGGGACCGGGGAGGAAGGCTGGGTGCCGATCCTGGCCGACAGCCCTGGCTCAGCCCAGGTTGTTGCCTCCCGACTCCAGCTGCTGACACAAGCAGCTTCCACCCAAACTGTGGGCTGGTGGAGCCGAAGGCAACGTGGACACACGCGTCCTGAGCCTTTGAAGTGCAGCTCTTTCAGCATCCCCTGGGAAAAGGCTGGCTCGGATTCCCCTGCCCGGGTTGGGCAGGGACAGCCTTCCCCCGCATCGCTGCGGACGGCGGCACGCAGGGGCCGTCAGAGCAAGAGGTGCATCCGCTCACCATCAGCATGGCATCAATAAAAAGCAATAAAAAGTTGTTGCCCCCATATCTGAGACCCGGGCAGCGAGTCCTGCTCGGCCAAGAGCTGCCCGGCGAGTGCAGGGCCCGGCTGCGCTGGTGTAGCCGCCTCCGAGCGCAGCTCCACGCTCGGGAGGGACGCGTCCGTGTTGCTTAACAGGACACGTAAGCTGGGGAGGGTGGATTCCCTGGGATATTTCCAGGGCCAGTGGATAGGGAGAGCTCCTGCGGAAGGGGATTTGGAGCATCGGGACTGAGCTCCTCCTCCGAGTCATCCTCCCAGGCAGCAAACCTGCATCCCCAGAGCTCAGTCCCCAGCCACCAGCTCAGACCCTCCGCCGGTGGAAAGTCATATCCACCCACCGGCAGCAACATCACCACGCTGATTTGCACCCCAGACGCTGAGCTGGCTCCTGAAGAAAGCCCAGCACGGCACTGAGCATCCTTGGCAGCGTTTCCCCACAGCAATCGCATCGCCCATCTGCGGCTCTGCTGCCAAACGGGTGGCTTTGGGCTTTGCTGCCCATGCAGGGACGGGTCGGGCCGGCGGGGAGCAGCCGGGGCTCCCAGGAACGCGGCTGCACGCCCACGCTATGGAAATGGGCGGCAAGTAAACAAGCAGCCGCTCGGTGAGCTGTGGTCCTCGGCAGACCTGTAGGGACTGTTTGGTGGTTGCTCTACGTGCATGAAATTCCTGACTCGTTCCTCTGCAAGAGGGACATAGCGTGGGGCCAAGGGGGTTATTTTCCATCCGAGGCTTCTCACGAGCCATCTGCAATGGGCAGAGGGAAGCTCTTGGCCTCTTTATTCCTTTTCTCTTTCCTTTTGGGCTTTTTGTTTAACTGAGGGATATGGCAATTAGAGATTGATTACTCGATATGGGCTGGTACCTCAGGCTGATGTTTGCGGTGGTGGAATTAATGTCAACCACACGGCAGAGAGATCCTTGCTCAGCCCAGCCCGGTGACACCACGGGAGCGGCGGTGGGTAACAGGGAGGTGCAGAGCTGGGGAGATAACCTGCACCAGCCAGACCGCCCCGCAGCCACGGTGGGACACGCGGCACGAGCCATGGGGGCACCACCACCATCTCACACCTGCCTCCAACGGCTCTATCTGCAGCATCTCCCACTGGGGCTTTGGGAAGGGAAGCACTGAAAGGAGGGCTTAGTGGTAGCGGCTGCTTGTGGGGAGTGAGGAGGCTCGAGGCAGGAGCAGGTTGTGCATCCTGGGAGGCTTGTGCTCGCGCACGAGAAGGCAGGATGGACACTTCTGGGAAGCAGAAAGCGATGCACTCAGAAATAATCTCCACCTTGTCTTGCCGCTGTCTTTTGGAGTTCACGCCGACTGCTCACAGGAACCCCGATTCCACCAAAGACTGCTCTGCTTCCAGGCTGAAAAGCCAGAAGATCTGGACAGGACATCAGTTTCTTTACAACTGGGAACTTAAAAAAAAAATAATTTCCAGCCCTTTTTCTAGAAGAAAAAAAATAATCTTCTAAGCAAAGAAACACAAACCCACTAACGCAACCTGGAGGTATCTGATGAAGACTGAGCCAGACGACTGCAACCGGAAAAGCAGGGAGACAGGAGAGCGTCACTGCACGGGCAGGCGGGGAAGCTCCGCAGCACCGGGGCTGCCACTGGCGGCGTGGGAGCAGGGGCCATCAGGTAATTGTATCTGGGAAAAAGCAATCCCGTTCCGAGCCAGAGCTGTCAGAGGCTGCTGCCAAACCACATCAGCTGTAGAAGAGGGCGATCACCAGCTGGGCTCCGGGCAGAAATCCCTCCACAGTCACCATGGGCACGTGCTGCCAGGAAAGTGCCGTGAACCTGTAGAAAACCTGGAGGAGGGTATTTGCCAGGGTGGGTGTCCAGAGCAGACTCCAGGCATTAGACTGAATGTATACTTTAAAAAAAGTAATATAGGTCCTCCCCTGAATTGATTCTTTCTGTAAGTTCGGGCACATTTTTCCCTTTGTAAGCACACTTCTCGCCCTGCCAAATTCCAGCTGTTACCATTGCTGTGCGAGACAAGAAGGACCTTCAATAGGTTTCAACCCATTTGCTGGATGGAAAGGTCATGGCCGAGATCCCAGAGGGAGCCCTGCCCTCCCAAGACAGGCAGCCCAGCCGCAGGGAGCTCCGAGTCACCCTCGAGCAGCTGCCTGCTCCATGGGAGCCATCCTCATCCTCTGCCACAACCCAGCCGAGCCAGGGCCCAAACAGCCATTATTCCCAAAGCCGGTTGTTCTCTGCCCGTAGCTTTGAAGTCTAAATAGGAGCCAAAGTGGGGAAAAACCTCCTTCTCCTACTACCAAAGAAAGGAACTCTCATAATTTGCCCACCACCTTTTTGGACCGGAGAGCTTGATAACACGTTAAAGAGCAAGGTAACCAGTCTGAGAGCATCAGCTCAATACATGTAACAAGGAAACTGTTTTGATGGTGAGAAAACCCATTCTCTGAGTTGATTCATACCCAGAATGAGAGAAAAAACATGAGTTAGGCTTTCAGGGAAAAGTAGGTGCCACAAATAACGACGAGGATGGATGTAGGTTACCCTTCATTCCACAGATTTCCAAAGAATGGGAAGAGTTCCCATTTTATGGAAGAACTCCATGAAAGCACAAACTTGTTGCCACCAAAGGGGCCACCATCGAGGGCTAAAGACACCCAGTGATTACAAGGCAGGGTCCGGGTCCTCCCCATGGGCTGGGCTGCAGTACCTGAGCGAGGAGCAGGGCAGAGCTGGAGATCACAAGCAGGTTCATCCAGGAGCCCAGGTCACCACGTGAGTTGATTGACATGGTCAGAGCTGGAGACCAGCACCCCACACCATCGCTGGAGCAGGGACTGACAGCCCCACGCTGGGCTGAAATGGGCTCCTGGGCCAGGGGTGTGGGTGGAGGCCCCAGGTGAGGCTGCTCAGGGCTCTTAAAGCCCATTAGTGCCCTCAGGGCCCTGACAAAAGCATCCCCACATCATCAGTGATCACTTACAGACACGAGGAATCAGGTGAAAGGAGAGCAGAGCCCAATGCCTAATTTTAGGGTACATCAGTGGTGCCAGCTGCAGCACCTGTCAGTGATACCGGAGCCAGTGTCACCTGCAGCAGTGTGGGCACTGGTGGCCCCTCATTGTGCACCTCCCTGCCTGCTAATGTAACTTCACGGGACACCGTAACCATTCTGATGAGAATTTTGAAGCCAAATAAAATGAAATAGAAAGTCAGGCTGAGGAGCCAGAGGCGTCTGCCAGCTCCAGGGTGGGATGAGCAGCAGGAGAACCTGCTGCAGCTCTTGGGTGCACTGTCCTGACCTTCCCACTCCATGGCAGGGTCATCCAGCATGTCTTTGGTGATCTCAGGCTGGAGATCCAGCATAGAAAAGTCCATGTAGGGTTTCTTACCACCTCCTCTGTTTCACTCGTGCTAACTGTCATCTCAACACAGACTCAAGAAACGTTTTTCCAGGCTTGAGATCCTCTTGCCTTACCAGCGGGGCTCTGGTGTTTTTGCAGCCACGCTGAGCACAGTTTCTCCAAAGAAATGTTAGTGTGTGTGTCATGTGAACAGGAAATTTTTGGAAATACATCCTCTCCTTCATTTGAAGGCAAGTGATGTGGGCTCTGCACGTAGACACCTTGCTGGGAAGCAACAGCTCCACCAGCATGGGTTTCCTGGGAAGCAAAGTGAGCTGAATGCAGTTGTCCATGCCACATACGAGCCCATACTAACAGGGGAGTAAGATCTTCCCATGGACTATGCAGGACTTTCCAACGTGGTCCGACAGTGGACCCCCACCCCTGGGTCCCTGCCGACAAACTGAGCCTGCAGGTGAGGTGTAAAACGTCCCCCTTGGTCGGGGCTTCAGTGGGGTTTGTGGTGACGGGGACGAGCCTGGTTGATGCGTCCCCATTTTGGCCCTGACTGATTGATGTTGATACCAGACATTCATAGAATCAGAGAATGGTCAGGGTTGGAAGGGACCTTTAAAGGTCACCTAGTCCAACCCCCCTGCAATGAGCAGGGGATATAAGTGTTCCATATAAGCCTGAGGGCACTCCAGAGCCTGCTCCTCTTGGGTTTTTCATAAAACCCCGCTGGAGCAAACCCACCGGCCGATGCCCAGAGCTCCCCGCAGCAAGAACACGCAGGCGGGAGCAGCGTCACTGGGCTCCTTTCGGCAGCACCCAGCTCTGCACCAGACATACAGAAACACGGGCAAAAATCTAAAGGGGAGAGACGTAAATGCAACCAGGCGGGTGCTGCAACGAGACAACGACGTTTTTCCCTGGTTAAATTCCCCCCCAGCCCGACAGCCCCGCCGTCCCCCGGGCAGGCAGCCTCCGGGCTACCGCGGAGCGGCGCCTATAGCGGCCAGTAGCCACCAGAGGCTGCTCGCCCGCTTCGGAACCGGCGCTGCCCGCAGGGGAGCGGGCTGCGGGCCCCGCCGGGGGCAGGATCCGTGCGGCCGCGGCGGCGGGGGGTGTCCCGGCAGCCCGGGCCCGGGGACTGGGGGCATCATCGCCTGGAAGAGCGGGGCGAGGTGGCTTTTCTTGCCTCGCAAAGGTGGAATGGCCCTGTAAAAGCGGGTTAAGGAGAAATGAGGCTAAATCAGTCGTTTGCGGGTGCTATCAGAATTTAAGTAACACAGAATAGCGAAGGCATCCTGCCTTCGCGCGCTGTGGTCGCACCGTTTCACCCTGGGTTTGCATGGAGTGGCACTGGGTGACACGGGGCGCAGGCAAGAGGGAGCTGCTTTAACCCTGGAGGACACCCGCGGGTCTTCTGCTTGGAAAAACCTTGTTTTAAGGCACTACCTACCTTAAATTTCCGTTACTAAAAAATATAAAAACAGATCAGCTGCGAGAAGGGTGGTCACTGCAAGGATACTGATGGCATGGACAGAATAAATTCAACTTTTACACTGGTTTTCCTCCTGCCTTCTGCTCCTGCAGAGTGTAACTCAGCTTCTCTGAGTCATCTCACTGACGAGGTACCTGCTTGCAAGCCTGGTATCGTAATTAACAAACCGGAGCAAAATGCATATCAAGGCAGAGGATGAACTTTGGGAAACCGCTAAACACTTAGACCCACAGCAAAGGGTATCACTTCTCAGATGTAAGAGCTTCCAGCTGACAGCACAGCACTGCAGGCAGGGACAGGCTATTTCTGGAAGGGATGTTTGGTGTGAGGATATCAGTGCTTTTTGGGCAAGTCTTTCCTGAATCAAAGGACCCACCTGCACGAGATGGGGCCATGCAGACTCCAAGTAAATGGTGAGAGCAGATAAACATGTGGTGCTAATGCAGCCCCACTCACCGGCAGATTGCCTGGCTCTTTGCTCTCAAGTGGGTAAATATCATTATACCCCCTTGCAGATGCAGAAGCTGCCGGTTTGAGTGATCAGAGCGATTTATTTGAAGGAATGGAGCTTGCTCGTGGCCCAAGAAGCTGTACCTGATGCCTACTGGGGGGATGGCTGTGGTGCTGCGGGGTCCTTCGTGCAGCAGGGACGGACCCAGCCCAGGGCTGGTGTTGCTCCAGTGATACCAGCGCTGGCAAACATGTTATACAAAACCAGCAGAACAACTTTGAGTCACTCATAAATCAAGCAGCCGGCCAATTTTTATCCTTTATACCTCTCAAAATGGCAATATATTGTCCAGACTGACACAGAAAGTGGTGACATTTCCTGCAAAACCCCTTTTTTTCCTTCTCTTTTGACCAGCGCTGCCAGCTCCGGCCTCAGATACCCACCCACACCCCAGACCTCCTCCCACTGGTGCTGCTTTGCCCTTTAGCTGTAATTTTCCTCTGGATTGGAAGGAGAAGCAGATGAGTCCTTTCCACCCTGGCTCAGTTTCCCTTCACCTTCTTGAACCCACACCATCTGGGTTGCAAACACCCCGGGGCGAGCACTCTTGCCTTCCAAGGTGCTGCAAACGTGCAGGAGAGTACAAAGACATCAGCAAACTGGGTGACAGCTGTTCTCAATGAAGCACAAAAGGATGATGGAAACGTAGCTGTCGATGTCAGGCTTTGGCACAACTTATCTAGTCAGGAAACACGTTGTAAGTTTTCGCGATCCCACCTAAATTCACCTGTTCCCATCGCGGTTGCTCAGATTTTCCCAACAGCCCAATGCATGACTATTTAATGCCCTAAGAAATATAGTCTGGCCCTGTGGATGGGTGGTTTGCAGGGTGCACCGGTGCCCGCTGACAAGGACAGGACTGTGCCAAAAGCCCTGTCTCCCAGGAAACCAGCCTGTTGAAATGCACGTTTCTTAAACTTCACAAAAATGCCTTCTTTTTGGCTCATCCGCCTTCATGTGACCCCTCAGCTGGGTCCAGGCTGGGGAAAGGAGAATGGGCTGCACGTGCTGGGATTCACCTTTCCTCCACCTCTGCCTTCCCCTCCTTCTGCAAGGAGGACATTCATGCAATTAAGGGCTTTTTAACCATTTCCTCACTACCATGAAGACGCGCAGGGAGCGATCCCAGCCGGCTCCCACTTCCCGGGGATGGAGGACGCTCTTCCAGCCCGTGCTCCCATCCAAGCTGGACCAGGATGCTGATCCTGCCCAAAATTAATCTTTTTTTTCCCCGGGGAGAGAGGAGCCGGGTCCGTTTTCAGCTGGCTCCTGCTCAGCTGAACTGGGGAGGACCCCGCTGTCCTCTGACACATCTTGGCTGTCTTTTAAGCGGTCATGACCCGTAGTTTGAGAAACTCTGCACTTAACAGTCCTTCCTATCTCTTACTCCTCCGTCTCAGCTCTGTCTCCTACAATATCCATTTTCCCTTGCCCCTCCCTCCTCCCTTGGCCAAAAAGAAATAAAAAATTAAGTGTGAATTTCAGAGCCAAAGATGCTTTTCTGTTTTTTTTAAGCAGACACCGAGAAGTGAAGGAAAAACCCTTCGCGTAAATTATAGTCCCATGAAAATGGCTCCAATTGCACACGGAGTTTGGCAAATTACAGAAGATGCAAATGTCAATCGAAGAAACTCTGGCAGTAAATATTTTTCACAACTGCTTCGTTAGCAAAGCTTTTCATTGGAAAGGCTCCTGCTCTCGAGAGCTGGGAAAGGATGACAGCTCTTCGTTTTTTGGTAGACTTTAAATGGTTTACCCATAACACACAACTATGTCATTTATCCCTCTGTAATTAATTTGTCAATAATATCTCTTAAAGACAAGAAAACTTACTTTGGACTTCATTTCTGGCTCAGATCCTTGGAAAGAAAGATACTTCACTGCTCTCCTCTTCCTGGCTCTCCTTGATGTGTTATCTCCCCTGGGGCAGCACCTGAATATCCAACGTACGATCCCTGAAAGTGCTAAAGTTGGGTTTTTTTCTCACTCTGTTTCCATCTCCTCTTCCCCATGATGGAAAACCAGCAGCAAAGTGGTCACACCACAGTAAAAGGTGGGATGATTTGCCTGAGTCCATTTGAAGTGGGAAGACTGAATGTCAAACCAGCTGTGGAGCACCCGGTGCCACTAACCCATCACTGATTTCTCACCAGTCTCCTGTTACCTAATGATTTCCCTTAGAAAAAAGAGAAAAAACCTAATTCTCCAGTTTGCAGTGGTGGCTGATCAACTCTTAGGCAAGCAAAAGTAGCTCTCCGCCAAGTTAGGCTGCAAAACCCCCTAGAAGATGTTTCCCATAGCCTCCAAACTCAGAAGGTGAACAAAAGGACTGAAACAAGCACTGCACTTATACGGACAAATTTCTAAGCTGGTGCTACTGATGTTATATTGTCCTTCTGGGGCCAAAACCTTTGGAAATGTAAGACTTGGCCTCGCGCCTCATTGCTGGTCGGCTGTTTGCCTGGTCTAATGCTCACAGAGCAGTTGTGCAACGCCACAGCTTGAGCTGTGCAAGCCCGTGATTTATGACCCTTCCTCACAAGCACAAATAAAAGACAACATCGCCCCGTGGATTTGCAGGGATTGCTGCGAAATTTCCTTCTCCGAGTGCGAAAGCTCCTCTGGGGGAACGTGGTTCGTTTGGGCCAACTTCTCCCCGACCTGTGCCAGGGGCTGTGTCCAAATCACCACTTCCCAGACGTGGTCTTTGCAGGGTCCCCTTGCCCGGTTTGCTCCCTTGCCTTGGGGTGGGAGGACGTCAAGCAAGGGCGGAAGGATATCAAGGAAGGGTGTCAAGGAAGGGTGGAAGGACATCAAGCAAGGGTGGGAGGACCTCAAGCAAGGGTGGGAGGACATCGAGCAAGGGTTCAAGCAAGGGAGGGAGGAAGTCAAGGAAGGGTGGGAGGACATCAAGCAAGGGTGGGAGGACGTCAAGAAAAGGTGGGAGGACCTCAAGCGAGGGTGGGAGGACGTTGAGCAAGGGTAGGAGGACGTTGAGCAAGGGTGCTCAGCACACGAGAGTGGCCGGGGGGGATGGCTCCTGCAAACCCTCCCTCTGTCCTACACCTTCCTGCTCTGCCTGGAGGGCTCCAAGCACCTCCACGTGCTGCTGTGTCCCCCTCGGGAGCCCTATCCTCATGCAACTCGTTTTGAGGAGTATTTTGGCAAGTTCCTCTCCATCGCCCATTGAAAGCAACACCCGCTCCGTGCTCTTTGCAGAAACGAATGTGGAAATAAAACCCGAAGGTGAAGGGCTTCGCCGCCTGCCTTGGCTGCTCCCAGCCCTGTGATTTATGCTTTGATTTGCGAATGCCTCTCCCTGCCAGGTGATCACATGGGCTCTCGCCTGCACATTATTTTCGCATTTGCTTTTGCTNGTTTGAAGGGAAGAAAATGAATGAAAGCAACTCCACAAGGGCGGCCGAGCGGGGCTGGAGCGAGCGTGGCCGCGGTCCAGTGCCGAGATTTCGGCTCCAGGCGAGGGTGGAGGTCAGGAGCAAGACAGCCTGCGCGGAGCTCGGGAGGACCAGAAAAGGGGCAAAGGGGATGGGGAGCGAGATTTACACCCCCTCGAGCTGTTTGCAACACTGCCGCTGCCAATCCGGAGCTGTTGGTATTTCAAATGGCACGTAGAGAGGCGTCTCTCCTCCCTTGAAGGTACGTTAATGAGTATCCCGCTAAGAAACTCCTTGGAAACTTCAAGGGAAGACAAACCCTCGTGGTTGATGAATGAATTTTCTCCCTTTGCTTGACCCGTCAGCCTGTGCTGCCAGCAACATTCCCATTAACTCCGGCAGAGTTTGCCAACATTTGCTGAGATCCAAGACCCATAGAAATCCACTGGAGCCTTTCCATGGATCTCAAGGAGTTTTGGGTCAAGTCTTCTGCCTGCAGGACGGGGCTCGGGGTATGCGCGTTGGCTGCCTGCTCGGAGCCTGCCGGTGAGTGATGAGCTGTTGAACAATGTCTTCATCTCTGGGCAGGGCCGGGAGGAGGGACGGGGATGCTAACTGGAACCAGCCTGGAGTGAAGTCATTTGTTTCACCGGGCTGTTTCCCTTCTCCCGAAGGCTCGCAGGGAGGGAAGTGGCTCTCGCGGGCAGCGATGTCTGCAAAAACCCAGGGCTCTTGTTTGGTTGCGTTAGAGCTTCACAGCCCTGGACGAGGTGCTCAGCCCCTGGGGATGTTACCCACCTCCAAAGATCAACCCACCGCATCAGCCCCACCACAGCAGACCTCCCACCGCTGCTTTCCTGCAAACACCGTGGCTCTGCTGGGAAAGGGCCGTGGCAAATGCACGAGGTGAAGCGTGGCCCCCACGGAGGCTGCCCCGTCCCTGGCCAAAGAGAGTGAAATATCTCCAAACCAACAGTTTTCCAGTGCTACTTGCGAAGCAGCTAAACACGGGCTTTATCAGCGTATGAGAGCTTGCAAAGATAACACTTCAAAGAAAACACGTTCTAAATACACCTTTAAAAGCTTTAAAATGTAATTCCATAAATGTTTGTGTTACTCGGGCAAAAGATAAAGCCAAGTGGTATTACTGAATTGCAGTGGGGCCGAATACCTGCAAACTTCCCTCGTGGCCCTATCAGATGAATGGTTCACTTATTAATCTATATCTGGATACAGGAGAGCCCTTTCCTTTCTCAATAATCTTTCCCCCCATCTCCATGTGCCAGCTGTTGTCCTGCTCCGGCAGGACGCGTGCACGGGTGCAAATCCCAGCAGGAGTGCGGTGGCTGGAGGGGCTCCGGATCGGGGTAGAGACCCCCTCCCCGCAGTTTCGCCCCGCTCCTGAAGATTAAGAGAAAAGCAAAGTTGCGGAGAAATAATTAAAGCCAGTTCTCGCTTAATTGGTGGTGCTGGTCCCACTGGTTTGGAAGTGGTTGATCCCTTTTTTCCTCTGCCGTTGGTGGATCGGGACCGGGATGTCTCCCTGTGCCAAAGGATGGGCTGCAGCGGCCATACTTCAACATCGCAAAAATGCTGGGAGAGATTTGCGGCATCCGAGGATTGCAGAGCTGTGGGGTACAAATACGCCGTTTCAGTTGTGTCTTTTGTGAGTATTAAAGAAAATCAAACGGGCAGGGCTGAAACAGTCTGTGCAAAATCCTGAATTTAAATCCTTCGCAGCACTTCACGGCTCACGTTAACACGTGTCCAGAGGGACTTGGCCCTGCCTGGGGCAGGAGTGAAGGAAATCCCTGAAATCTCTGCTTTTCTAGGGGAGAGCTCTGCGCTGCTGTCGCTCCGGGCAGCCGGTGACCTCACGGCGGGTACGTGTTTACGCCGAGTTGTGAGTCTGGGGGGAGACCGATGCAGTTTTCCAATTAATTTCCCTGCGGTTTGTTTAGTCCCTACGATGCTTATCGGGACGGACGGCACGCTGTTTAACGGGCCAACGCGGTATGTCATAACAAAGCATCATGCTGACACCTTTGGAAATGTTAAACCTCGCGAGCACCAACCCCAAAAAGCTATTTTAGGAAGCGAGTCTGCCCATGCTGGCACACATGTCCCTCCGGCCGTCTGGGCTGGGAGCGGGATTTGGCCACTAGTGGAAGATTTCGTGCCTTCTCACCAAGTTCATCCTTTATAGGGGATCTGCCCAGGGGTCCCATTGCTGGTGAGAGGCGACACATGCGAGCCAGGCAAAGGGACTGTTCTCCGAGGGGCTGCACAGCCTCTGGGTTTTTTTCCTTCGTGGAGAGCAGAGACGAGGCCAGAAGTTTGGCGGCAGAGCTCGCAGCCCCCACCCACGGGCTGGTCCCCACTGGCAGCGCGAATGGTCCGGGAGTGGAAATCGATGGCGGTGCAAAGGCAGCACAAATTGATCCAAACTCTTGTCTGATGGACAAAAAAATCCTGGCATATTGTTCTTGGTCTTAAATAATTAACATTGTTCTTAAGGTGCTTTCTTCTTTAACCCCCCGCATGCACCTTTCTCTGTATTTACCCTGTGCAGACCACTTTTCAGTCTCTAGTACTTTCTTTCTCCAAAAACAAAACCCTCTGGATTTCTTTGGATGCCAGAAAACAAGACTTTGAATTTTTGGTTTAGATTCAGAAACATTTCCCTCTCTCTAAGCCAAAGAAAAAGTGTTGGTAATTATTTTGTACCGCATGGTGCAGAAAGACGCTTAGAGAAAGGGGGGCGAGGGGTGGTCCAGCGTGTGCCACATCGATGGGACCTTGTCCTAAGGGAGCCGCCACTGACGCACAACACCCCAGCAAAGACCACAGGGAACCAGTTTTCCCCCATAAAACCTATGGGGAATGTCGCTGGTGATCCGGTTTGCAGGGAAGGTGACTCCGCAAGCCCTGCGTCAGGGAAGGCAGCCGGGAGCCGCCCGCCCGGTGGGCTGGGAGATGGAAATCAGGAGTCAACAAAGATGAAGAATGGTAGAGGGAGAAATCCTGTGTTTTCTCTCTCTCAAGGAGATGTTTTCTCTCCTTTATCTAGCGTGCCAGCTATCTAGGCTGTGTGTATGTTTAGCTGTCAGTGCCTGGGACGCTGAACATATTCCCGTCTGCTCAGCATCCCAGGGCAAACCCAGCAAAGGCAATGGCTGGAGCAGCACCATCAGCAGCCCGAGAGCTGGAGGGAGCTGGCTGGTAAGTCCCCATCCTTCCCCAAAAGTCCCTTTTGAAGCCCAATTCTGCACTTGCCCAGAGGTCCCTCTGGCTCCTGGTGCTCAGGATGAGTCCCCAGCGTGTGGGGCTGACAGATCAGTGCTCCGGCTTGGTAAACCCAAGTCACTAATGGTAAATAAAGGCTTAATCATTTGTGTAATCTTTCCTAATTACCAAAGAAAAGCAACTACCCTGAGCCCACCCAGAGGCTCCAGTGTCAAACACTTCTACCCGTGGTGATTGATTCCCCAAAATTGAAACTGATAGGAGCGTGTTGAATGAATACTGATGGGCAGGAGAAGGCACCCTGCAGGGTACACGTCAACCTGGGGCTCTGTCTTCAGCCCAGAGCTCCTCAGCCCATGGCTGTGAGTGGTTTCTACCAGGGCAGTCAATCATGCTTGCTGGGACGCTCCACTCATGAGAAGAAAACACATTAAAATACCACCCCTATCATTTTTGCACGTAAAACAGGGCTGTGGATGACCTGCTTTTGGGTGCAGCTCTGGGGGAAGGGGGTAGGTGCATCCCTAAGGTGTGCTGGCCTTTTCCTCAAGTGCCCATGGGATGGTCTGGCTGGCTGTGGGTCCCACTACAGCAGGGACGTGGGGTTGTGTGAGCACATCAATGGCCGCTCTTACATTGCAATATCAAGAATGCAAAGGACTACCACAAAGGGTTAACTAATTCAGAATTAATGATGCCTTTTGGCTGGCTTGTAGGGCAGAGAGATGCCTAAGATGGACTCAAGGTATCTGGAAGGGTTGGACGTAGATCCACTTCTGGAAAACTCCTCCTAACACCACCCCAGCCCCGCTGCCCAACGGGCAAACCACCGGCTAACATCTCCTGCCCCCACCAGCTGGCAGAGCTCCGCTCCCCTCGCGGTGCTGCAGCTCTTGGGCAGAGCCCAGGCAGAGGTCCCCGGGCTCCTACCCCTTCTCTTGCCGCTGTATTTGAACTGGGGTGTCTGTGCTGGGATGGATGGAAACCATTAGGCTGGAGACTAAATGAACACGGCTTTCCTGAAACCCACGCTGCCAAGGAAAACGTGCTCCCTGCTGTTTGCAGAGGGAAACGGGCTGTTCCCGGAGGCAGACCTGAAGGGGAAAGCAGGCAGGGGGGCCCACAGACTCTCTGGAGCCATATTTAGGCTTTTTGTGCTTCAAAGGTAACATGGCTTGTACAGGCCTTGCTGCACCTCATCCCAAATGCAATGAGAAGAAAAAGTTCTCCAAAATGCCAGTCCTAGGAGTTCCTCCTCTTCCTTCTGGCCAGGATACCCAGATTTATTGCAAAGAAGCTACTTTTTCTTTCATTTTACCTGGCTGTTATGCTTTTCTTCCTACGAGAGTCAAGACCTTCCATTGGCCCTGACCAGGTTTTCAGGTCTCGATGTCCATTCAGTCCCCAGTGGAAACGAGCGAGATATTTCTTTAGTTGTGTGACATCTTTGCAGCGGGAATTGCCTCATGCTTTACAACCCTCACTTGCAGTCTGCTGTGCATGCACGCTATGATAATTTTTTGGCCTACAGTGGTATTAAATCATCAAATAAAAACTAATGAAGGAGAGAGCCAGAAGATGTGATGATGACGAGGGGGAGGAATTAATAGTAACAGAGGGGGCCAGCCATCATCCAGGCAGGGCTGCCGAATGTGTGTGTGTTAATTAACATTTTGATTCATTAAGCGTGGCTCATTGTATGGCTTCGCTGATGAGAAGGCGATTTTGGAGCTGGTGCCAAGCAAAAGGAAGTTTCTCCAGGTCTCATCCTGCCCTTGTTTTGCTGATGTAGGATAGAAGTGGCTCTTAATCTTAAATGCAAATTAAAAGACAGCCCAAACGAAGCACGTTTGAGGGCCCTGGCAGCCCACTGACTGCCCAGACCGAACGTCTGAACAAGGGTCCCTGCCCACCTCAGGTCTTCCGGGACTTTGCAGTGGTTAAGAGAGCTTGCCGAAATCCCTCGGCCTTCATTTATATATACAGAAACCCCTGTATATCTTCTCCTGGACGGCATTACGCGGCTTAAAGAGGTTACTGCTACAGAGATAGGGAATGGCCACATTACTCATGTGCAGCCAAGTGCTGAATCATCTGGGTCACCTTATGAGGTGTCATCTATACTTGTCATATCTATTTTACAGAAGGAATATTTCCAGGATGTTTTAGAGAGCATTAATATCATTTATATGTATTGCTTCTTTTATCCCTTTGCATAAAAAGCCAGGTGTATTTTTTTGCCGTGAATGCGGCCACCCGGGACTTGTAAAGAGAGAAGAGTTATAGCTGAAACATTTCAGAAATCTCTAAAATGCACCTGCAATAGTTTCCTCATCCATCACCGCCCTGTTATTTTAAGCTTCAACATCCTGGGACTTCCCAAGTCTCCAAGGGAGCCTCGTTTGTCGTCTCTCCACGCCCTCCTAGAAATCAATAACTACAATTAAGAGGGTGGACCAGCTTCTCCATGGCTGGAAAGCAGCCCAGCACCAGTCCAAGCCACCAAGCCTTCCTGTTGTATGCCAGCAGGAGACCCTGGCCCTAAGCTCTAGACTGGGAAATACTCATCCAGGAACCAGAGGGACATGAATGATTCTTCCTGAGGCACTTCAATATCTTCTCCTCTGGCCCTTAGAGCAGGAATCACAGGGATTCCTAAAGACAGAAAACAGCTGGATTAATTCTATCTGAACATCAAGAAACGAGAGGGTCAAGATCAGCGAATGGTACTTATTGTGTCCAGTCTGCGCCTAGTGCCCAGCTTTTTTATCGATATTGCTTTTTCTTCAGAAAAAAACCCGGCCAAGTTGCTCTGCTGGCTCACTGTACTTTTAAGAAGTGCATTTGGTCTCACGAGAATGCATCAAAATTCTGATGCTTAGCAGAAAATAAAAATATTTGCACTCAGTTCATTTCTAGAGCTGCACATAAAATGCTCCCCCTCAGGGCATATCCAAGGAAAAGACTAGAAATAAAATATAAATTCTAAACAGCAGTAAAATGTTTATCGCTTTGGGGGTTATGAGTGTTCAGCTTTTATTACTACAAAAATCAATTTACTGAACTTAGGTTTACTGCAAAATCACAAAAGTGAGAACCTGAATTCATTCGGCATCGGTGGCTTCCCTGCTTCTCCCTTCCCGAGCCTGGGGGAGCCGTGTCCCGCCCGGCCCCGCTCTCCGCCTCCTCCCACCACGGCTCCTCTCCCGACGGCGGCCACGCTGTCACCCAGAGCTCCCAGCCTACCTGGGATCCCTCCCGCTGGACCTCTCCAAAAAGGAGACCAAAAGTCCGACCTGAAAAAACAAACCCTGAAAAAAAGAGGAAACGGCCCGTTTCCTCCGCCAGGATTTTCGGTTGTGTTTATGGCCCCGCCGTGAGCCGTGGGTTGGGATGGGGATGCAGGATACGGCCGAGAAAAGGGGCTGCGAAAGGCAGCCTGAGCGTGAGAACCCTCACGTGAACTTCATCCTGGTGGAACCGGGTTATTTGCTGGGAAGTGCACTTCTGCATGTTCAAAATGATATTGTAACAGTGATTCAAATGGTCAAAATAATAAAAAAATAGGAAAAGTAGGTGCATAGAAGTCACTTCGCTGTGGCTGGGTATCATTCAGTGCAACCCAACCCACCAACGAATCCCATGTAGCCGCTCCTCTACTTTCATTTCTGGAGTTTTTAAGACGAAAAGCACTGCATGTTCTAACAGAGTGAATGGAGAGTGGTGCAGAGTTTGGCCAAAGCGCTTCAGGCTCGCTGTCCCCCAGCACTGGCCCAGAAGAGACCTGTGGCCAGGTTGCCACGATGGTAAAACTTTGCAAATCCTTCACCGGCTGGCACATTCCAACTCCAGAGTCCCAGTTCTCAGTCATGCAAATATTTCGTCTACAGAAAACTGTAGCCCTGCTGATAATTTCTGGAAAAATTGTAGCAGAAAACCCCATTTTTTTTCCAAACCAAGAAAAAAAAAAAAAAGAAAAAGAAAAATATTGAGAGAGGGTTAGGTCAGCTCTACAAATAGTCAAAGCAAACGTTTCGGGAGCGATGAGGAGGATGAAAGCCGCCGAACCCAGCGAGTCAGCAAATAGCTGGGGATAACAGTGAATTCCGGGAAGGAGAGGTGCAGCTCGGGAGAGCGTGCTTGGGGCGGGAGGTGAAAGTCCTACCCCACATTCATAGGTTTGGCCCGCTCTCTGTGCTGAAAGGTGGGCAGAAACACATGAAAACAAGGTGCGTGGGAAGGAGGGGCTGCGAAGACCGGGGTGCCAGCCGGGCTGGGACCAGGTGCCACGCAGGATGGGTGCCAGGGTGCCCCACAGGCTGGGAATCAGGGTGCCATACAGGCTGGGTCCCGGGATGCCCCACTGGCTGGGTACTGGGGTGTCATACAGGATGGGTATTGGGGTGCCATGCAGGATGGGTGCCAGGGTGCCCCACAGGCTGGGAATCAGGGTGCCATACAGGCTGGGTCCCGGGATGCCCCACTGGCTGGGTACCGGGGTGTCATACAGGATGGGTGTTGGGCTGCCATGCAGGGTGAGTTCCAGGTACCCCACAGGCTGGGTACTGGGGTGCCAGATGGGCTGGGGACCAGGTGCCACTCAGGATGGGTACCAAGGTGCCCCACAAGATGGGCCAGCACAGATCAGCTGCGGACCCCATTTTTTTTCCAAACCAAGAAAAAAACACAGGCTGGGTACTGGGGTGCCATAGAGGATGGGTACTGGGGTGCCACACAGGATGGGTACAGGGATGCCAGCCCAGTCGGGTACTGGAGTGCCATGCCAGCTATGTCCCCACACCCCATGATAACAGGGTTTGGGGCTGGCACCACCAACCGACACGTGGGAGTTTTCATGGGGGAGTTTCTCTTCGTGTACAGGAGACCCAGGAGCCGGTGCGCACACATTTCCACTTTTGCCACCCAGAAAAGAGTGAGGTTCCCAGATTTTGGGGTGTGTGTGGGGTGTCTGTCCGAGGTGGCCGGTTGGCAGCCCTGAGCACGGTCCCTGGCTCTGCATTTGAGGGGGGGCCTTGTACAAATGAGGTGCTTCTGGAGCGAGCCTTGGCGTCTCCCCGCAGGGAGCCAGCGGCGCTTGCCAGCCCGCAGATGGATGGGGAGCTGTGGCCAGGGCGATGCCAACAGCCTGGGCTCCGGGTGCAGCCCCCGGCCCTGCTGCCCCACTGCTGGCTGCCAGGGGCGTCTCGGGCATCCCCAAAACAAGAGCAAGGGCTGGCGACCAGCGAGTCCATCCCCTCCTTGGGAGCACAAGGGCTGGAAGGCACATGGAGAGGTTTGGAGCGCGCTATGAAAACATTGCTGCTGTTGGGCTAATATTTTTAAGCCCCATTTTGCCATTGCAGTCACCCCCCCATCCCGTGGCCAGTGGCATCCCTCAGCCTTTTGGGGCCACGCAGCACAAACAGCCTTTGCCTTGTGCTTTTTTAAGCTCGGCACAGATTGCTTCCATCCTTGCTAAGGGCACAATACCCCCGGGACAGCCCGAATGGCTGCCTAGGGGATGCCGTCCCCCGGCACGTGTGAGCACGACCCCCTCCAGGTGCAGACGGGATTCCTGCCCTTTCCCTTACGCCTTGACACCCTTCTGGCAGTCCCACCCCAGCCAAATTTTTCAACTCTTGCACCAAAGCAGCCCCTCCAGCTTGATCTATCTGTCTTGCAAAAGATGGAAAGCGCTTTACAATTTTTCCAAAGGTCATCTGATAACCCTGTCAGGCTTAATTGTGCCATAATCAAATCCCCCCCCCCGGCCCAGCACAGGGCGGGATGAATCAATCGCGAGCAAACACTGCTGACAGACCCCATCGACATGAAAGGCGTGAGCTCACAAATAATTTATTAGAAATGTGCGTGATGGCGAGGATTCGTTTTCATTTCCAAAAAAAAAAAAAAAAAAAAGCCAAAAAAAAAGGTTTTCTGGGCTGGCAAAGGAGCAAACAGGAGAGCGGGGGGAGAGGCATTAATTAAAGCGCGGTGAATCACGGCGGGGGGGGTGGGGATGGATGCCGGGGCACAACCTGAGCTGTCTCCCCCCCGGCGGGCGCTCGGCCCTGGGCACCGTGTTGCGCTCGGGAGCCCAGGGACCCTTCGTCCCTCACGGGGCAGCTGGAGGGGACACCCGCTGGGGGACGCACGGTTGGGGCAATGCCTCCTCCCGAGGCACCGTCATGGGGATATTGGCTTTTTTCAGCCATCCCCCACCCCCAGCCAATAGCTCCCCATTTTGGGCCGTGGCGTCCTGCCCAGCGCAGAGCTCTGCCCCGTACTTTTCGGGCTGCTTAGTTGCCTGTCTTCAATACACAAAGTAGTTGCTTCTTGGCACGGAGTACACCACAAACCCGTGTGGCTGATTCCTATTTTTCCGAGAAGAAGAGCTGTCCCTGTCACCTCCGACACGCCAGATGCCGGAATAGCGAAGGAAAGCTGCGACTACACCCAGCGCCCAGAACCGTGCGCCCCAACGCAGAGGCACAAACCGCCCAAAGCCCTTTGAGTTTTCCTCTGCACTGAATCTATTTCCCAACAAAGCAGACTCCTCCCTCAAAAAAAAAACCATGAGGATTTAAGTCGTAAAGGTGCCGAGTTTTGCATCCTTTTAAGAACCTTTGGTTGGCATCACTGGGAAGAGAAAAAGCACATATGAAAAAAACCTGAATTCTCACCCAAACTCAGGCTGTTTTCCCTGGAGACGTTCAGGATTCTCCTGATGAATATTTCCCTCTCTACAAAACCGAACCCTGAGGCTCCTGTGTGAAAACTCTCCACCTCTTTGCAAATTGCGATACAGTCTGAGAGCCGACGCTGGTCCCGATTCAGCATCGTCTGGATGATGCTCCCGGGAATGCTGACGCAGGTTCCCTGGGCAGGACCCGCGGCTCCAGCACCAGCGCTGCCGCTGTGCCGGGACGCACGCAGCCGTGCTCCTTTTGGCCCTGCAGCACTCAGGGCACGTATATTTGAGGTTCTACACCAACAACCCCGCTGCCACAGGCCGGTGGAAGAAGGGGGACAGCTTTCCTTGCTGCTACCACCAGGCCAGTCCACCTCGGTGTGAGCAACATCCCGATTCCCGAACTCCTTTGACCATTTACACCTGAGGGCTTATTTATCAGCAAATATTTTATGCTAAATACCCTTATTAATCCAGCTTTCCAAGCCAATGAGGATTCCACAACAAATAGCCCTGTTAATCAAGATTTCAAGCTCCTGATTTCCAAAAAGAACATTATAGATTCTATGTAGATTATTTAAGAGACTTCCCCAGCATGAACCGCAGCCTCCAGCCCCTCGCCGCTCCCCCAGGCCGTGGTGATACCCACAATAACACCCAGCGGACTCTTTTCTTCTCCCCACACAACTACTGCAGAAGGGCCGTCGGACCGACCTCTTTTCCTCCGGGAACAGGAGAGCCCCGCAGACACCGCTCACATTAAATATGGGAAATGACTGCCACCTCCAGCCCTCCGCCTGCTACTGGAACCAGCGGCTCCCGTGACTGGTGGTGACTGGGGGAACCTGGAAACTTGTTTTACGGCTTGCTTGTACCCAAGATATAAACAGTGGGGCTTGGGGCGCAGAAACACGAGATGGCAATTAGCCCAGAGCTATTAGCTGGGCCTGAATATCATATACTCCAAGCTTCCTTGATCCACTGGAATTTATATGGCCGTTAATGGGGACTGTAAATTGCTGTCAGTGGGGATAACTCGATCCATGGGGTTTTTTTTGAGGGATGGGGGGAGCGGGGAGGAAGAGGGGAAGGTGGCCTGAGATGGACATGAGGAGCTGTGCAACAGCTTTAAGGCACCGCTGTCTGCTGGCATGTAACAGATAATAAAAATATGGTTTAATTTAAAATGTAAGGATATGGTGTCAAAATAAAACGTCTCAAGGACAAGCAGGGAACATAAAAAAGTCATAGCCCATGCTGTGAGCATCAGCTGCACATCATAAAGATACATTAATGGTATATTTCTTTAAAAGAAATTTTCATACTTGGGGGTTTTATGAGAAATAAGCGTTTAAAATATTAAAAGTGGAAATTTTATGATTGTAGGGGAAAGAAATGTGCAGATGAAGGTGGTGGGAACGGCAAGAGTGCAGCGGCAAAGCGCTGGTACCGCTGGTGGCGCCGGCAGCGACCGAGGGCAGAGACCTGCTGTGCTGAGCCCGGCTCCCCCCGACCCTGCGTGTCAGCCCTTCCCTCTGCCCAGTCTGCACCCACCGAAACCAGTGGGATTTGTTGTGAAATGGGCACAGAATCAGGCCCTGGAGGCCAGAGGTACAGGCGCAAAGTAATTTCTTATTGTAAAACTACAGGCAAGCAAAGCTATGTAAACCAGATCCGCTTGTGTGCCAACGGGCAAAAATAAAATCAATGAAAGAAAGAACGCTTTCCTGTCAAATTCAAACGTTAAGAGACATAAGCAATTAATCTGGCTGCGGATCGTTCCTTTTTTGATTCTGGGCTTGGAGAAATGTCCAAGGAAGCGCTCGCAGCATCAGACCATCTTTGCAGAACCGAGGGCTTAACGCCGGAAAACAGAGACCTCGGAGCCTGTGGCCGACCTTCCTGGGCTCACCTGGGCTCAGGAATAACCAAGAAACCCACGAGATCAATTTTATCGGGGGGAAAAAGCATTTTAACCCAATGACTAAAATATCCTTTCCTATTGTTTCACTTCTCTGTCAGCCGCTGGGAAGAATAACCCGGCATTTCCTTCCCCTGTCCTGCTGCTAAACCACAGCTTTCAAGGGAAAACTCACAAAAATGGGGAATTTCTAAAATTTGTTCTCCTGTATGCAACCATCGATGGCGAGCAGCTTGTAGGGATGGTTCTAGTGAGTATTTCACTGGCATTAACACCCAGGGGTCCTGAGCGGAGTCAGGGCGCTGGGATGCTCCTGAGCCAGCCTGCCATCAGTTGCTGATTTAATACTTGTCTTTTTTTACTTAGATATTCACCTGCACCTCTTCTGCTGTCTTATAGGTGCAGAGATTCTGCTGCAGAGCAGTGGGGGCCAAAAAGGATGGGCATTGCCTGCACAGATTGCGTTTGGTATCTCAGGTTGGGAGGATGCTGCCTGCCCGGCTCCGGCCGAACACGAAGGACCAGGTGAGGAGAGTCCGGCTGCACCGGCGGCTGCCAGCACCCCCCCAGGCTGGGAACTCCACCCCTGGGGAAAAGAAGACTAAAATTTCATCCAAACCTGCTAGAAAGGCATCTTTTTCCCAAATATAAAGCCAAATTTGTAGTATTTCGGACAGCATAAATATTGATGCAGAGCATCTTATGCTTGTGCAGTGTAACTATTCACGATGCACGAATATTAACGCCCCGCACCTGGAATGTCTCTCCTGGCACTCAGTGCCCATCAGCAAACCTCCGTGGCTCACAAGAGACCTCTTCCCTCCCTCGATTTAAAACCTTGATTTAAAACCTCCCTTGATTTAAGCGCTCGATCCTGTTGTGCAAAAATTGCAATTGTCAGCATCGCTCTAGTAAACTTTTTAGGCGGAATGTCCTTAAAATAAACCGAACCCCTGTTTTCTCTTCCTCTCCCGCTGCCGTAGCAGCGTACCCACAGACCGTTCCACACAACGGGCCTCTCCACGAGGCCGAAGGCGGCATCGCTCTTCCCCGCGGTCCATAAAACGTGCCTACCGTCGTTAGGCTGCTCGGAGCCTTGTGTGGTCCATTATATTTTATGCCGGTTTCCTAAACATTCACAGTTAAATAAACTATGATAACACTTCATAAACATTTTTCTAACATGCGGAATGTTTGACATGAATTTCAGCTATTTTAAAACTAATAAACAATTGTCAATCGGACGTCGGAGACTAAGCAGAAGCCACAACTGTTCTTATGGAACATCAAAGGCGTAATACATATCTGATTTTATTTTTTTTGTTTTAAGCGAGGCTTTTGTACTTTTGCATACGAGCCCCTGTCAGAGAGCGGAGGGACGAGCGCCGGGGCTGTGTGTTATTGTCTGCCATGCCGGGGCTTTGGAGAGAGAAACAGGAGGCGTTACACTCCGTAGGATCAGGCTGCACCTAAGAAATCTCCCGGTATTTGAGAAAAAAAGCCCAGCAGACGTCAGGCTCTTGCTCTGCCCGCTGCAGATGCACTTTTTTCTCGCCGGTGAAAGGCACCTTGCAGAGCCGTTTGCAGCCCCCCCCTCTCCCCGTCCCTCCGGCATCGCTCCTGGGGCGAGCACGTCCCACAGCCCTCCCCGTCCCCACGCCGGCACAAAATCGGGCAGCCTGGGGGCGAGGAGCTGCCCTTAGGACATGGGTCACTGGGGAGCCATGGACTGTGTCTGGCCTGACCTACAGGGACGTGGTGGTGGCCCCAAGGGTGCACCCTCCTCCCTGCACCCGTCTCTCCCAAGCCACTGCGCGTCTGCAAGCGGGAGCAGGGTAGGGGACCAACGGCATCACCACGGCCACGCAACTCCCTCCCCAAAGCGCGTCTCCGGAGGGGTTTGCATTGCTGCAATGCCAGGGTAGGGGGTGACACGCGGGGTCCCTTCGCGCCTGGGACAGTGCCACCAGGCGGGGATGGGGACGCAGCGCCGGCGCCCCACGGCCGCCCCACGCCCTCACAGCTCCTCCCCGGCGCAGCACCAGCCCTTTGATCATGCCCCGCTGGGTGGGGAGAGGAGACATCTCAGAAAAATATTTGTTAAGAGAAATACAATGTCGGTGGAATATTTTTTTTCTGAGGAGGGCCCTGGACTGGAGGGGAAAAAAAAAAGCAGCAGCAGCTAATTTAGAATAACAGCTCATTTAGCAAGAGATAGTCCGTCTCCTTTAATCTATTGTTCGTGACATCCCAACTAGTTAAAGGTTTCCCGACCTGACAACAAGAGCTCATGAGCTTGGGGAGAGGAAACTACCAGCGCTCAGTATTTATCTCCGGGCACATACATCAGGAAGGAGTCACCCGCGGGAGCAGAGCTATCAGGCCCCTGCTCATCTCTCCCGTGCCGCAAAGGATGTGCGATTCCAGGCGAGATGAAAGTTGTCCCCTTGTTTGGGATGACGGATGGTGGCCGGCGTGGGGGGAGGACCGCCAGGATAATCGCGCTGCTTTATAAAACTAGAGAGTTTTGGAACCGAATCTAAGGGAAAGTTGCGGAGTCTCAGGGTCAGATGTACTAAAAGCTCCGGATTTTGTCATGACACAAGACAGAAGCACTGGAGAAGTCCTTTAAAGCCACCCGTGAGGCTCACGGCGGTTTGGGATGCTCTTGCCAAGCTGCTACGGAGCTGAGAGTCGCCCGGACTGGGCTGATCCTGTGCCCTGAACAGCTCTGCCTTCCTGGAGCCCCTCTGCCCTTACAAACCCCCACTCAATAAAACCCCAGAGGCCCATAAGACGAGAAACGGGGAGGGTACAAAGCTGTTGAGTGGATCTCCCACCCTTCCCCAGCACTTTCTGCAGGCAATGCTCGGGGAGACCATGGCAGGGACCTGCCGCAACCTCCTCCAGCTGGATGCTGCTCCCCTCCACCCACCAAAACCCTCTCTAAATCCATGCCGGAGCGCGCGCCGCCTGCGCAGGTGCCCCGTGTTGCTGCTCGGGCTTTCCTTTAGCCCCTTCTGCCCCGGGATGTCGTTTCTTGCCGGCACAGCCCTGCCTCTCGCACCCGTGCCGCTGCCATGCCCCATGTGCCACAGCTGCGGGAAGGTTTTCGGCTTTGCCCCTCCTGCCCCAGCTGCCGGGACAGGGCCGACACCCAGCTTTTCCCACCATCAGGAAAAGGCTGGTGAGTCCCATCGGAGCCAGTCTGGCTGCTTTCGGCCGGGCCGGGCGCTGGGGCAGATAAGTAAACACTTGCAGCTCTGACATAAATTACTTTAGTCCTTGACAGCAGGACACTGACCAGGGTCGCCTGATAAGGGAGGGAAAGCCTTGCACGTCTCTCAGTCCCACTCAGATATTTCACAATAAATGTCACTGGGAAAGAATAGACACTTCTGTACCCATTAGGCAGCTGCATGTTCCTGTCACCTTGAGAAGAAGGGACGCATTGTCAGAGCTGTCGGAGCAGGCAGGAACCAGCTGTTAATCTGCTCTGACATCCTTTTTCACAGAGCAAGCGTGAACGGGGCGTCGCAAAAAGCCAGTGGAAAGGTGATTAAAAATAGGCCCTCAGTGAACACCTACAGGGTCTGCCACTGCGCCGCCGATGGGCAGAGTTGGCTGGAGGACCAGGATGGAGGCACCACCTCCTGCCGGTTTCAGCTCCGTCACTCTCTGCAGTCCCCTCCTGCCCGTGCCTCAGTTTCCCCTCAGCAGGGTTCACATTGCCCAAGGGTGGGATGTCTCTGTTTACTTCTGCTGGCGGCTGAAGCATGTCTTGCTTTGAAAGGATGGTGGATCACGCAGATCCTCCTCCAGGGCTGAGTGTTTGGACTGGGGCTGGTTGCTCCTGTCCAGGTGGCATGGCTGCAAAGCTGACTGTCAAAGGATAGCTGGATGGACCAATGCTGCTTCCTCTGGATGGGTCCTGGCAGAGGTACCCATGATACCTGAGGATGCCACCACCTCCAGCTGGACACCCTGCTCCTCTGCCGGATGCCACCCATAGAAACCTGCCTGTGCCTTCAGCGTCGGTGCCCAGCTCCCTCCGTCACCCTGGCCGAGGGGCTCCTGCTCCTTACGGACCCTCTCGCACAGCACCTCTCCTTACAGGGGCTGCCCACACTGGTGCGAGTGATGTGCTGCAGAGATGCTGGCGATGGGTATCCGGGGAGTCACACGTGCCCAATGGATGGCTCTGAACTGCAGCTCCCGGTGTGTCCACCCGGGAATCACTGCGGCTTTGTCGCAGGCAGATGAGAGCCCCGGTGCCTGGGCAGGGAGCAGCGTGCTGCTCTGCCATAGGAGCCCTGGAGAAAGTGGGACGTGGGGCTGGAGACGTACTACATGCTTACTTTGGACTCTGGCTTCAGATTATTTCCCAAATGAAAGATCCCTGCCTCTACCCCCACTCCTTTTCCTAGCGACATTATTGACCAATGTGCAGATTTCTGTAGTGGAAATGGGTTTGATTTGTGTCCCGACGGGTAGGGTCGCTGCAGACCCCTCCCTGCTCTTGTAGCTTGTTGCTGACAGCGAGACTTTGCTGGCCCAGTGTTCGCCCCGTGTAAACCACCTGCACACTGCCAGACCCCTCGGCTGTTCTTGAATCCCCATCTCCTGACGATCTGCAGGGCTTTGCTACGCCGTCTTTTAGCTACAGGTCCCTTTTATTACTTCAGATATTAGGAAATCTTGGGTGGAAGACATCTGCTTAGTGTCTAATGCATTTAGGATACTCACTAAAGGGATAATTCCCCCCGTTATCTCATGTCTGATCTCTGGAGGAGGATGCTGGTCGCTGTGGTCGCAGGCTGCCGTGCCTGGCTGGGACCCCACCGTGGCCCGGGCTGTGCCCCTCGAGCCCCCACACCCCTGGGGACCTCCCTGAGCTCTCATCCGGGCGGGACAGGTCTGGCCAACGCCGTCAGCTCAAACCTCCCTCGCAACCCCACGTTCAATATTGGATTTTGCTCCACTGTTTAGCCTTTTAATGTGGTTCTGCTTATTTTTACAGGTTTCCCAATCTGCCCCCTCCCCAGTTTGTATATATTTTTGGAAAGCCTTCTGTTTAGTGCCTGTAATACCCCTGACGTCCTTTAGCTGCAGTGGTCTTCCCTTACCCGCTCCTCTGCTGAGACTTAACTGGGATTTGTTTCGATACTAATCTCTCAAGCTGTTTATTAAACCACCTCCCGATTTATCTGCAAAAGATTTTTCTTCCAGTTATAAAATTTCAATCAAAATTCCTCCGGGCATTTCGCATTCCCCTCTTACGTTGGCTAAATCCTATTTGCGCTCGGCATGATCCCCCCTTGGCTGGCAGCCCGGGCTCGGCCCCGGCAGGGTCGGAGGCGGCAGCACTCGGAGAGCACGGATGCTTGCCGGGAGCGAGCGGCTCCCATCGCCCCCCTGCCCCGGCAACCTCCCACCTCCCAACAAGGAGACTTCTGGAGCGGATCTGCCGAAACCATTTCTTTCCTTTTCCCCTCCGGGCTTAGCCGCTAGCGAGGCTTCCCCGGGTGAGTTTTCCGTGTTGTTTCATCCCCTCGCACCTAGTTCCAAGCCCGTAACATGCTAAATAATTCCCCTTCCACCTTGGTGTTTACATTCTTCGGATACTTTCCGCTGCTTTTCATGTCCCGACTCATTTGGCCCTTTGCTGGGTTATACCCGGCTCCTTTCATCTGTGCCCGGCGGAGCAGCTTCCCATCCCTCTCTCCCTCCAGGGACCGGCTGCGGCAGCGCTGGCCAGGCTGCTTTCTCCCCCCTAAAAAAGACTTGTCCACCCATCCCAGTCCTTCCAGGATGAGGTTGGCTCAAAGGATGAGCTCGCTCCCTGTGCCTGGATCCCTGTTATCCAGCAGCTTTCCCAGCCAGCTCGCTCCTCTTGGTGTAAATCAGGCGTAGATCGGACCCGGCAGCATTTTCTGCCCATTTCTCACTCTGCGGCGAATACAACTGTCTAAAATCCGGATTTGAGAGGCCGCCCGTGAACGCACACAGCAAAGCTTCATCCTCCCAGCCCCATCTGTCCTACCCTATTTCCCACACCGCCACCGCAGACCTCCTAGCGCCCAGGGCAGCTTTCGGCCAGAGATGAGGACAGAACATATTTCACCTATCTGGAAAAAACATATTTGCTGTTCAACCCTTCAAACAGCTTTGGGGCTCTATTTACAGGAGGAGGAAAACCCTCCTGCCTACCCAATGGTCTCCCACATACCCAATAAAGTCACATCTGGGTTTCAAATCTTTCCGGGGTTTTACACCTATTGTCATTTGATTATATATTTACTATAGCAAAGGACTGGTGAGTCAGTAATCGGAATAATACAGCTACACAGAGAGAAAAAACCCTACCTTATTAATCTAATACACACTATTTCCCCCAAAACACAGCTCCTGACTAAAGTTAGCCAAACAAAACAGCCCGCCAAGTGTACGCAGGACACTTCAAAGAGAAAATTAAAAGGGACAAAAGCAACGTGAGAGGATGAGGAATCCCAGAGGGTCCTTATCAGGATCCCTTTCAGTAGATGTTCCCATGTTTTAGTGGAAAGAAAAAAAAAAAGGAGCAACAACAACAAAAAAGCGCCGGGAGTGCGAGCCTCTGCGGCTGATAGAGGATTTTCCTCTGGCTAGACACAGAGTCTTTAAAAAAGCTGCGGCAGAGTGTGGGATCATTAAACACCTTCAGATTCCTTCCCCGCTGCCAATCACGGCATCAGCAACCGCCCTCTCCGTGGCGTCTGCTGATCCCACTTTGAAAACCTCCCCATTTATCACTGCTGGGAGAGATCCTGCTGAGACCGCTGGAGCCTGCTGCTTGTCAACAGGGCACCTTATCTTCTCCAAACATTTACTTAACCCTTTGTCTGGTGGGCCGGGAACAATGGGAGCCTGGCTGCGGCCCCACACTGGGGATCCCAATCCCAGCCCTGCCTCGGGCAGGCACTGCCCGTCCCTGCCTGGTCACGGGCACCGGCGCTGGGCTGAGTGAGAGGAGGATGCTGGAGACCACCATAGCACCAGCCTCCACCTCCATGGAAAAGGTCACTTGCAACACGGTAGAGCAGAGAATTATTATTTTTAAGGGTTTTCTAGCAGGGAGAGATGTAGAAGGAGCTTTTCTAGCTCTAAGCAGGCTATCACATGCATCGTCAGTAATTCAAACAGTCCCCCAAAATCAGCTACACCAGCCCAGAGTTGGCGCAACTCTACTTGAAGGAATGACACCACCTTCAGAAGATGTAGCTCTTGCTGTGTACCGCTCTAAAGATCATTTAAATTTATTCTATACTCATTGTAAATAGAAGATTCCAGATGTGTCATCATTGAACAACTTATTTCAGAACAGGTTTTCCTATAAAAGCAGACTTTTTTGGAGAACTTTCCTATGATGTAGCAAATGAACCAGAGTTCCAGGTTCCCAGTGGAGACGGGTCAGACACTTGCGACAGGAAAATGAGATCTCAACTCTCGACCTTCAGTGCAACAGCAGAGAACCCCACGGGGCCAGACGCTGGTCCCAGCAGCACAAGGCCCCTGATGGACACCCACTCCTGCTCTGCCAGCGCTTAACGAGTGGAACGGCAGCGATGAGGTACCTGCTGCCAGGAGGGATGCCCATGGGACCACAGCTGAGAAATGTGGGCAATTTTGGCATGAAGAACCCCAAGGCTACACATCCTGACTTCGTAACAAGCCCTTAGCAGCCCCACAGCAGCTGATGGCAGGTACAGAGGCACCGGCCCAGCAGCGCAGAGGGATAAAAACCCGTAAGGAACCAGAGGACACAGGGGTGAGCTCTCCCAGCTCAGTCTTCCCAGTTGTGAACAACCTGCCCAGCCCGGCTCCGCAGCTGCACCGAGGACAGTAACAAATGGCTGCGTATTTGAAACTGCATTTTAAGTCGTTGTATTGTCATTGTAATGCTTTGTGCTGTTATCTGTGACAAGAGCCGGGAGTTCACATCTTTATCTGGGGATAAAGACTCACAGATCACGGCAGCGTTTGACGGTATGACAGCCTTGGGAAATCTGGAATATAGTTAGCAACAAACAGCCCTTCCAGCACAGCGGTGGTGGCAGACCGATGCTCCTTTCTTAGTCCCAGTCCGAATTACTAGATTCTCTGAAGTATTTTAATTAACTGCCCTTCATGTACTCGCTTGGCAGAGTTGGGAATGAGGTTGATATACGCTTATGTGCTTCCTAGTATTTCAGCAAGTAACGTTATCCAGGGGTTCTCCCTAAGCCATTTGGAGGGAATGTAGGAAGGGATAAACAAGAACTTTGTGTTTCCAAATCATATATGTGTTATATCCATACTGTCACTTAGTTACACACTTAATTAAGCACATATTCACAGGCCGGGGGACAGGTTCTTGTATTCTTAACTCCCTTGCCACCTAGCGAAGCTTAGGGCCCTTTCTAAGGAGAGGGGTTATTTATTCGGCAATGAGTATTTACATTGAGTGTTAGTGCTGGCAAGTGACTCACGCTGTATTTGTATGTGGGCTGATGTGGCCTTGTGGACACCACACTATTGTTACTGAGATGCCAGCATGGACCTTCAGCAAAGGAAGGGCCTCCTGCAAATAGAGCTAAGGATGCATCTGTGAAATCTGCATTCTTTGAGCCCGTGGGAACAAGAGAAGAACAAGAATGATGTTACCGGCCACTCCAGAGCAGAATTGAGCTTAGATATCTAAAGGCCATCCCTCTAGAACAGGGGGCCATGACCAGGCAGTAAGAAATTAGCAACACGGGCAGAGTGTGCAGAGGTCTTCAGGACTTGTGAGTGCACAAGCAGAGAGCTCTGGTCACCTTCTCCAGGCCACCAGCATTTACTCTTCAAGCATCGCTTACAGCACAGCAGAGCCCTGGGTGGAGTTAGACTCCATCCTGAACCCAAGCAAGTGCTGAAATAGTACTTAGACCAGTCTAAATTTCACTGAACTCAAGGAAAAGATTGCAGCGGGAGTTAGATTAGACAATATGCATTGAACTTTTTCTGCGAGAACCAAGTCCTTCTACAGAAAGAGGAACTCCTTTCAGAGCTCCACAGCTACTCAGAGAGCTAACGCGGTGGTCTTAGATCTACAGGAAAGTTTAGTGATGCTTTCATGTTACTTTCCATCTTTTTTGGACAGTGGAAGTGCCAACTTGCTCCAACAGTTAACCTATTTTTCTAAAGACCTGTGACCAAGAACAAGTGTTTCTCCAGTGCCTCTCCATTCCACCCCATAGGCTTGTTCTGCGATTTTGGACAAGGAACACACAAGCTTTCTACAGATAAAACAGAGGTAGGATTCCCTTGCCTTATGTCATGGGTTTGAAAGGATATTGTGATAGGGAGAGAAGCACATAGAAGTGGGGCAAAGGAATGGTGTTATATTTTAAGTGACGTCTGAGAAACAAGCACCCACCTTTATTCATTTGCTAAAAAAACGAGACAAAAGAAATCCAGGATGTAAGTGGCTCAGATAGCTTTTGATGGGGAAGGAAAGCAGGCTTTGGATGTAGCTTGTACAACATTTATCCTAAGAAGAGCTACAGGAATGTGACATATATTTAGCCAACACGCCTTGAACTATAGAAGACACTGGTGCGTAACTCATGACTCCCATTTCCTCATGTTTTTAGTGAGAACGGCTCCCTGAAGTTGCCAGACATCTGATGTATTCCACTGCAAGCGAAGATAGTCCTTCTGGCACGGAGCACGCAACCTTTTGTTTTTATGGAGCGTTGCTGGACTGACTGGTGAAGTGGCTGTCATACTGCAGTGGCGTGCTTTCCCCAAGTTAAGTGACATTCCCGTACCCTTGGCAGCAGAAGACATGTTTCTCCTGCGGTGGACGCGCTCAGAGGAAAGCCCCGCGTGCTTTGGCAACGCCAGCTGGGTACCTGGCAAAGATCACTCAACACCACCTGCCCTCGCGCCATCCCACGTTGCCTCCACTACGATAATGGGAGCCTGCAAGCATGCTTCTCCTAATCCCAACAAGGAAAAGTGGAATTACATCAGTCTTAAGGGAAGAAAAAGACATCACTTTCCAGACGGATGAGTTACAGCATCTCCTGTCTGATTTAGGACAGAGGGGACAGATGAGAGTTCTAGGTCACCGACGCAAGCAGGGGAGCACAACCACAGCGCACGAGTTTCAACATGAGCAGGGGGGATTAGACACAATGACGGCAACGGAGCTGCCATTACGCACTCAGTTATCACACAGTGGTCCCATCAGTGCAATTAAGAATTTAACAGCAGCAGCTAAAGATGTTTTTCCCCGCCCCACCAGCGATGGGCAGACATTTAGCACTGGGCTGATGGCACACCCTACTTTTGCTGCTGTTCAGGTGATATCACCTACAGTTTGGGTGATATTATTCATCCACACACCTGAGCTCCAAGTAATAACGTTAAAGATAAGGAAAACCCTTTGGGGTCATCAGAAGTACTCACGGGATTTTTGGAGCATGCATGTCAAAGCCGCAGGTCTACGCCGAGCTCTCCTGCCTTCCCTGGAGCCGGCTCCGCAGGAGCAGCACCCTGCCTGCACAGAGACCAGAACGTTACTGGGTATGCGATGGCCAACAGGTCTCTGATGCCATGGCGTGGGGGGCCTCCACAGGGAAACTTTGACTTCTTTAGGGGCAATATTCTTTAGGAAGAGATAACTAGTCTGAAAATGCCTCCCGTGTTCCTCTTCCAGCTATTGAACAGAATAAGTTTCCCCCCCGCCACAATCTGAGCTATTTTTGTTTAGTTCAGCAGAGATGCATGACTATCAGGAGGCAAAAGCCATAGTTTTGCAGCTTGCATAAGTTAAATCTCATCTTCAGGCTTTCGTTTCAGAATAGACATGTCTGCACCAAGCCCACTAAGTTGAGAACTGGTTTTTGAGTCACCCTTTTCATACCCCTTTCGCCCCAGCCTTGCCCAGAGCAGTAAATTGCTCTAGTGGTAGCAATAAGCTGGCTGCTGTGCAAGGATCGCAAGGCTGATCACAACTCACTGGGTCCAAGACATGAATGGAGTTGGAAAAGAGCCCTTAAGCCCATGAAACATCATTTAAGACACTGTGGGACTTTGACAACCAGAAATTTACTGGCTGTTATAGACCAGTAGACCAGATGCAGGAGGTTGCTACCCACAAGTGCTGGCTTCCTCACTGTCTGCTAGCTTGCCACCAACATGGCTGTGAGAGGAAAACCGATGAGAGCCTTATGATCATGTTTTACTCACCAAAAAACCCCACAATATCAACCTTATTTGATGGAAGATGGTTATGAAGCAACAGGAAACAACATGAGATATACCCAAGACTGTTATCAGGAGCCATGGAAAGGGATAGAAGAGAAATAACCCCTTAAAAATGCTCAGCTGTTACCATAGCAAAGCTGGGTTTTAGCTAATAAGGCAGCCAGGACTGCCTGCATCACCCCAGTAATCCCACATACACATAAATAGCTGCAGGTGAAGCTCAATGGGTGCGTTCCCCTGGGCCATGTCCTGCCAAACTTGAGCACAGAGACCCTGTAAGTGGCACGTCCTTGTCAGCAGTTTGGGTACAGGGACAGAGAGAACTCGGACCCAAGCCCCATGAGCGAAGGGAGAAGATTTCAAGCCTCTCCACTGATGAAAGAAGCACCTCTGGCAGAAGCCAAGGTTACTTCAGCCCCTGAAACCACGTCCCTGAGACAACATAGAATTTAACACAGATGGTGTCTGCAGGGCCCCAGGCAGGAGCGGGTCCATGGCTCTCACTCATCCTGGGCTTGCTTGGAGTCTGAAGCTCATTTGGTGCACACCAGGAGAGCAGCAAATACTCATGGGGGGGTAAATGCTGCATCCTCCAGGGTGGTTGGTGCTTACCTGAGCCCACCTGTGACCAGCAGCGCCTTCACCTCCCCTCCCCACCAACACCCAAGCACCTAAATAACCTCCCTTATATAGCCCAGCCCCTCCAGCCAGGCCTGGGGGATGTTCTGCTGGCTCTTAAAGAAGAGTTATCCTGATACGGCCCACCCCCATTGGAACAGGCTTTGGTAGAGGGAGAGGGTTGCAAAGGAAAGCTTTGGGCAGCGGCTGATGGACGTGGGGGTAGTGCCCACCTCTCCCTCGGGCCACACAGCATTGATGGAACATCCTCTGCTCCACTTACGGAAGCGTGGAATTAATATTTTATACTTAATTAGTCGTTTTTCACTCATTGTCACTTCTACGAAGTGGCTCCAATCTGCAGAGAATTTAGCTGGAGGGGTATAAAAAATATTTCAAGCTCCTGCGCTTTCATTGATTTAACATTTTTCCAGATGCTCCTCCCAGTCCTTGCTCACGTTGCTCCTCTACCTGTCATGGTCTTCTTTTAGACATAATTTCGCTATCTATTACTTTAATCCCAAAATGGTAAGGGAGTGCTACATGGAAAAGAAAAAAAAAATAAAATGGGAAATAGGCCCGGCAAATGGAGTTAAGGAGAGATAGGAAGGAGCCAGGGTCTGTCAGCTCCCCGGGGCCCCGCAGGCTGCCTGCGAATGACAGACAGCATTTCCTGAGTATCAGACGAGGCCAAACACATTTCTTGATAAACTAATTAAGCAAATGTGTTGAAACAACGTGAGTGTGACCGGGTGCTCGCTCCTCTGTGCGCGCTGGCTGGGGCTGCCAAGGAGGGTCTGGTGGGGGGTAGAGCATCCTTCCAGGGAGACGGGGCCGAAAAAAGTGCGATTTGGGAGTGGGTAATGACCAGGGTGCCTGATGTCACTGCTCAGCCGGGGATCTTCAGTGCCTGCCTGAGGGAAGCTCAGTGGCTGCCCATCTCCGGGGCCACCTTCCCAGAGTGTTGAGTGAGCGAGGGTCACTTCATAGGGTTTGTCTGATATAAAGCGGGGGTGCCGAGGTGGGCTGTGGCGTGTCACTGTCCCCATCACCTGGGGTAGCACACGGGGCCAGCCGTGTGCTGGGGGCTCAGCCCCAGGGCAAGGCTCCCAACCCAGGGGGGACACGTGACATTTTGTGGGTGACACTAGCAGGTGAATAAGGGCTGCCAGCCTGGACCAGTTGAGCATTGGCACTGGGAGCACTGGGGATGTGGTGGAGAGAGCTTTGGGCAATGGCTCTGTGTAAAACCCGCTGCACGTATTACTTAGTTATAGTACTGGTGCTGCTGGTGAGAGCGAAGAGGAAGATGGTGGTGGTACCCTGGAGAGGAAGGAAGCCCAGTGCATCCATCGTGCTGTATGAGGCGAGCTGGGAGGCAGCTGCCCTGGGGTTCCCTGGGCTCACTCCTGCGTCCATCAGTTCGGTGCCACGTACGCAGCCTTCCTCCTCAGCTCACACACCCACACTCGACCACGACTGTGGCGCATTTTTCCCTTTAGATCTTCTGTTTCTTCATCCACACAAGCAGCACCACTGAGTTCAGCACAACATCCTCGACATTTGCTGCCTTTATATTTTTCCTGCAGCCAAAAATAGTGAGCAGATTCTCAGGAGAGAATCCAGGGCTGCGGAGAGAGCGGCTGCTCTCTGCCCGGGCTGGGGACTCCCTTCCTCCACCCGCTCGGGGCCAGACCCCCGGCAGCAGCAAAAAGAAATATTCCCATCCCGCATGCTCGCTTGCAGGATGAAAGATTACATCCTATCCTTCCTTCTCCTCCCTCTCGGTCCTCCGCTGCCTTCCAAACACAACGTCAGGCCGCGCGTATCCTGAGCGGCATTCGCTCAGACACGACAACCTGGACTTGACCCCTGAGGTTCTGGCTCCACGGAGTCTTCCTGGCCGTTTCGGGCAGCAGGAACCTCTGTCAGCACCGGTGATGGATGGGTTCAGTGGGAGAGAGGCCTACAGACAAGAAGTCTCGCGAACACAGCGACAGGCAAAAATAAAATAGACCCCGAGCAGCAGCAGCTTGCTGTGAGTGGAGCTCAAGGTTCACAGCCACAAAGAGCCGTCCCTCCCTGGGGACACTGGGTTGTCACTGTCCTTTCTGCAGCCCGTGCTGTAGACGGAGAGCTTTTCCTCTTGCCCAGGTGTACGTTGGCTTTCAGGCTTTCCCACCCTTCAGCTTAACCATCAACAGCTGGAAATAAAGTGAATTACAGCAAACTTGTCTCTAGTGTGTTAAGAAGGAGCAGCGTGGGCTTTCCAGGTGGAGGGAGCGCCATCGCAGACAGAGTAAATGCCTGAGGTCACATCTTTATTCATGACCCAGCTCCCAGGAAAGCAGATGGTCCACAATGGTGTCTCCAACCAAATGTTGTGATCAGTCTGGCTTGACCGGCAGATGACTTCATTATATTGTGCAGGGTCAGGGCAACCTCTGGGCAGGATCCATCTCCTCAGGACCGCGCTACCTGCAAGATGTCACCGAAATGGAGGTGCTCTGGCATCCCTGCCCAGTGCCCACCCCTGGCAGCTGCCAGCACGCCCTGGGCTGGGGCTTCACACTGCGGGAATCCCTGGTGGACTCAGGACATCCCGGGGACCGGTCTCGGAGACATCAGCCTCTTGACTCCTCTGCAGTGTCTGGGCAACCAGAAGAGGAAACGAGGGCAGAAGAGAGAGGTTCTGACCTTGTGTTTCTGCCTCCTTTTCCAGATTAAGCCATTTCCTTAAGAGAGACACACACCCTGCAGTCCAAATATTGGCTGAGTTTCCATTTCAGGCAATACCATCATCAGCAAACTCCATCCCAGCATGCATTTGTACCCACTCGCCATTTTGTGACATTTTTAACGTTGAAACTCTATTCATTTTTTAAGACTAGTCTTTCCGTTGTGTATCCAGCACAGAAAGCAAGGTCGTCCGAAGCACCGGTGACCTGTGAGCACTGGATTGGGGCAACATCAAACTGGAGGGAAGAGTCACAGCAACCCTTTGCTGCTACCCCAGCTCCACGTGCCAGGACACGAGCAATGCTGCTTCTGGGGACAGCTGGATCTACGTCCCTCCTGATTCCGCCACCAAAGCAGCAACAGGAGCTGTCTTGTGCAAACTGCTTCCTTCAACCAGGAGGTTCAAGGCTGAAGACTAATCCTTTGGGAATATTGACTCTGACCAAGGAATAGGGGTTGCTGTAGGATGGTGACTGCGTGTGCTCCGAACCCTTGCCCTTATTGCCTGTGCCCCTTTATTCACCTCGTGCTTTATGATGGGTTATGCTAACATACATGAAATTTAATTTCCGGTTATTAACCCACAGAAAGGTATCGCTGTTTTCAGAGAAATTACGTTGCTTCCAATTAGCATTGCCCTTTGGTTTATGGTATGTTGTTGTTCTTGAAAACCTTTGAACCAGGCTGTACATCAGCTGAAGGGCATTCTGGGGCCGTTAATAAAGATTAACCCTTTTGAGCAAATACGCGTTCTGATTCATTTGCGAGGATTGTGCCGTTGCAAAGGAAGGGGATCTCAGGAAACACTAGATGGCTCTTTGCTTCCCCTTCAATTTTCTCCATATGTATTTTTATGCTTTCTTGCTCCTGGGGTCCCATTTTCCAGCCTTGCCAAAGGAGATGTCCTTCTTCCCATTGCCACAGCAGGTCGGTCATGGCAAAGTAAGCGCTGCCTTCAGAAGTTGGACATTCAGCGACTGCCCTTCTTCTGCTAGGGAAAGGCTTTGGGCTGGCTTTGTCCAACCCCTCTGTAAAACTTGCGTAGAGAAGAGGAAACTGGAGACAGCCAGAAGAGGGAAATGGGGGTTATTGTCACCCAGGAAAAGTGATACACAAATCTATTTGACCATCTTGCTCAGTCTTGACTCTCATTGCCCATCTTTCCCCAGGCTACCATGAAATTTTACAGCTCTGAGTCTGCTTTAATCTTTCTGCTTGTTGGGTATCATTTACCCACCCCTCCTTACCCTCAGAATACCGATGTACAGTACAAGTAGGAAGGAAAAAGCATCCTCAATGTATGTATTTTCACTGTGACTGGCTTTCAGCTTACTTTTATTCTTACCTTGCACTTCTACCATCCTGCCAAAGGCCGTAGTCTCCCATGCTCATTTATTTTGTCCTTTCATTGGACCTTCTCCGGTCAAAATACTTAAAACCAGGGGAAAAAGAGAAAATTTACCTTCTGAAATTTAGCTTTCATTTCTGCCTTTCAGCCAACACTTCTCCAGACTTCTTGCAGCTCCCCCAGGAGAAATGAGGTTTGCAGCGTGGGTACTTGTGCTATACCTCTGGAAGGTGAGGTGATGGGGTTTTGTCTAAGAAGGATGACAATTCAAAATATTTCAGTTTTCCTTTATAAAAGCTGTTTCCATGACCAACACCTGAATTTTGTACTTCTCTCATTTAAATGAGGCATGCAGCCTGCCCTGTTGTTCTGCAATTAATAACAGATTTTTCACTTAGATCTCTTGAGGAAGAGATCGTGGGTGTTTCTGATTAGTTGATGGCCACTTTTCTCTTAGGGCACTATGCCAGTCGAAGAGGCTGTCGAAGGTGATCCCACAGCTAACAACAGTCACTGCTGCAACCTCTCAAAATGATGCCAGTTCTTTATTAGCTTTTTACCACCCAGGCTACGACTTGATGCTATGCAATAAACAACAGCTGGTGGATCTGAGCCACCCACCAGTATGTCTTTCATCTAAACTCTTGGATTTCCCCTGGCTCCGTTTTTCCCCCCTCCTGTTGTGTCTGGGTAGCATGAAGTGTAATTTTGCATTTATTGCGTGCTTCCCGTCTCGGTGCTGAGCTCCCGATGCCCACGTTGCCCTGTGGATGCACGCGACTCTCCAACCTGGAGATCCAAGACATAATATGGCAATCCCACCTTGATCCCCATGCTCCAGGGAGACCTCTCCCATCTCTGAAAACCTACCCTTGAGCTCTTGGAGTGTGTAGAAAAGCCCATTGTCTTCAATTTCAAGCAAAACCCCCATGAATTAAAGAGACTCATTTGTGAACATGTTTGACGTTTAGGGAGGCAAGGTCTACATGGACTTCACTACAATTGAGGAACACCCCTACCCGTTTGCAAGATCATGGAATCATGGAATTTCAGAGTTGGAAGGGACCTCTAGAGATCGTCTAGTCCCACTCCCCTGCTAGAGCAGGATTGCCTAGAGCACGTTACTCAGGACTGCATCCAGGCGGGTCTTGAAAGTCTCCAGAGAAGGGACTCCACTCCCTCCCTGGGCAGCCTGTTCCAGTGCTCCGTCACCCTCACCGTAAAGAAGTTTTTTCTCATATCTGATCGGAACTTCCTGTGTTCCAGCTTGTGCCCGTTACCCCTCGTCCTGTTACTAGGAACCACTGAAAAGAGTGGCTCCATCCTCCTTAAACCCACCCTTTAGATCCTTGTAAACATTAATAAGGTCTCCCCTCAGCCTTCTCTTCTCCAGGCTAAAGAGTCCCAGCTCTCTCAGCCTTTCCTCATAAGGGAGATGCTCCAATCCCTCAGTCATCTTTGTTGCCCTACACTGGACTCTCTCCAGTAGTTCCCTGTCTCTCTTGAACTGGGGAGCCCAGAACTGGACACAGTATTCCAGTTGCGGCCTCACCAGTGCAGAGTAGAGGGGGAGAATGACCTCCCTTGACCTGCTGGCCACACTCTTCCCTATGCAGTCCAGAATTCCGTTGGCCTTCTTGGTGACAAGGGCACATTGCTTGCTCATGGGTAGTTTACTGTCTACCAAGACCCCCAGATCCTCTTCTTCAGAACTGCTTTCCAGCAGATCCACCTTAACCTATATTGGTGCCTGACGTTCTTCCTCCCCAGGTCCCAACACAAAACCCAAGACAAGATCAGACCCATGCCAGACAACCACGTGTCAATATCTTCCTTGGCCATACTCAGTCCTTATGGAAGTTGGGGCTTCGTTCTCCGCCTGTTTGAACGGGCTTGTTTAATCTACTGTCCTGGGCTAGCGCTTCTCCTGAGAGCCAGTCTATAAAGCCGTGAGCCTGAGATCCTGAGTGGGAAATACATGGCGTTTATCTGTTTTCAGCACAGCCATATACCTGCAAGGAGGCGCGGTGAGCAAAATGGCTGCAAGCTTGGTGGGTCCGCAGACATTTACTGTGAGAAGCAGCTGGGGAACAATCAAAGTAATTGCTCTGGGCCAATGTACGTGTTTCCAATGAGTCTCATTGCAGAGGGACCTACTCAGTGTGTCTGCATTATTTACACAGGGCACCACTATCAGTAAAAGGCCTTATTATCTACTCTGTATTTGTTTCTACATCTTTCAGTTTAGCAACTCTCAAATTCAGTGTGGTTGGGGGTTTTTTTATTTATTTTTTATAGCTTGTTTCCTCTTTAGTGATATTATCACGGAGCCAATAAAAGTGCTTTCCCTCTACATCTGGTCAAGGAAAGATTTTGCTGGGTACATGAGTGTTGTTTCTCAAAATGCCTCCAAGTGAATATAAAAAGCTGTTAGAAGCAATTGAGTTTACTGTTGCCTTATGTACTGTCATTAATTAGGAAATGAAGCAAACTGCATTTTATATCACTTGTAATCAAAATGTTACAGTCTTAATGAGCAGCTTTCTGAGCGCGGAGCCTGAAAACAGACTCTGTTCTCGTACAGATGAGCAGAGAAGAAAAGGATACAGAGCTGCTTTACATTTTAAAAGTCCTGGCCCAGATTTTCAGAGTGCCAGGGTAAGAAACGCTGCCATGCAGCGAGGCAGGATGAGGGCAGCTGCCCTGGCAAGGCAGGCAGGAAAACTGCACGTTGTGGCTACCCGGATAACCAGGCGGCCACTGTGATTTATTCCAGCACTGCAGCACCACAGTGACTCCGGTAACTGGCTGAGCTGCAGCTCACGGTCTGGCTCCCATGCTTGGGTACCACAGAACACTGATTTTCAGCAGTCGCTCTTTTCCTCTGCTTTAGGTTAAATGGATATTTTTTCCCCCTAATTCTGTTTTCCTAGAGTTCAGAGTTTTCCTGATCCTTTTTCCTGCCTCCCAGTTCAAAACATCGAGCAGGATAAAAATATAAATAGTAAGAGAAATACAAACAGAATACTTTAAAAGGAGAAAAAAAAAAAGCGTTTCATCACCTTTTTTCACAGCCTTTAACATTAGGTGCCTTTGTCAGGTCCATTAAGACCATATCTGCGCTTTCCGGAGTTTGAATGCTTTCATATATTTGGCTCCATGTGAACAAACTGGTGGAGCAAACATATTAGTCGATCATTTGCCATGTACATGATTCAGATACCCAGACATGTACAAAACCCAGGCAGGGATTAGGCGAGTCTGACAGCACTGAAGTGACTCCAGTTCTGTGTATGTATAAGCGATAATGAACCAAAGGCCCTGTTTGCCTTCAAATAACACACAAAATGATTAATTAGACGGAGGGGCATGAGTAATAATCACAATATTATATGCTCCACCATAATGGAACGCTGCTCTCTTCTTGCTTTGTTCCTCTAATCTCCGAGAAGCAAATATCCACAGGGTGTTACCGACAGAGCTGGAGGCAGATTGCAGTTGCTCACAGTTTATAAGCAGCACTTCTTTCCCATCGTGATTTTATACCCCTGGGACATACAGAAAACCTCTTTAGAAAATACGCATGGTTGCTAAAGGATTAAAGGGATCTGCAGGAAGAAAAAAAAATAAATAAAAAAGCAAAGGGCTCTAGTTGCAGATTACAGACTTGAACATGTTCCCATTAAATTCAATGGCAAAGTTTTCTTGGCTTCAAGGTTGGATCCTGAACGTTTTGTCATCAAGATATTCGTTGGTAAAAAATCAAATAGTTTGTCATAGAGATATATTTAAAAAAAAAAGAAAGAAACGGTTGCTCAACCCCTGATTTCCTGTTTAGTCATCTACTTCTGATGTAAGACAAAACTGCTCTTTTGAGTATTCACCAAAGCGGCTCTGCCGGCAGTGGGGTTTCCGCCCTCAGAAGGGCTCGGACACGGGTCCCAGCCGGGACAACCAGGATCTCGCCCGGGCTGAGCCTCTCGCTCGCCCCGGAGTCGGCAGAGGGAGCAGCAGCCTTGGCTTGCTCCTGTCTCCTTGTCCCTGCCAGCAGCACAGCCTGCTTCCCAGCACAGACTGGAGAGCGAAAGGCGAAGTCAGGAGCCGCCTGACACATCGCTCCACGGCCCAGAAAGCGTGAGTCTGCTTCCAACCTGCCTCTGCCACCGCAGCCCCGTCCTCCACCCCTTGCCCCTTCTCGGCTCAACAGCAAACAGGAGAAGGGAGTAAACCCCCCCTCCCAGTGCCTTTACAATATGACCAGTACTTGCCCAGGCAGCCCACACACACTGTGTACAGCCCCGAGGTAAGTGAAGTACCCAAGAAGGGCTATTTGTTTTGAAATTAAACCTACATCAAACCAATTATCCATCTAAACAGCCACATTTTTTGCTTTCCTCATTTAAGCAACAAAACCCATTTTTCTCTATTGGCTATATATAGCTTTGCCATCCTCCAAGTTTAAAAATATTATAGGCAAATTCCTGTCTTTGCCTATTTTTAGTTGCTATTGTCCACTTTGACATTTTGGTGTACAGGATTGACTTGGATGCGCATGGACCTGGCAGAGGTTTTGAAGGGGTTTTTCAGTAGGAAGTGAGCAGGGAACACAAGCTGCGATGCATTTCTACATTTTAATTCATTAATTAGAGCTCAGCCCAAGGGAAGCCAGTGCACTTCCTCAAGTACCACTTTATCTTCTCCCCCAGGGACCTTGGGGTTTGGAGGGAGCAAGAAAGCAATCACACCGCTTGCGTAGGAACCAGCCCCAAACGATGGAGTTTCCCCAATGCATATTTGCTTTTTGCAACCATATTTCTCCCCTTCAAATGACTCCCACCTCTCTTTCCTCAAAGACGACTCGGTTTGGCAGGTGGACTTTGCAAGCGAGCCATGTTCCAGTGGAAGCAGCATTAAGTTTCTCAGTCCCCAGAGTATTTCTGTCTCAGCAACATCAGTTTCTGGTGGGAATTTTGGTCTAGGATTGCCAAAGGGCTCATTTGTTTAGCAAAGCGAGCTGTTTCCACCATGACCTCTTGGTCCAACTCTGCCTTTGAAGCACCTCACATTGGCCATTGATGGATGAGGTAAATAGAGAGTGAGAAACCCTCCCAAGCTCTTGCTCATGTCAGAAGGACCTGAGCAGGAGGAAAGGTGTTGTAGCCTACTCTAGAGACACTAGTTGGATAAGCTTGGAAAAACTGGTAACTCCTCACAATTTAACTGTCCTTGAAACATCACGGCAGCCTCTGAAATGCCAAGGCAGACAGCTCTGCCAGCACAGCTCACGAACATCAGCCTTTCCTTCACCACCTCTTGTCCCACAGCACCCCGTTCCCATCAGGGGCTTCCCACCCAGCACCTTCCCTTCCCCACAGCCTCCGAAGGACCCTGCACCCCGTAACTGCACTCCTGGCCAGCCCTGACATTTGCAAACACGCTCCTGTGACCGACCTCGGCGAAGTTGGAGTCTGATGCAGAAGGGAAAATATTCCCTTCACTTGACATACCTACGTGTTAAAATGAAGCAGGCTTGTACAGGGAAAAACCTTGCCCTTATCGGTGTGACATTGTGGAGTCTCATGATCATAATCCAATATTAGCGTGCGATAGGGATCCGTGCTGGGGGAGAAGTTGGTCCTTGGGAGTGACCTCTGCCTGGCTCACAGGTCTGCCTTCACCTGCCCCACAACCCCCAGCATGTCCCCACTCCAACATGGGTATTTTGGACTTTGGGAGGGGAGAGGAAGATCTGGGACCCTTCCTCCTCAGCCATTGCCCTTCTGCAACGTGCTCTATAAGAGGGACCAAGGGACCAGCCATCAGGAACACTGGGATCTCTCTGGGCTTCCATCACACCTCAGAAGCCTCCCAAGCTTTTGGCAGGAAGGACAGTGGGAAGCAGGGAGAGCTCGGTGCTGGGAAGATGCAGTGGGGCTGAAGGGGAGGCTGGATGCAAATCAGTGCCTCCTCCCATGGGTCTGCCCTCCAAATCTAACCCTCTCCTCCGCTGTGGAGGCCAGATGCTCCTTTGGGTTCCTGCTCTTTATCTTACACTTGCTCCATTACTCCACTTTTCGAGGACCTTGAGTAATCACAGGAGGTATGGGAGTGCTATTGTCCCCACTTTATTCTGCTAATACCCCCTTCCCCCGCAACACAGGGCAGTGGCTCTGGGGGAACAGGTCAGCCCCACCGGTCCCCTTTTTTGGGTGCAGAAGGAGGTGTGGGGATGCAGGCAACTTTGTCCCCAACAGGCACATCCCTGAGCTCACCCTGCTCCAGGACAGCCCTGAGCCACAGCTGGATTCATCCCTAACATCCTAAATCAGCGGTGCAGTCATCTGAGGCTCCATCTCAAGTCACTGGACCCGCGTGATCCAACTGCCCTCCTCCCCCATGGAGATCACAGGCTGCTCTTTAAAGCGCAGGCTGAGATGTAATAGCATGAAACCAGAAGCTGAATCTTTAAGGAAAAGAAATAAACAAATATTCCAAGGCTAATAAGAAGTCATAAGAACCCATTAAACGGGACCAAACCAGAGTGGATTTACACAAAGCAGAAGCTTTTTGCCCCTTAGATAATCCATTCAGGGGTAATGCCTGCACGCCCTGCCCATTGCCCAGGCTCTGGGGTGCAGTGACAGCAGTCCTCTGCTCAAAGGTTGTTGTGTGAAGCAGAGTTTGGCCCATGGCCCTGCTTCTGGACAGGGATTTTGGACAGAAACAGGCAGATTTCCACAGTCACCCTCTCCTCTGAGCATGACAGGGCTTTGCTGAGGAGCTGAAGGCCAGCAAGCTTCCACATCCAACTGCGACCCATAAGAGTAAACCTTATTCCCTCACCCTGCAACCAAATCCCAGCCAACAGGACCCAAAGGCACCCTGAAACCTTTTCTCTTTTTGTAAAGAAAGCGATATACATCAAAGCATTATCCTTGGATGTGAACCTGAGGAGCCCTGAGCCAAAAGATGAGTTGAGGAGCACTAAAGCCAGACGCTCTGCGGGGAGGGCTGTGGCCGAGTCCCTCTGTCACCCCAGCAGACATCGAGCCTCCCGCAAAGCCCTGTCCGCGGCTGGCAGAGCCAAACCGGCCACATCTGCCTGCTCATATTTATCATCCTATAATCTCTCTGGCTCAAGGAAGGACATTTAATATGTCAATCATATTCCCATTACTGTAGCGATTCATTAGTGCGGTGGAATGAGATCCTGGGAGAAACCCTCTTGAAGGAAAGGGGAGGAGAAACAGGCTGGGGAGTCTGCAAGGTTAATTCACTGGGGAATTGCTTTATTTTTTAATTCAAGGCAACTTCAATCATGCTTGCCAACTATTTTAAGGAAAAACCAATTACCCCAGATGCTAGCACGCTGCAGAGACAAGCGGAACCAGGGACTGAGATGAGTTATACCCCTAAACCCAAACCAGATTTAAGTTTTTTCCAAACCAGGGGCAGAAAAAAATGGGACAGCAAGTGGCACCGCTCACCCAGGCAGCCGCGTACTGCTTTCCCCAGTTGTGAGATCTAAAACCAATATTAAAGTTCAGTGGTTAGATGATGCTAGAGACCCTCCTTTTGCTTTATAGCCATTTGTGGCTCTGCCTGTACTAGACAGCCACACCACAACAGCAGCCCGGCTGTTAGCACCCCACGCCGCATCAGTGGGACGCACGTGAGCTCCCAGAAGCACAATGTTTGTCCCTGCCCTACAAACACCCCCGGCCAGGACATCAGCCAGAGCCCCACGCGGCTGCCGAGAGCATCCGTTTACAACCGAGATGGTGGAGATCCTACTCAGCACTACGGAAAAGCTCTTTACGTCATAAATTGTATTTAAAGGCTCTTTCGAGAAGACAAGCAAATTTAAGAGGGCAGTTAGCTTCTGGCACTTAGATGCATAACTTTATTTGAGTATTCAATTTCCTCCTTCATTCATAAAGTAAACATCTGAGTTATCTGAAAGTGACTGTATACTTATGTAGTGTTTTCTTAAAAGAGTCAATAGGAGCAAGGCGACATAAAATGCTCCAGAGAGCATGACACAGGAAAACACAAGCCTTTAAATTATACACATTCAGGAAACGGTTGAATTCAGCATTTTAGATGGAAAGGTTAAAATGTTTGTGCTGAATTGTATTAAATCTTTCGCCAGTAAATCCTGTAGGAAGCAGAACATTTGAAGGAGCCTACTTATTCCCAGTGTCTAGGAAAGACTCCCAGAGTTTCAAAGGAAAACGTCCATTAATCTCGTTGGACAAGTGCAATCTAATAAAAGCTGTTGTTAAATTAAGGCAACTTTGTTATTAAGTTTTTTCCAAATTTAGTCTACCCCCCCGCCCCCCCAACAAAATCCCTTTTTGTTCTGAAATGGAGGACCTTTGCTGCCTTTCAGCCTGAAATGATCTTTTTTTTTTTTTAGGAAGACTACTGTACAGAGGATTGGAAGTCCACCTAGTAGGGAATGGTTTTATTTGCTACACATCTGCCTTTACAGGATTTTTATATCGATAGTTTGGGCATCACCTGAGTGGTAGAAAAATCCTACCGACCTTTCTGCAGTGGAGGATGTCCCTGTTGCTCTGGGGGCGCAGAAGCCCAGCAGGAGCCATGCCCCAGCTCCGGGGAGGACAGTGTGGTGCTGGCAGGGATGGCCAGGGCTGCTCCAGGATGGCTTTGCAGATTGGTGTCCATCAGCAGGACAACCCTATGCCCACTGGCTGACCCCAGCAGCGGTTGCATTTCTCAAAGGCATTCCAAACTTCACCATATAGATTGTTTTTACTCCAATTCCACGACAAAACCCCAAGTCAAGAAGCCAGTTCCTGCCACTGACCTCCTGTTGGACCTTTGGCAAGTCACTTTGCCCCATGGCATCTCGGCTCCATCGCTGACGAGGTGTGGATGTGCCAGCTGACCTCGTACATGAAGATGACACCAGAAAGTGCCCTCATCACTGCAGGGTTAAAGGCGGGGAGCCAAGCCTGAAAGTCTGAGAGATTAAACATTTTACTAACACTTTACCAAAAATCTCTCAAGGGAAGGGAAGGAAATCAACTGACAACAGGGCAGCATATTTACAGCCTCTTTCCAAATTAGAACTGAATTAATACTCGATTTCAGTGGAGGACTGAAAATGCATGGCTAGATGATTATTTTTTTAAAAGGAATTTAGCACTTTTGGAGCCTGGAGAGCCTGAGGATCTGAAGCAGTGAAACTTGTGAGCTTCTCTGTGGTCAATTGAGACTTGGCTGGGAAGGGAAATTCTCAGCTTTCTTACAAAACAAACCAAAAGCAAAACAAACCACTTTTCCTGGTGAGACTTTCATTCAATTCTGCAGACTCAGGAAGCTCACGAGATAAGCCTCCACTCCGAGGATACACTCCGAGCCTGCTGAAGCCTAGACCCGAGCCGGCAATTAGCAGGAACGCAGCACGCCTGATGAATTAACACATTTGGGCAGCCTGACTCAGGACGGAAAAATAACCTAAACATTTGCGGTGTTTTCTCCAGCCCAATTGTGCACCTCAAAAAAGGCAGCAATGGTAACAAAAAGCATGTCAGTCTCCCAAGAAATCTCCCGAGGAAGTCCCCAAATTTCCTGGTTCTGAGCAGGACTGAAATCAAAGGGATTTCTCCCTAGTGGTTTTTTTTTTTTTATTCCTAGTTTTGGATCTCTGTGGGAAATTCAGAAGCACTCAAACACCAAGTTTAAAAAAAAAAGCTTATAAACCTCAAATCAGATTCTGGTTTTGTTTAGATTTAGTATCTCTTCATTTCTGATGAAGAGATAAGTAGATTCCTATTCTATACAAACCAATTTCCTACTAATTATGGACTGATCCCTAGCCTGTTTTTCTTTGAAAAATCAAAACTGAATGTAATTACAGGAGTAGAAGGCAGCTATTTTAACTGGAAAACATGGACACTATTGTGGTTTTATTTTTGGCTTTTGCCTCCTGCGAATGCAAAGAGGGCTCGGTTGCCATTTATTCAGGCTGCCTTTAAAAAACAAAAGAGCCTCCGTCCCCGGTGACCTTGCTCAACACGCTCCAGATGTAACTGATTTTGCGGTTACGTTACAAGCCCCATTGACACCGCTGTAAGTAAAACGATTGGTGACGCACGAGCCAAGTCAGAAAAGGAAAAGCCAAGTTGTATCTTCATTGCAGAGCAACCATAGGCTTCAAAAAGCTTAGGAAAGACCATTCCGTGCGAGCAGAGAGACCTGCTGAAACCTGGAGCTCCCGAGGAGGAAAAGTGCCAACATCTCAAACCCCATAGCGGTGTCTTTGGTCTGTCCTGGCTGCCATCCCCCAAAATTGTACAAGGCAGGGCTTTTCCCCATCTGCAACGTTATTTTAGACACAGGTACAAATTTCCAGGGGTAGGAGACAAGGGCAGGTCAAGGCTCCCTCCCCACAGGCACCCCAGGGTGCTGCTCTGCTCTCCCAACCGTGCGATTGCAGGGTGATGGGGCGGATGTGGCTCTTCGCTCCCCAGATTTATTGCCATTAGCTCTGCGGAGGTAACACGGGCTCTGAAAGGCGGGTGCCCAGGGCGCCCCACGCAGGAGGGGAGAGGACGCAACATGAGGACCAATTCGGCATCTTTGTCTAAAGGTAAGGGCAAGCAGCAGTGTCAGCGCCAATAACCTCAGAGCAGAGCCCATCCGAGAAGGAGCACCATTATTAAAACTTGCTTCTCGGAAACGAGTTATCCATTATTAATATTTTAAATGGCTAAATCCTTCCTAATCATGTTTTAATATGAGGCAAAGCCGCGTGATTTAAAAGCAAAGCTCAAGCCACTGCCAATCACTCCTGGGCATGTAGCGAAGCAGGAATACTGATGAGACCAACTTTCCTGCAGGGAGAGATACTTCTGGAACAGCTTTGCTGGGTCCTCAGCCTCCCCCAGGGGAAGCCGTGTGGCCTTTCATGCTTTGGGACTTTCCGGGGAGCCACAGCAGGTACATCGACCCTGACTGCGGAGCACAGGGCCAAGCTGGCACACACGGCTCATGCTCGTGGACCCTCTTCTGTGGATTCGAGGCTGGATGTAGGAGCGGGATCTGCAGTGTACCAAGAGAGAAACGCATCCAGGCACAACAGGAGAAACAACAGTCTGCATTTATCACTTGGTCCTGTCAAAGGAAGGCAACCCCTTCACCTGCATCTGAGTGCTAAGACAATCCCAAATCTTGCCTTGTTATTGTATTTGTATTACTGAACTCCGAAATAATATATACACATTATATCCATGATGACATAATAGGTTTTAAATGCTGCAGGACAGCAGAAAAACCAGCTTACACCCTTCCACGGGAATTCCCATGGAGTGAGGCTCAAACACCACCATTACTCCTGAATGCCCACCATTAGCCATCACCTTCCGAGGAAGCCCTCTGCTGCTGTTTGGAATCAGGGAGGCTCGGGAGTGACAATCACCCTGCAGTCCCCATCCCTGCTGTCTCGTGGCGGTGGCCCTGCCAGTGACCGAGCACCACAGCACAGGAACGTGCTCCCACAAAGCAAACAAAGGTGGATTTGAATAAACTGCCTCCCCAAAAGGCCACTTTCTGGTGCCCTTTGAGCAGCGGCTTCCCCGTTTTCCATTTATGCCTGGAGATCCCTACACACACACACAGTGTGTCTATTATAGCCTCCATCACGCTCGGGGTAAATGATTAACACGGCCCATTCCACCTTGCCGCTCACCTTAGTCCTCCTGCTCGCACCCACAGGGGTGGTGTCTCCAGCACCGTTTTCCTGCCCCGCTGGCTAAGGCCATATCACTAAGATCAGCAGAAACCCCCCCCTCCAGCCAGGGGTTATAGCGGGCTCCTGAGGCTGAACGCCCCTCATTTCCATTCATTTCGCGAGCCGGAGCTATTCTTCTTTATTACAAGCAATGAGTGAACAGATGGGAAGAATGATACCAACACCTGAAACAACAGCCACATTAGGGCCCCGCTCCGCATCCCGTCTATGCCCACCTCTCCTTTCCTCCCATTCAATCCTTCAGGCGGTCCCGCAGGAGGGTCATTCCTGTGCCTTGCCCTTGGAGCAAGAGAAAAGCGAGCACAGGTGAGACTGGGACGAGGGCTGGAAGCTTCCACCAGTGTTTCCTTTAAGCCATTTGCTTGGTTTGGAGGGAAAAAAACCAATAAGACGCACTCTTACTTTACTTTTTTCTACCCATCCTTTCCCTGATGTGTGCTCTTACTTGCACTCATCCCCGAGATGAGGGCTCCCAAAGCTTTCACAGGCATGAAGCTGTTGGTTTTGCACCCAAGGCAAGACAGACTCTTCTACTTGAATGATAAAATTTCCCCACTTTCTCCTGTTTTCTTCTGGATCATCAGAAAATGTAAATAGCATCCTGTTAACGAGGTTAAATGCTTATAAGGGAGACCAAATCAGCACTGGTACCTTGCCCCAGCTGAGGAACTGGCCCTGGAGGCAGCTCTGACTCCAACTTTTTCAACCACCACAATAGTGAAGGTCTGCTCTTGGCCATGTTTATCACTGCTGTGGAAATGCTTGTTAGAAAATCTTTCTTTAAATTCCAATACTAATGCATTTCCCAATGACATTAAAGACAGCCAGCAAGAACAGGGAAAAGGCTGGAGAATGCTAACAGTCCAGAGGCGTTACAGCACTGTAGATAAAGCCTCTTTTTGCCAAGTTTTACCATAACGACAGTCCCTGACTGCTCCTCTTCTTTCCTTCCAACACCTACTGTATCCACAACGTGTTATCTGTGGTGGTGCTCCTGGGTAGAAATTTTACTGAAACACGAGATCCGTGAAGACAACAGGATATTGGTGTAAACTCCCTTTAACAAGAGCCTTTTTGGTATGTGCTACTTCTCACCAAGCTTCCCCTGGAGGAAGAGCTTCCTTGAAACAAAAACACCTCGCAAGAGCTGTTACTGCTCCCCATTAAGTGTCTTTTGGGTTATTCAATGTAAATTTGCTGCTGAACAGGAGAGGTTCTTGGAGACATCACCTCCTACCAACCACTGGCCACAAAGCTTTCTCTGAGAAGGGCCACCTGATGTGATGAAAGGAGCAATGATGTTTGTTTGCTTCTCCCATGCATACAATGGTGAGATTGAATATTCAGCTCTGGTTTAGCTGCTGCACAAGTAAATAGCCTGGACACTTAATTACCGCAGCACATTGACCTGCAAAGCAACATGAGCTGTTTTCCTGGCTGGTACATCAACCAACTTAGCAATAAAAGGCACTGGAGAGGAGCAGGGAAGCAGCACTGAATTTGCCTCTCTGCACCACCAAGCACTTCCAGAGCACTCGAAAACCAGCAACAGAGCCCCTACACCCCCTCAAGCACTGCTGTACCTGTCTCACAGCCTTGCTTCCACCTTCTTTCCAGGAAAACACCTCTTGGATCCACACAATACTTCACAGACTCACCAACCACCAGGACCAAGACAGGGAAATGTGGTGCCCCCATCCTCTTATACCCACAATGAGCATGTCCCTCAGCTGGCGTAGATCAGCCTAACCAGCAGCTTTGGGGCACGGCTTCACCTGGGGGCTGTGTGTCCCCAACGCTTGTGCAGAGGAAGAGCCAGCCCGTCTGCCAGCCAGGTGGTGTTTGCCGTTGAGGCAGAGCCCGGGCGGCAGCTGAGCTCCCACACAAGTTGTGCCGAAGACTTCTGTGCGCAACGCAGAAAAAAATGGTGCCTCTCTGTGCTCCAACATAAAAGTGACACCCCGTTAGAGACTCTGGGGCTTCGGGGCTCCCAGCAGAAATTAAACCACAACTTTTCCATTTTCCATGCAGAAATCAAAAAGANTTTTTTTTTTTTTTCCAGAAAGCAACTGCTTGGGTGAGCAATGATTTTATTGTGCTATTAATATGATCATAAACAAGAACAACATTTGTTTATAGGCTCGAGTGCTTCATTACTCACTCGCTGACTTGGTAAAAATCACCGTGGCATCAGTATAAAGTGCAAAATGGAACCGATCATTGTAGTCATGTTGTAAAATCATTTGGGCAGGTGACCTTTGAACAAAGGCAATTGATAGCTCCGAGGCAGCTGTACAACAACAGTAAAGATAATAGTTGTCCACAAGCCCCTAGACCTGTTAGAGGGCAAATACAGACCGTGCCTGGGAAGGGGAGAGAGCACCAGGGGGACTGAGAAAGGTTTGGGAAAGAGGAGGAAAAGTTGATTTCTGAAGTGCGTCTGCAAATCAGCTTTGTTTGGGGCTGGGGCAGGGAGCGATGGCGATGGTGCTGTCAGCAGAGCCTGGGCAGGGTCCGGCCAAAGGCAGCTCCTGCCCGCTGGCTGGAGCCGGGCAGGGCAGGACAATGGGCACTACGTGGGAAGACCATAATCTCCAGATCAGTGGGGGGTCTGGTTCTCCCAGACCTCAGTTTTGGATCCAATCTCCTCCATTTCTCCATTCAAACACCTGCAAGCACATGGGCTGAGCTGGGCTGTGCAACCAGGTGCCCAGAGGCTGCAGGGGCAGGATTGAGGATGTAGCATGAGCTGGGAAGACCCAAACTTTCCTGTGCTTATTGTTCATATCTATTGGGGCAAATGCTCCTCTTTGCCATGTAATGAGGGGTAAAAAGGAATGTGGACCCCCTCAGGGAGGTCTTCAAAACGTCAGGTTGAGAAGGAAATGGCTGGAAGGTGCATGGGTCATAGAATCAGAGAATTGCCTGGGTTGGGAGGGACCTTTCAGATCATCGAGTCCAACCATCAACCTAACTCTGACAAAACCCATCACTAAACCACATCACTAAGCACATCCAGGTCCCCCTGGATGTGGCTGCTGCAAGGCTGGGACCTGCACAGGGTGAGGTCCCCGGGGTGCTGGCTCCTCTGGGAGTGCGAGGACCAGGAGGAAAGGAAGCCTCCCCTCTCCGGCAGGGCTGTGCGGATGGCGCTGCCTCTCCTGTTAGGGCTGACCAGGAGACTGAGATCTGCGGGGATGGATCCTGCCTTGGGGATGGGAGGGAAAGATTGGAAGACACCCCCGAGAAATGAAAAGCCAGCGTTGCCGTCCAGTGAGTGCAGGGAGCGAGCAGGAAGGAAAAATTAGACACGTCCCGGTTGTTTCACTTCTTGTCCTCGTTTCGTCAGCCACCAGCCCTCGGAACATCCCGACGCCCGGTCGATGGTTACCAACAGGCAATAAATAAAACCGCTGGAGCCACTGGTGTCAACATCTTGGCATTGTTTGGGTCTTCTTGTTTGCCTTTAAAATAACTCTCCCCCTCGGGGTCACGCAGACGAAAAAGCGAGGACCCCCTGCCATCATCCATAGAAATCATCTTGCCATGACTTGTGTTGTGCTGCCTTTTTTTTTTTTGCCTGCGAAGCTCGGGGTTTGGGGAGCTGCCCGGGAGCATTACTCACGCTACGCCTGGGGCTCCTGCTCCCTCCTGCCCGCCTGTGTCCCGACACGTCACCTCGGGCGCCTGCAGGTCGCCTGAGCCCGGGCCACATCACCCATTGTCCTGACTCCCAGAGGCACAGTTTGGGCTGGATTTGGGGACGGTGTCACCCTCCCGGCCCCGTGTTGCTGGCTTATCTGCTGCATGGCTGTGCCTGGCTCTGCGGAGGATGTTGGCAGGCCACAGAGTGGAAAAACAAACGTTGGAGACGTGGATCCGCGGTGAGAGCCCGGCCATGCAAACACAGTGTGCCACTGCCCAGCCCGGTGCTGGAGGGATGCCCCTGCCCCGGCGCTGCAGCCTGGCGTGATGCAAGCTGCTAATGAAGCTCTGGAGGCACAAGAAATACTCCTCTAAAGACAGTTTTCATCCATGGGCTTTGATAAAAGGGTGGCTTGAAAGCCCCCCGTGCCTGCACAGGGCTACGTTGAGGGACCAGCCTCTGCACTATGGCAGCACCGGAGGGGACCGATGCTCCCCAGTGCCTGCAGCATCTGCTTTCCTCCAGCAAGGGTTGCATGGTGGAAAGCATGACCCTCCATCTCAGCTGAATTGCGACTTGATGTCAGATTCACTCTCCCTCATCATCTTTAGCCTGTTGTTTATAATAAAAATCAAGCGATCCATCTCTTCTGACAAGAGGAAGAGTTGCTCCAGGAAGCCCTGGACAGGTCAACTTCTATATTAAGGAACTATTACTTGACGGCTTCCTGGCCATAAATAGCCATCCAGCCAGGCTGGGGATTTTATTTAGAAATAACAAATACAACAGGCCATAGAAGTAACTTCATGACCTTGCTCCCCCTCCATTTCCCACCCATCTCCCCTCCTCAGCATGGTCTTCTCCTCACCCCCAGGCTCCTCGGGAGCTTCAGGGCTCCCTTGCATGCCCCCAGCAGAGCGTATCTCCCCATCGCCCACCTCCCCGAGAAGCTGTGGAAACGCGCTGTTGCCAGCTTTTGGTTTTTGCATCACTGATGATCTTTTGCTACAGCTCAGCTCCAAGACATTATTTTCTACTTGGCATTTCTCAAAATAATTTACAATGAATCTTTGCCCTGAATGGCTGAAAGCTGGAAATCCTCCATTCAAAACATCCCCCAAACTGGATGCAAAGAAATGTACCTCCAACACACCCTTTATTTTTCAGTCCCTCAAACCTTTCTCTTAACTTTTGGAGGACTAACTTCTGATTTTCTAATGCCCAGAGTCGGCAATATCAAAACCAATCATGAAATACAAAAGAAAAACAGCATTTCAGTATTTTTTTTTTATTATTGGGAGGTTTTGACCATTTTTGTCATGTGGTTTGCCTAAAATAATAATAATAAAAAAAAATCTTTGTTTGGAGCTGGAAAGGGAAGAGCAGCGTGTTTATTTCATGTATGACTCATCAGCTCGGTGCTGAGACGCTAAACGCTTCAGAAGCTAACACTCTATAGAGAGATGATCGTTTTTAATATAAAACAGTAAATGTTTAAAACAACCATTGCTTTTTTTTTTTTTCCCCCTCTCTTTTCATCCTGTTGTGGCCAATAAAACATAAGAGAGGCCACACAGTTTACATTTTAATAAAATTAAGTTATTTGGTGCCATGTTATTACAGTTTTTATTGGAAAGTGGAATAAATTGCACACAGAGGAGTCATAGGAGGGAGAAATCACTGCGAATAAACATAGATTCTGGGATGCATTTATTTGCTGGTTTCGTCTCAAAGGAGGAAGGCTTTCCTCAGGAAAACGGAGGCAGCCCTGGCGCTCTGGCCTCGTGGGGGCAACCCTGGGTCGCTCCGGCCGAGGATGAGCTTTTTGGGGAGCTGGTGCCAGAGCGGGGCCACCCCGGCCCCCTCCAGCCAGCGTTTTCCAATGCGCATCCTCCAAGAGAAACCTGTCCTGCGGCCGCGGCGCCGCTCCCCGCAGTCCCAAGGCGCTGGGGCAACCCGTCCTCCTGCCCCTCCGCCGTCCGCGGGGCCAGCCGAAAACGTTGGTCCCCAGGCTTTTTGCTGGAGGTTGGGGGTTACTAGGCGAGCGCCAGGGCGCACCAGGAGTCCTGCCGGAGCGGCACGCTCAGCCCGGGCTGCGGGGCCATGGTGCTGGGGGAGAAGGTGTAGTCCTCGGGCTCGAATTTGAACTCGCCGGGGCCGCCGGCCAGCGCCTCGTCCGACTGGCTCTGTGCCTGGGAAGAAGGAAGGGAAGAACAAAGTCATTAGCAAGCCTGTTATTAGCCAACGAGTCACTCTCCCCCTCGTCATAACGCGGTGGTAGGGCTAGGATGGGTTATGAACAGGGTGCGTTATCCCTGATGCTACGGCTGCCCTTCGGAGGAGCCCGGAGCCGGGCAGAAAAGGTGCTCCATCCCCAGCAATCACAAGGACCAAGCCAGAAGGAGGCATCCCAGGGCCCATCTGCACTTATTTATTGACTAAACACGTCCAGTTTGGAGACCTCTAGGCGCATGTATATTTTTTAAGAGTGCAGCACAAATCAGATTTATCGGTTTCAGCCAAAAAAACCCCACCACATTAACACGTTCTCCCCCCCCACTTCCCCCATACAGCGCAGCTGGCGCCGCGCCAGGCGCTCGGGTGCTGGAGATGAGCTTCTCTTCCATCCACACATGGCCAGCTTGGGGGCGGGGGGGGGGGCTTCGATCCAGCCTAGAGAGAGCGCTGTGTCCCAAAATTTTTGATGTGCGGGTTGATTTAGAGCCATTTTTTCCTCCGCCAAGGCAAAATAGCAACCCGCCCCAAAGAAATCCTCGGGGCAGAAGCAATCTGGGGTCTCTGACAGCATTACAGCTCTGGGAGCACTGAGCACCTCAGGGCTATAAAGCGAAGATAACATATGCCCAGGGAGCCTTTTCTTGAGAGGTACAGAGGTTTCCACCATGGGCTGATCCCACCGACTCGACAGGGTTGTAACTCCCTGGATTTCATGACAGGAGATGAGAATTAAACCCAGCTCCACGCCAAAGCTGGTTCGCCACCTATCACCTCTGTGGCAGCAGGGCTTGGACCTCCCAGTTCCCTGCTGCAAGATGGAAGAGCCGATGGGGAGCCAACAGGCTGGAGCCCTTCCTGATCCACAACATCTTGGCTCACGTTCCCTGCTTTCCTCTATCTGAGGCAGTCCATCAGGCCGGTGGCCCCCAGTGCAATGAAGCCTCCAGGCCTCATCAAGTTTCCCCAGCTGAGCGGCTACCAAGGTGTGTGGAGCATCCACCCCATCCAGCCCATCCATCCCTGTGCCTTACCTGGGACACCGACACGATGGTTTGTCCGGGATACTGCGAGGTCGTGCTGGGCTCTGACTTTAAAGTGACCGTGCTGTCTGAGTTCGTAATGGAAGAAGGGGAGTTAGTGGCCGAAGTCGTAGACCCTGGAAGGCAATCGGTACACGATGATGAAGCAACACGGGTGCAGATCTGCTTTCAAGGAAATTTATATTTCAATGGCTACCATGACATCTCATGGCACGACTCTACTGTTCCCTTTCTCCACCGCATCCCTGTCAGGGTAAGGCTTTGTATTTGGCTGCCAAGATGCTGATGGAGGAGGAAGAGGAGGAGGAGGAGGAGGAGCTCCCTTTCACAGCCCAGCAGTGCTGGTCCTGGTACAGGCTGGATGGGCTAATGCTGAATGCATCTTGGTACTTTCCCTCGACTCTAACACACTGTTCCCAGCCCTGTTTTTTCCCATCACTCAATTTAGCCCAGATCTGCTTGAACACAAGTGCTGCTGGGCTGGCGCCGGGTGCCCACAGCGCAGAGGAACCTCACGGGAACACGACAGCGGTGAAATTTCCCACCCAGCACCCTCCTTCCATGTGAGGTCTATGCATAAATACAGGCCCTACAGCTAAAGCAATCATCAGGGAAAAAAATCACAAGATTATTTTCTAATGATCATAATTTCTTGCAGAAGACGTGTTGAGGTGAATTACGCTCCAATCTCCCGTGATGAATCACAGCAGCACCGTACCTGTTGAGGTTTTGCCTTTGGTAATGTTTTTAGGCTTCCTTTTCCTCGTCTGGATGCTTTCCTTTTTCATGGCCAGAGGTCGTGGTACCTTGACATTAATAAAGTTTGGAATCATTAATATTGTATTTTACTTAGCTCCTTCCCACACACGTGTTGCTCTTCTATTTACATGCTGTAGCACATGCAAAGCCCCTAAAGTCCTTGTCCTTCACTAAGTGCTATTTTTCTCTGCAACAGGCCTTGGCTGGAAGATGTATAAGGCTAACAGCTAAGGCTTTCCCACAAATTTTGTTTTTTCCTTTATTTCCTATTTTCCTTTTCCTGATTTATTAAGCGACCTTTATGACAGGGCCCTATTAAATTACACTGACAGAATGAAAGCCTACGTGGCTCAGAGGGGACGGTCATGGGATAAAGCGACTTTAACCTTTATGGCAGAAGTTTGAAGCAGCCTGTATGGAGGGATGAAGTCTCCTCTTTGGCTGATGGACGTGTTACCAACAGTTCCCAGCCTCTGTGGGTAACTGTTATCAGCCAGCCTCCATGTGGACTCCTTAGCGTCCTTCACACGTTCTTAATTACCACATCTAGAAGAAATATGCTCATCTCCAGTCTGAGTTTGGGGAGCTTCCATCTTCAGCTACTGGAGCCCAGTAAGCTTTCTTTTTGGGGAGTAGAATCATAGAATGTGTTGGGTTGGAAGGGATATTTAAAGGCCGTCTAGTCCCACCCCCTGCAGTCAGCAGGGACATCTTCAACTAGATCAGGTCGCTCAGAGCCTCATCAAGCCTGGCCTTGAATGTCTCCAGGGAGGGGGCCTCCACCACCTCTCTGGGCAACCTGTGCCAGTGTCTCACCACCCTCATTGGAAAGAACTTCATCCTAATGTCTAATCATTAAGAGTAACTTGGCAAACAACCTAATTAAGAGCCACCCAATGACAAAAATCTCTCCTCTATGCAGGTACCTCCTGAGAGCATCCAGTATCCCCTTAGCCTTACTCTGGAGAACCTCAGTAGACTGAGCTTTTAACCGCGCAAGGAGACAGGACTGGCTTATGGCTCTTCTGGGTCCAGTCTGGAGGCTGGTCCTTCCAGACCTGATACCCTGGACCTGCTGGGCGGTGATCCCAGCGCCCAAAGGGTCCCTCCCGGTGCGGACGCGCTCCTCACCCCATGGAGCTTCATGTACAAGCCGCAGGCATTGCAGACGGGCTCCCCTTCGGCGTTCCTTCTCCAGAGGGTGGTATTGGTTGTGTGGCAGTTAGTGCAACATAGGCCAGCACGTCTAGATGAAGACTTAAAAACAAGCAAACACACACATGAATGCACACATAGGAATGATCAATTGGGAAGTTTCCTTTCATATGAAAAGAAAATCTCCAATTACATCCATTTCCTGGAAAATGTGAAACGCACACGATGATAGCCAAATTCGGATCAAAGAAATTACATTCAAATGAGATCACTCCAATTTGCGAGTGCTTTTTTTATTGAGCTTGATAAACCTGGCAAATATCTTTGCAGGTCATTTCTCAAACTTCCAACAAATCTGCTGGAAGTGATCAGGACTCGGAGCACAGAGAACTTCCCTCCAGGAGATCCACTCAGATGGAGAAAGAGGTGGAAAATGCCAGCCAGGCTTTAAGCGCATGAAGAAAACTCCTCATGCTTTCAGTGAACTCTTCTGTTTTTTCTGCACTCAGAACTACCGCTAAAGTTAGCAACATCCCAATCAATCTCTGGTTTAAGACAACTGGAATCAATTGGCTGAACTGAGCAGAAGCAAACTGAACTGGCCCACGATGGGACCAGGGAGGTTGTTCTTTGCACGTCTCGCAGGCAATCTGTTCTCTTACAGGCTGCAGAAACACTGTGAAAATATTAATTAATGACATATTTTGTGAGTGAGGTGATTGCTGGCTCTGAAATATTAATACTTCCAAGTGGAGAAGGAAAATATTCTGGCAGAAGCAGCAAACTTATTTCTGACAACCGTATGCCAAGCCACTGGAAAATTCTATATACAGACTTGTCAGCTCATTTGAAAGCCTCTTAACACTAGGTATTGAAACTATTTTAATAAAAGCCTTCGCTAAGTATGAGATGCCAGTGACATAAGTAATGTCACAGGCTCTCCACATTCAGGTGTTCGAATATGTTCTTCAGCCTTGAGAAAAATCACTTTGATTCCTCCCAAAGGCAGACGATAGGTGATGGGGGCAATAAAGAACTCCGTTTGCTTATTCTTCCATTATTCCTTGATATCACGACCAAGCAATCTGACGAATGAAGTGGGAAGAGTAGGAATAAAAATGAAATGTTTTTACAAGGTTAGCAGTCAAATAAAGATCAGCTTTGAGTTTCAAGAGACAGAAGTGACATGCCCAAGCTTTGATTCACTTGTTGCTCAGCAAAGAGGTCTCAGCAACTATTTGCAAATAGCGGTATTGCTTTGGAAATTATTTAGCTTTCAAGAAATAACCCGGCAAAAATAATAATACACGGAGGTGTGAGCTGACAAGCCTGGCACAGAGGAGGGGACGGCAATCCTCGTCCCTAATATGGGACACGGTGTCACAGCAAGATCCCAGAGCTGGCACAGAGCTTCCCCAAAGCCTTTCCTTTGCCGGGGCTGTGCCGTTCATCCCTGCAGCCAGGAGGGACCCCAGCTCCGATGGAGCAGAGGGAGGTGCCGAGCACCCAACGGGTGCAAGGGCCCTGAGGTCCAGCTCCTGCCGTGGGTGCAGAGGGGAATTTGGAGGCTCTCAGCCCTGGGGTAACTGTGCCCGGCGTGGGTCGGTGACATCTGTCATTGCCTGCGGATGGAGGACGCAAAGCCCTTTGGAAAGCCCCAAGATTTCTGGGCCATGGCAGGTCCCTGGGACCGAGGGATACGCTGTTCCTATTTCCTACAATGCTTCGTCTGTGGCTTGTGTGTACCTTCTGCATCACCTGCACATCGCTCTGTGGGCTGCCTCCTCCTCGCACAGCTAGGGAGAGCAGAAACCATCCTCCACGACTAAATATTACAACCCCAGAAAATATATAAATATAAACCCCAGAAACCCCAGGAGAACCTGGCCCTGCACCACAACCTGCCAGCTTCGCAAGAAAGAGACAGTCAAGGCTACTGTTGCTCACTGAAGGACGAGGGTACAATATGTTATTGCTGGTTCCCCAGCAGTTCCCTTAAAAGAAAACGCATTTCTGCCTGCCTCCACCCGGCTGCCTTTGTACCATTCTGACCTTGTCTAGGAAGTTGTTGACTTCAACATTGTGCTCCAGCGTTTATTTATACAAATGCAGCATACACTCAAACAAAAACTCTTCACGGACCGGGCTTGACAGCCAAGTGCTGCTGATAAGCTCAAGGAAGGGTGAGTTGGTGGCTATGGAATCAACCGTGTGTGAGCGCTGCTTGGAGACCCCGAAAAATTCAGAGGCAGCAGGGCAGGTCCTTCCAAGGGAGCCCAAAGCCATCAAAGACTTTGCTTCCCCTCCTTTTCAAAGGTGGAAATGAAACCACAGGGTTTCACAGGAAAAAAAAGAAGCCTCTGAACCCCCAGATTTAATCAACGCTTCTCTGTCCCCCTTGACCGCAGGACGGAGGGGACCTGGTGTGGGTAGGAAAGAGGTTGCAGCAAAGCGTGATGAGATACCTGTGCTCAGCTCCTGAAAGCGGGCAGACCCGAGGCTCAGAGCCAAAGGCAGCAGCATCCTCCGAGATCTGCCTTTGTTACCACAGCTCTGGGCAAACCGGCACCTTGGAGGATGAGGGAGCGGCAGGAACTGACGGCCAGGAGAAAGCCAAGGCACACGCCATGAACGCTGCATGGCATTAGATTGTCCCAGGGCCATGATCAGTCCCATCTCCACCTTCCCCCAAGGTGTCACCAAACCCACTCTGCATTGCAAACTGTAAAAAAGGACAGGCTGAAAAAGTACCCCCTGAGCCAAACCAGCAAAACCTCAACTCCAGGTTAGTCCTTCCCCTGAGGATGGCGCGGGGGCTGCTGAGCGCCCACGGGGCTGCCCTCCGTGCCCCGCTCCGAACACGGGGCGATCACATGCGCAAGGACGGAGCCATCCACCTTCACCACCCGCTCCCGGCTGGTAGAAGTGAGCTGGCTTTTAGGACTGGGTCTAAGGTATCATCCTGTGAAACGCGCCAAGAAACTTTGGCTAGAGAAGATACTGCCTAAAATAAAGTGCTGCTTCCAGCCTGCCTTAAGATAAATCCTTTCTGCCGAAAGCCACAACCCTTTGAATCCAGACGCAGGCCGTAGCAAAACGGCTGTCCCTGCTGTGTAGAGGACGTTGCCCTTATCTCAAAAAAAGAAACAAAAAATGAACTGGAAACTACATGCTATTGCTCGCCCTCTCCCACGCATGAGCAAGCTGAGCGCTACCGAGCTGCAGGACGTCATTCCCGCAGTGTTAGCTGGGCCACGTCGCGTTCTCCGGGGCTTTCAGCGGGACTTTGCTTTGTGAAAACACAAGTCGGAATAACTCCCAGCACAGCGTCAACTTACGGAACAAAGGTCGTAACGTAAAGGACAAAAGCAACCATTTTTTCCTCCCCGTGTCTGTATTTCACCGCATTGTGAAACAGCCGATTTCATCGTTCCTAGAGCGATGGTGTGTCGCTGCCTTCACCGCTCTGCTCCCACCCGGCGTACGCGGGTGAGGTTGTGAGCAGGGAAAACATCCCCCGCCACAGAAAACACTCGGGGAAGGAACATCCCAAGCCACAGGGGTGCGGGTCGCTCCCTCGGCGGTGGATTTGCAGACTACGCCTGGCACGCTCTTGCCCATCGTCAGTGGATCCCCCTTCCTCCGACAGGGCAGAACTTGTTGCAACATGACATTTCAAACCCTTGGGAACACCCGAGATTTTGAAATGTTTCATTCCAAAGTCAGGATGAAAAGTCGAAACTGCAGCCGCTTTTCCAAGCCATAAAACAGAATCCCCTCAGGTATTTCAACCTTACTGAAACGTTTGCCCTGGATAAGAATCAGCTCTTTCCTTTGGGCTTTATCATTATTGCATCAGTAGCCAAAATAACAATAAAAAAGGTTGGAAGTGCTTTGATAATTCCCGGCGAAGATTTGCTCGTCCCCGGGAAACGATCTCGATTCTGCAAACAAGTTTTCTCCACTGGAAAATGTTGTCGAAACGTTTGCCGAAAAACGCCTCGCGCGTGGGGCTCTGCCAGCAGAGAGAGAGAGAGGCGCAGGCAGGGAGCGCGGGGTCCCGCGGGCGGCGGGCGCAGGCAAGGCAAGGCTGGCTCCCTTCCCACGCGCCCGGATAAAATACCAAAGAGCCGCGAGACCTCTCCAATTCCTTTGGGGAAAAGCTATTAAAAAAAAAAAAAGCAAAACCCCCTGGAACTTCACCCAGCGCCACATTTTGATGCCAGTCCGAAATGCGGAGTTGGATGTAAACTGGTTTGCCCCGATCTCTCTCTGCAGGGAGCGTATTTGCTCGGAAAAATTCAGCAGCGTAACTCGGAGATTTGCGGCACAGCAGCGTCCAGAGCCCGCTGCCGGGGTGCAGACTTAGTGTCGTTACATTAAAGGAGACCAGGAGGGTCTTGGTGAGACAGGCAAATCCCGTCGGATCACGCTAAATGTTTCACAGAAACGCCTCGATTTTGATGCGATGAACAAAACAGGGTGATTTTCCATGGAGCCGCTGCTCACTTCATTTTGCAAATCCAGAGCCACATTTCCGGGATCGGAATCAGAATGAAACATCTTGCTCGATCCCAGCTTTTTTTTTTTATTATTATTATTATTATTTTTATGGTTTTCTTACACAGAAACTTGTCACTGTTGGGTTATTGCTAATAATTTGTTTTGCAATGCCAAAAAAATAACTGCGGGAATACCCCCCGAGCGAAAGCAAAAGGAGCTCCCAGCTGTTCCCCAGCACGGCTCCGACAAACATCCTGTTTGTAATGACGGCTTCTGATGACAGGCCCTGAAACCAAAACTGTTACCACCAAATTTAAACATCCCAAAGCGACTCCACACACACACAAAAAAAAAAAAAAAAAAAGGAGGCGCCTTTCCTCTCTCACAGTGGGATCCCAATTGGAGGAAGCCCAATATCATGTAGGAGGGGAATTAATGCTTTAACCTGCATAGAAACCGGGAACTACCAAGCCCCAGATCTCCAGTTTAGGCAGTGGGGGAGCTGGGCCTCATCCTGCTCCCAGCGCGAGCAAACCCGCCTGGGCCAGCTCAGGATCGGCCCCGTCTCCCGTTCAACTGCCCTGCCTAGACCATGGGTGTCTGCATGAAGAACTAGGAAATCATAACGATAACAATGATAATGATGATGACAATAATAATAATATTAGAATAAAAAGCAACATGCCCACTGCGGGAACGGCTCCGCACCACAACAAGCGGCTCCTGATGGTGCTGACGGCATTTTATTCGTGGGAGAACCGAGGGTCAAACAGGCCCTGACACAAGTACAGAGACCCCGAGAGCGCAGACACCGCAACAGCCCCCCGGCTCCTGCCCTCCGGCCCCCCCTGGGGTGGAACGGGGCATCCCTGCAGGGTGTCCCTCCCCCTCTTACCAGCCTCTTCTGCGGCTTGAGCGGCCGGTTGATGCCGTTCATCTTGTGGTAGAGCCCGCAGGCGTTGCACAGGTAGTGCCCGGTGCCGTCCTTCCTCCAGAGCGGCGTGGACATGGCCCCGCAGTTCACGCACTCCCGGCCGTCCCCGGGGAACTCCTCCAGGTACTCTGGAAGAGAGACCCAAAGCATGAGGGTCAGCAGCTGTCCCCACCACACAGGGCCACCCGGGACCCACGGGGAACCTGCGGCAGAGGGTCCCTGGTCCTCTGTGCCCCACTACTCCTCTGCGAGGGACAATGCCTACCCGGGAGGAGTTTACCTCCACCCTACAAAGTGGGGACTAAACCCCTTTATTCCTCCCACATCTTAATATTTTAATATTTTGCTCAAAACCAGAATATCCCCCATCCCCACCCCAAAAGACCCCAAAGGGCTGAGCGCGGCTGGGGTCTCCCTGGGATGGGGACGGGCATCAGCGGGAAAAAGTTGGGTTATCCCTGCACCGGGCGGCAAAAATAAATATGGGGGGGTGGGGTGGTGGAGGGATGGGGTTCAAAATGTGGCGATTTTCCCGATCTACATCAAGGCGCCCTTGTGGCAGCGTGGCTGGGGAAGGGCGCGGGGCTGCCCATGGAGCAACGCCGGGGCTGCGGCTCCGCTCGCCCCGGGGCTCCCCGGGAAAGCATCACCCGCCACCCCAAACGGGGGCTTTTCCTCACTTTTCTCCCCCCCGCCCCTCCCCCGAAAGCCCCGGGAAGAAGCCGCCGAGCCGCCCGCTCCGAGCACCGTCCCCGGTCCCCGAGAGCGACTCCGCGGCAAACGGGCAGCCGGGAGCAAAACCGAGGGTCCCCTCGATTGAGGGTCGGTCTCTTTCCCCCTGCCGCTTTTCGCTCTCTTTTTGAAATAAATTCCTCCGCCTGAAATGTTTTTTTCTTTCGAAGGAAAATACGCTCTTTGTTTTTTGTTTTTTTTTTTTGCACTTTCGATCTTATTCATAATTAATAATAAATTCATATTAATAATGATCCGACGGAAAGAAAAAAAAGAAAAACAACAAAAATTTAAAAGGGGAAAACGGAAAATAAAAATAAAATGTAAAAAGTAAAAAAAGGAAAAAGTTGTAATAATTAATTAAATGGGAAAAAAAAAGAGAATAGTTTATGCTACTTAAGAGCGGTTTACACTGTTCAAGAGCAAAAATAAACGTCAGAGACGACTATTCCGGATCCCAAACCACCAAATTCAAAGCGCAGAAGAGATTTCCGCGCCATCACCTCCCTCGGCAGGAGCGGGGCGATCCCTTCCCGCACAGCGCAACGGATTTTCCCAGACAAAGAGAAAATCCTGGAAAGAAACGGCTGCCGAGCACCTCCGGCGTGGGAGGAAAAGCCGAGCCGGGGAGGCAGCTCGGTGGGGAGGGGGGCTGCTGCCCTGCTTTAACTTTGTTCTTGGGGTAAAGATAAGATAATTCTGTTCACCGCAGTAAAGATGATAACGCGGCTGAGATCTGGAAGTGGCTTTTAAAGGACTTTGCAAACCCCCGCCGGAGGAGGACGGTGAAATACCCCCCGGGGTTATAAACCCCGCGCAGGGAGAGTCCTTTTAAATCAAATCCCAAATTTTCTTTGCTCGGGGCTTGGTTGAAAAGGACCCTCCGGTGTGGATGGAAACGAATTGAAGTGGGGGTTATTGTTCANGGGGTGGTGGTGGCGGGGGGGAAGGGGCTGAACGGCCTCTGCTCCTCTGTCCTGTGGGGGAATTGCTCTCCTTTGAAACGTGGTCTTTACCCTTCGTGCCACACACCCCCCCACACACCCTATCTCCGTCCCCCACACCCCCCCTGCCCCCACCCTCTCTCCCTC
>VWZL01005290.1:103250-141673 GCA_013396915.1 Stercorarius parasiticus | reverse complement strand
CACGGTCCGTTAGACGGGCCGGGTCGGACCTGGCGCTGCTCTTCCAGGGGGATACGGCTGCTTTCTTGCGGGATTAGGAGGGGGTCCCCGTTCCCCGTCCTCCCCGTCCAGGCAGAGCCTGGCTCCGGCTGGGTCCCGGCGGGGCCGGTGCGGCTCGGCACGGCACGGCTCCCGGGGGGGTCCCTGACCCCTTCAGGTGAGGCTCCCCCGGGCCGGGACAGACTGCCCGGCGCCCCGGCCCCCCGGCCCTAATCCTGCTGCGGCTGATTTGTGAGTCCTGCGCGGGGGCGGACGCGTGGGAGCGTCCTGCGCGGTCCCCGAGGGGGGCTNGCTCTGCCCCGGGCCGCCCCCAGCAGCCGGCACTGGGCCCGCTCCCAGCCGCCCCGCACCGAGCACCCCGCTGCAAAGGCAAACCCATCGAGTATTTCGCCCCTGCAGCTCCGGCGGGCGGCACCGGGCCCCTTCCCGGCTCTGCCCCCGGCTCCCCAAACGAAGGACGAGCTGCCCGGGGTTACAGCTAGCTTCCCGGGGGCTGCTCCCCCCGGCCCGGTGGGCTGCGAATGATGAGGATCGACGGGAGGGGACCGGCGGGGTCTGCATCCCCCGGTCCGCATCCGTGGTCCCCATCCCCCGTCCCGCATCCCTCCATCCCCCCCCAGCCCCTTCCTACCCAGTGTCCGAGGGGTGGCTTGGACCCTGCCCAGGGACTGAGCTCAGGTACCTGCTGCGGCCGGGGCAGCGCTGGAGAGAAGAGCGAAGCGACGGACACTGCCCGGGCTGGGGGTGGCCCCAGCCAGCGAGGGGCTGTGGGCACGGGCCGAGCTGCCCCAGCCCAGCCAGGCAGGGCCAGCAGGGTTTTGTGCCTGGAGGAGTGAGGGGGTGCCAGAGGGCTGTGTCTCTAAAGGGTTAAATAAACAGTGGGCTCCGCCAAAAAATATTTATCTCCTGTTATATGCGTGTGGCGGTGGCTCTCAGGAAAGGGGGCTGGCGGTGGGGGAAGTATTTAAAATCTTTCCCCCTCTTACTCTGAGATCCTGTTTTCTTCCTTAGGCCATAAGGCTTTCACTGGCACAGAAAATAAAAGAGGTCCCACAGTGCTGATGTTGCCTGCTGTCCCCTATGGCCCGTTTTACGGGGATGCTTCAGTCTCAGCCATTCCTCCAGCTGCTCACGAGCCGGCAAAGGCTACAAAAATCACCCACTTCCTTCAATATTTAGAGGGTACAAAAGGCAGGCTGTGATGTGTGCCCACCTAAGATGGATAAGCTGGCACATGCCTCCTAAAAGTGAGCTTTGCTTGTGCAATTTTGGCTCCAATTGTTTAAAATTCGTTTTCCTTCCAGGCTGATGTAACAGAAAGCTCCAAGTTTCAGAGCAGTCACGAAACCCTCAGGCTGACGGTGGCAGGGCCGGTGGGCATGGTCTGGGGCTGCAGCACGGGGCAGTACCCCACGGGGATGAACCGCCTCTTTCTTTGCAGATGGGCAAACTGTAGTCTCCAGATTTATTTGATGCGGGGCACTCTGAGGGCTCCAATTTGCCCTAAGCCCAAGGACAAGGGTATCCAGCCCAGGCAGGAGGTCCAGCCCCAGGAGGGGCTCAGCACCTCGCAGGGGATGAGGATCCAACCCCTCCTGGGAAGTTCTCCAGGAGTTTTTCCGTGGGCAGGAGCATGCCGGAGCAGCCAGTGACTCAGGCTCCGGCCAGGTGGGCACATTGGGGGACACCTTGTGTATTCTCTTGTGCATGGAAATGCTTGTGGGGTTGAAGCTGGAGGGCACAGCGAGCCCCCAGCCAGGCAATGAAAGGCAAAAGTCTTCTGTACTGGGAAATGGAAATATTTCCCTGAATAAACTGGAGCCCGTCTGTGGTGACTGCCTGGTCCTGGCAGAGGCCAGCGAGCAAAGAGCTCGAAGGCGAAACCACGTCCAGAGCTTTTCCAGCTACGCAGGGTTTCCACCATGCTCCCCGCTGCCATTATGGGCAATAAATGGGGAAAGGAAAAAAAAAGAAAAAAAAAAGGGGCTATTTTGGTATATTAACCTCCTTGCGGCCAGGTGAAAGGTTAAATTCACATGATTCATTGGCGGCTGAGAGACAGCACTTTGTTGCTAGGATTTTGGGGAATGCGGAGGGCTCCAGCGAAGGAGTCTCGCTAATCTTTAAGGGAGGGAGCCAGGCTCCTGTCTGACGGCTGCAGGCCCAGCAGCTCTGTGTTTCATTTCAGACTGTCACTCTCCTATCTCTCAGCTCACTCCCAGCTCCAGCTTGCTGCCAGATCTTGGGAACTGTTAACTCAGACAAATTTATAGATGGAAAAAGAACAGTTAGCCATTGTTCCTGGGGTGGGGGAGGGAGGAAAGCGAGGAGCTTCGGCCACCAAAGTCATGATGTAACGTGGTTGTTGCTTGGTTGGGAGAAACGTGCAAAGGATCTTGCTCTTCCCGTGCCAGGGAAGGAAATTGGGACCATTGTGTTACTGCTAGATGTTGGGAGATGGGATGCTGGTGCCCAAGTCGCTTGGAGAACTTTGCAGAGCGTTCCCATAAAGTGGGATCTCCCAGCTGGACGTCTCTGGGGTATGAGCTCATTTTTTTTTGTTTCAAAACCCGTGATATTGGGTGTTTTTCCTTAAAGTTTCAGACTCTGGAGTCATGAGATCTAATATCAACAGCAGTGTTCTCATAAACAAAGCGCCTCGCTATGTGGGCTGTGGAGAAGAAACTGGAAACAGGGAGATCTCAACGACTAAAAAAAGAAAAATCCAGTTGGTAAATATGGAGACCCTCAGGTTCATTATTCTTTAGGAGCGCCATGACCTTTAGGAAGTGTTACTGAATTCATTTACCTGGGGGAAAAGTGGGAGACCGAGAAGCTGTTGTCCAACCGGTGCTCTGCCCCCGCTTCCCAGTTGGATGCTGTGCCAACCAGCCTTCTTGGTGGAAAGGCTCTTTTTTTTTTTCCCCCAATGCGACATTAAACGCCATATCTGGAAAATGAGAGAGCATTCACTCAGCCTAGTATTTGTTTTATAGCTTTTGGATGGTCTACAGCTCCTGAACATGGGTCTCTCTTGGAGGCATGTCTTCCGAAATTCCCCAAAGAACAGAGACACACCTTCTGGGAGTAGATGGAGGGGAGAAATTTTGGAATTAATAAATAAATAGTAATATGTTAAGCGCATTGTAAATCCAACCACTTGAGAATCTGGCTGCATGGAAGATGGTTCCTTCTTCCAAGGTCTGAAGAACTGCAGAAGTCTGCTTTTTTTAATCAGGAGACTGCACAGATTTGATTCTGAAGGCCCAAAAGGCGGCACGGTCCCAAAACACGATTCCCACTCATTCTACTTACTGGAGTTTTACTTAACTCCGCAATAACAGGGACAGACTTTCACATCCTATAAAATTTCTGCCCAAAGTCAGCTGCGATATTAATGTTTGTTGTCTGCTTAATTTTGGTATCTATAACTAGAAGCACTTATTTTTCCCATTGCAGGCTTGGTGTGACGTTACTGACTCAAACGCCCAGCATTACACAGATGTGCGCTTGTGAATGCGGCTCTGAGTCAATCTCTGGTGGAAGTCTTCCACTGAAGTTAGCGCAGGTGCCCTAGGGATGAATTTGGGACACTATCTGCATTATGGGCTAATTTTCATTTTGCACCTCTCTCCTCATATATTTTGTGTGTCAAAAAATAATCTTCCATGAGGGAGAAACCGCACTACGGCTTCTCATGAGCAAGGTACTGCAAGGATGTGACACATGAATGGGGCAGCCTTTCCTACCTACTAGAACTAAATTTGACGTTCCCTGCATTGCTTTGCTATGCTTAATTTTAATACCCCTGTGCCCAATATTTTTCCTGCCTTTGCTCACTGCGTTTGCAGGCAGTGCTTTCCTTTCACAGCTTCTCTGCCGTATCTGAATTGCCTTGGTTTGGGTCAGCAGATCTTCCCCTCCACCTCATGAAACTCCCCTTCCCACTTCTCTTCGTCTCTTCGGCTGCATGTCTGACCTCTCCTAGCCTCATTTTTCACCTTCTCAGCAACCTCTCAGCCCTCGCTGGCTGCATTTTTCATCTGCTTTGGCATGAAAACATGGCTCCAATTAGTTGGGAAGGTGGTACGGAGAGGGAGAGGTGGAGAGGCAGCTGGTTTGGCCAGAGTGGGGAGCAAAGCATCTCTTTCTGTCTCTGGTGGTGGCTTTCATGGTTTCATGCTCTACAGCTGGGGACAAGGAGGGAAGAACTTTTTCCTACTTCTCCGGACTTGCAAATCCCAAGTTAAGCCAGACCCTGAGCTTTGCACCACATGAGTTTTAGACGTGGACCATAGTTGGTCCTGCCCAGCTGCCTTCTCCTCGCGTGGTGGAGACCCACCAGTCCTGTGGTCAAAGCAGCGCCTGGGGGAGGACGCGGCAACGGGCCACTTGCAATCCCCCACTCACTCCTGAGATTTCGCAGGAACAAGCTGAGCAAAGCCATGTGTTACAAGGAACCGCTGGAATGATTTTAAGCGAGCAAAGATATGCAGAAGCAGAAGTCCTGGCAAGCCTTTATTCGGTTCCCCATGGAAGGGAAGAAAATTATGAGTGCGTATCTCCCATCTGACTGTACCCAGGCCAATCTCGAGGTAGACTTTAGCCATTGACCAGCTTTTCCAAACCTTCGGCACCACATCTGGTCAGCCGGCCCCTTCCCGCAGCCAAATGTCAGGGTCTTCCTTCCAGGGGACGTTGGCCAATCTGCATACAATCGGCGCTGCGGGTTGAAGCTGAGGTCACCATTGAAATCGTGTGTTTCCAAGAGTTGTTTGATCAAATGGAATTTACAGACCAGGACAGTTATTGACAGGGCTGACAAAAGTGATGCTCCAATGATTTACAGTCCAGGTGTGTTGTCAGAGCAAGATATTTACCCGAGATCCCAAGAACTGTTAAAATTTAATCCCGAGAGACCTTCTCTGGCTTTTCTGCAGTGTCTTGACGGGTCACACCTCCATTTGAAGTCACCATGCAAATAGCCCGGAGTTTAGGGACTTCCAGGGGAAATAAGAGCAGATGCAGTGATTTAAAATGTTTTTAATGGGTATAAAATTGGAGAGGTGAACTGATATAGGATGCCCTTTCCCTTATCCCAAATGTACAATTCTGCACAATAAACCTCTTTGAATATATACACATTAGTCAGGATTATCTCTGAGTGTCTAGCGGGCTAAGAATATGGATCCTGGAGACGTCAGCAGGAGGATTCATTAGAGGAGACGGCAAGTGCTTGGAAATGGGAAATGTATTCTCTTATAAACACAGCCTGCACTGGGGTTGACCTTAAGACTGAACAGAATTGGCTGGAGAGACGGGGAAGGCAGGGAAGGAAAACAATGTCCATACACAAGCATCTCCGTTTTTTGTAAGAAAACCCGTTAATCGAGGTTTCTGTAACTTCTCTTCATGTTTCAAACAAAGGGAACTCTCACCCTGAAAACTGAGACTGCTGAAAAGGACAAATCAGCCCAAGGTTACTCTTTCCTGGTGAGACAGATTTTGTAGGTTTTGGGGGTGCATGGTGTGACTCCAGGAGGGATTTCCTCTCTGCTGCTGTGCCGGAGCTTCCGCGTGACCAAAACATGACACATTTCTTGTCCCACAAACCATTTTATTAGTTATTGTCTCTTAAATCTTGCGGGCCATTTCAGCTCTGCAATGTCAGAGTTCATGTATTTGGACGAATTCTTGCATTTGGAGTGAAAAGATGCTGGGGAAGTGGAAAGCTCCCGCGTGCGTGCATGGGTACACACGCGTGTGGCTGGGTTCCCCTTTATTACCGCCTCCCTTTGCTCTCTCATTTGCTTACCGGGCAAAATGAAAAGAGCTACACCGAGTATGAAAGGGACTCAACAAGCCAACGTTGACTCCTACCTCATATCTATTAGCTGTAAATTACTTTAACATAAGTGACATCACACTTGACTCTTGGTAAAACAGTGTTAAGTTAGTGGGTAATAAAACAGCTTGACACTAATGATGGGTTCTGCGTGATAAATTACTGTCAGTGATCAGATAAGGGTTCTTGAGACTAACCTTGAACTAAATCTGTTTTGTTGCTACATCTTGTGTGCAGTGTTCCGCTTCTTACCACGGGGATTAAGGGCTCAGAGCCCAATCCTGTCCCATGCGCGGAGCCCAAAGGGCTGCTTGTGCGCAGGAGCGTTTCCAGAAGCGGCTTCCAAGCATCAGGCTGCTCCCACGAGCGGAGCAAGGAGGGTTTGGCCCCAGCCTTGAGAGCGGCCCTCCAGTTCCGCGAGCCTCACGGCCAGTCTTTCAGATGCAGGAACAGCTTCCAGCAGTGACTTAAGTATCCAAATCTCTGATATTTTTCATTTAAAAAAAAAAAAAGGAAAAGGCATTACACAACTAAGGGGTGGATCCTGAAAGTTTCATTTTTTGGTGCGTTTGATACGATGGATTTCATTATTGGAGGGTAGTTTTTGACCTCTGCGTTAGATCTATCCTACAAACCGTAGATGCCGATGACCCCAGTGAGAAGAGAGGGTGGTCAGCAGCTGGCAGGATCAGGCCCTCATTCAAAGAACTCCTTTTACTTGCAAAACTTTGGGAGAAAGCTTTGTACCCGAGAGCTGGGAGCTGGCCAAAGTCAATGTAACGCATGGGATTTTGAATATTTTTTGCATGTATTTTCTTTGGAATCTAACCAGGGCGCTGCTTAGAAAAGGCTTCACAAATTGTTTTATATTGTTATTATTATTTGAGTCTCCGTTTTCATTTATCATTCAGGTAACATGCTTGTGAGATGTTTTTTTTTTATACCACTTCTTGTATAAACCTTTGCATTAGAACATTGCCCATCGTTCAATTTCATGCCTAATCACTGTTGTCCTGGCCTGTTTATTACGGCTGGTCTAATCCTGGCATACTTGTCTGTTATAAATGGCTTCAGCGAAGAGAAGTTTTCACTGTGCTCATCCAGATACCTCATTCATCTGTGATTATGACAGACCTTACATTAAGATGCACTGGTTTTAATGCAAGTCATAATTAATTTATCATTCTGGAAAGGCCAGAGTGAGAGAGGAGCCCTTGAGAGGATGGGTCCAAGTGCAACAGAGGACGGGGGGGAAAACAGCTGGAGATGTCTGCGTCTCCCAAGGAACAGGGATCGCTGAACCACGGACACTACATCAGGGATGCCGTTAGCGTGCTCCTGCTCTCGGTTCTTTGCTAAAACGCAAAATATTTATTGGCGCTTCCAACGGAGCAGTCACGTAAGAAAGAGCCCAGAGACACCATTTCAACTGAAATACTAATCAATCCCTATATGAATGTCAGGTTAATGCGCTGTTTACGGTGAGAGCATGGTCAGCTCTCCCCGAAGGGCGGTCTGGAGATGAGGACTGGGCTCCGGCCATGCCCGTGGTCCGTGCGCTCGGTGCCGGCGGCACAGGAGTGGGGACGATGGAGAAGTCACAGGCGTTCCCGCAAAACGTCTCTGATGACACACAATCTGTTTCGTTCCGCATATTTTCCCATTAAATCCCATTTTTCTCACAATTTCCTTGGCTGTTCGGTTGCATTTGAAAGGAGTGTGCCTTTTCCTGCATGATTCAACGCAAAAATAATTTCTCTTGGCTTTTTGTTTGTTTGTTTGTGTTCCTTCTTACCCCATATCTTGATTCCCTCTGGAAAAAAAAAAGGTAAGGAAAGGAAAATAACACTTCTGTTTGGAAAGAAAGGGAGGAGTCTGCGTGGGAGATGTCAAACAGAGCAGAAAATCCCTGGACTTTCTCCAGAAACCCCCATCCACTTGAGCTGTGGATACCATCAGTTTATCAAAACACCCTCTGGTGCATCGCTGCGAGGGAGCAGAGCTGTCCCTGCGCCTGGAAAGGTTTTTAAACCGTCCCCTGGGTTTATATGACAGAGGTGAGATGCTCAGCTGTATTGCAGCCCCTGGGTACGGAGCAAAAAGGCACAAGGGGAGACAGAGAGGGGCTGACACCCCTGACATGTCCCCATGGAGCCAGGAGGTCTGGCTGTGGTGGCACTGGGGACGCAGGGGACAGCGGGGCTGCCACCGTTCGCTGATGCTTTGCCGGAGATGGAACCCTGCTCCCTCCCGCTGCCCCTTCACATCCCCACTCACCCCAAAACTCACCCGTGCCCAAACCCTGACGGTCCTTCCCCTCCCCTCCACTGCCATCTGCCTCCTGGACGGATGCTGGGCTGGGGGGAGAAGCCTGGGGCTCTGCTGGCCGGTGACGAATTCGCTCTCACCAGCCCTGGGGACCTCCTCACAGCCCTCCCGTCCTCCCTCCGCTCCATGCCGACCCCGGGTTCCTGTGGTGCGGATTTGGGGGACACTGGAGCCGTGGAATCCACAGCGGGAGCTGGTCTGGGCGGCAGATTTCCCTGTGGCTCCTCCGAGCCCTGCTGCCGGGAGGGGAAGCGACACGCCAGCAGCATTTGGGCAAGATCCGCAGGCGTAGCCAGAGCCGAGGAATTTCTTCTTCCTTCCACCCTTTGATTTGCTGAGCGCGACTGGGGGCACAGATTTTACATCCCTGCTTCTGACAAAGCAGCCCATGAATGTGTCACACACATGCTCACAGACGTGTCCGGGCTTAAATGCTTTTTGCCTTCAACGTGCCCACCCCCCTTTTTTTTTTTGGTCTTTTCTTTCCCTTCCTTCCCTTACCAGACATAATGTAGCCCAACCGGCCAGAGACACTGCGACTACCACGATGTAGAAAAGGAACAATCTCTGGCTGGAGCGGCGGGCTCCAAACAGCTCATCCAACAGATGCGCGAGCAGGAAATGCAATATCATGTCCAATTTCTCATACCTTATTCATGACTGTTGCAACCGCCGAACACATGTAGCCCAGCGATACGTCGTGCGTAATGTTTTTGGTGTGAGCCTTTTCTCTTCTCTCGCTCCAAAACTGGCGCTTTTGCTGGGGGAGAAGCGGGCTCCTGAGAGGTGCTGATACGGCCGAGCTGGGAAATACCCGTGGGTTTATGGAAAACAGCCCAGGCACCGAGAATGGAAAAGTGCCCACATTTGCTTTGCTAATTAACCTTAGCTTGGGCTCAGAGGGACTTGTTTTGGAGGAGTAAGCGAGATGAGATGGACCGGAGCCCAAGTGGCTCTCGCCTGCTCTGCGTAGCTGCCTCCGGGGCCTGGGGAGGTTTTTCTCTTATCCTTTTGGACACGGATCCGGTCTCTCGTTTCCCCAGAAGCTCCCTGAGTCCATCAAGTAGTGAAAGCACGTGATGTCACAGCTCCCCGAGACACGATATGCCCACGGTCCCAACCTCCCCCCAGCCAGCCTTATCCTAAAGCCAGAGGGAGGACGAGAGGGCAGATTCTCAGGCAGCATCACAGCACCGCCGTGCTCCGGGAGCCATGCAAGGAAAGTGTTATTTATCCCCATCTCCTGCACACCGAGAGCCTCAGCCGAGGTACCTGAGCTAGACCCTGCACGAGCTGTTCCCCTGCTCTGCAGGAGGAGCGTTTCAAAGAGCAAGGAAAAAGGTTTTTTTTCCACTGGGGGCCATGATCTGGTCTGGGCGCTGGTCTGAGCAGAGCAGGATGAAGAGGCTCTTTAAGGAAGGAATTGGGACCAATGTCCATGCTGGGATGTGGGGATCAAGCACCCTTTGGTGTTGGCACTGTGTCTCCCCAACCTCTCTAACACCCAGTTTCAGCAAAAGCCTTTTTATTAACCTAATAACGATTTTTCCCTGCTATTTTACTGTGCCAAAGCAAAAAGGACCGAGTGACAGACAGGTCCGAATGAAACTCCCCCGGCAGCGAGGGCAGGAGAGTGAGGACTGTGCCCCGAAACACAACCCCTGTGCATGGTTACAATAATATAATCATTGAGAAATGCGGCAGAGATGAGTTCAAAGTTTTTGAAAAATCCCACCTGGGCGTGTTTGCGTGAGAACACCTATTGCCGCAGGTCAGCACCCCTCGCGCAAGAAAAACTTAGCAAAGCTCAGCCCCGTCCACCAGTTTGCAAACCTAATTTCTGCAGTTTAACTCCGGTGAGGTTTCTCCGCGTAGCGTTCATCGCACTTTAAAGGGTGCCCACAAATTTCATAACAATCACTACAAAGTTTCTACATTCTTGCCCAGATTCCAGGGTTTTCCTCTAAGCTGGCTGGCCGTACTGTAAAAGTCGGTAATAAATATCTGTCTTTGGTATAATAAAAGCAATGTTTATATTCTTGACAGAATGCATTTGTGAACTTACAGTCATTAGAGATGTAAACTGAAGGCAAGAAGATAACCTCTCTCCCAAATGTTCTATTTATTTCTGTAAAGTAATTTGTATGATTTATCTTATAGACTAAGGTTTATGGTTCACTTTGAACTCCAGGTTCTTAACTCAGCAATTGCCTGTTTGGGCTGAAGCGTATAAGTGATGGCATGACCCAAAGTGCTAGATGAAAGGAAGAAGACAAAAACAAGGCAGGCTTCTGGGATTTTAACCATCATTTCTATATTCCATTGACATCTCTGGGTTAAATATTTTCCTTTCGAGGCCAATATGATCATTCCATCTGTATGCCATATCTCCCAGTGACAAGGCAAAGCGCAGACCGCGGGCATCTTCAATGAGGCACGCCAGGATGCGTCCAACGGGGAATGCGAGGAGGTCAGATGCTGGTTTTAGTCATAACTCCCAGTTTACACATACTCATACGCAAGACGGCATCTATTTCATGATTCATAAAAGAAGCATTTGATGTGGGTCCGCGTATCACTGCTGTACCGGGCTGGAAAGCCTGTGTGTTTTTTAAACAGGCTTCTAAGTCGTGTTTGCAAAAGATAGTATTTAATACTAAATAGACGCAACCTTCCTGACTTTGTGAAATCTAAAAAGAAACGGAGAGATGTGACCTGCCCCATTCATGCAACACCGAGCAGCAAAAGCTGTTAACGTGACAGGAAAGCTCCTACAACGCTCAGGTTTTGGGCAGATGGGCACAACGCCGATGTGTTTCGAAAGCCAGAGCAGAGCTGGGGCATCTGCAAAGCCCGCTGAATAGGAGGGGTGACCCCAAGTTTGTGTTTGGTTTTGTATTTTTATCACCTTTTAGTAAGAAATGTCCCTCTCTGGCACCTGGTAAGAAGGGGAGTGAATGTGCTTTGCTAAAATATTTAAGGTTGGTATAACTCTGCCCACCCATGAGTGCGTCTTTCTGTAAATAGGACCCACAGCCTTGGGGAGAATTGCTGGGGGCAGTGCAGGACCTGGTTTCCACCACTTTGTGGATGCTAAGAGTTTTTCCCAGGGAAATGCTCGATTGCCCCGATTTTGGCAGATTCCTAATTAAGGATGTGGTTAAACACAGCTCATTTCTCAGCATCTCCACTAGTGACATTGGAAGGGACGAGCCAATTTCTCCATCACTTAACCTGACAAAAATGCAGAAGACTCAAGCGTGTATCACGACATTTATCAGTTTTTCTTTGAATAGGTGAGAAAACCTGGAGTGGGAGGAAAATTATCCCTCATTCCTAGACCTGGCTGGAAGGTGGAGCTTATATTCTGTAGGAAACCCGAAGTATTCAAACCATTTTTCATTCCAAATCAGTGTTAAAAAGTCACCTCCCTTTCAAAAACAGCTCATAAACTGGAAATTTTGAACATTTTCCATTGAGAAACATCTGAACAGGTCAATAATAGAAAACAAGATGATTTATATATCTCTCTCTATATATATGAATTATATACCGGAATAAAACCAGGAAAGTCAAACTATTCATGTTGTTGCATTCCTCCTGCGTATTTTTGGAGCAATGGGTTATCTCCATGTTTGCAAGATGCTGAAGAACAAGCACAGGTGATTTTGGGCAGATTATTACGCTTTAAAAAACAATTGTGTGAACTTTTAGGTTGTTGTGGGCAGCTCTAGTATAGCTTTGAGAGCTGTCAGCGGATTTAGGAGCTATTTATAAAAGGTGCTGGTTTAGCATGGTGAGCGTTTGTCCACCAAATCCAGCCAGGACGCAGGAAGAACACCATCCTCTCCAGATCTCTGTCGTTACGTTAGTTTAGCACCAACACTAGTTTAGTAGTTTTTTTATCTGCTGGCACCAGGGTGTAATTCAGGTGGGGAGCTGCCAGGCTCCCTGCACAAATCCCTCCTGGAGGCGGCAGGATTTGGCCTCCGGCTCTCACCCAGATTAGCAGGAAAAGATGCACTTTGTTCCGGACAGGGAGCGAAGCTGGAAGTTATTGAAGCCGTTTAACCTCCCGGCTAATTGTTTGCATACGCAATTACCTGCCCTATTCAGCATTTCTGCTCTCTAGCCCGGCTGAACACAACTTCAGAGAGCCAGGCAGAGTTGCGTGCTAAGCGCTGCCTATATTTCGGTGCATTTAGTTATCGATACGTGGAATTCTGTCCAGTCCTGGACGTGAAAAATCCGTATCTTATCTGGCCTCTGCCAGGTCAACATTACTCACAATTCAGACACCATTTACCCTGCAGGGCTGAGACCCATGTGATGCCTGTCTCTGACCAGTACTATTATTCACTTACTCTTGAGAACACTGTAATTAATCAGAAATACATGTTAACACCCTGTCTTCTCTCCCCTGCCTCCATCAAAAATCCCCACCAGCCACCCAGCTTCTGAAAACCGCTGGATTAAGCCCTTACTGAAGTTAATGGGAAAAAAGCTCAGCAGGAATTCATCATGCTTGGGGTCAGCCTTCTGCTTTTGCTTCTCTCCTAAGGTAGGCAGAAAGCCTGCAAAATGGGAGCAGGGTTAGGACCTACCCACAGCGTGTGTCTGGTGTTTGCTGGGCTGGGTACGACCATCGCCCGCTATGCAGAAGTGGAACAGAATCTTCCTTGGAGCTGGTTTCAGTGGAGCCAGGGTTTGATACCGAAGCTGTTGTTGGTATCAGTAAATTATACAATACAATAAAAATTGCCAATGGAAAATGGTAATGCACAGTTTGGAAACATCTTCATGAAGCGCCTTTCTTTGCAGCTGTGAAAACTCTCGCTTTTTTTGTGATAGACGTAACCCACTGATGTCAAATAACGTCTCATGCTCAAGAATTTTCCTACTGATGCAGCATCCCAGATGTCACCCAGCAATTAATAGGGGTGACAAAAAGGATACCTGCAGGCACGCCTGGGGCTCCTGGCTCCAGGACACCCGGGGATCTTCTTCCTCCCCAATTTCTTCAGGACTAGCAGGAAAACCATCCCAATGCAGGGTGCCCCCACCTCAGGAACACAAGCTGTCCTGCCCAAATTCCTCTTAGCGCACGCATTTAACCTGAAACATGGAAAATCAGAGGCAGGAGCTGGCCCCAGCGCCGGGTTCTCGGGAGCCGCTGCGAGCAGGAGCAGGGCGTACAATGGACCATCTGTTTCCCTCTGTTTTTATTCCCAGATTGGATCAGCCGGGCTGAAGAAAAATAGAGCCGGCGGGAGCACGGGCGCCGCAGCCCTCACTGCAGGAGGGACACGCGTTCCTGGGGAGCTCCAGACACGCACGCCCTCTTCCAGAGGCAAGCGGCGCGGAGACAGCTCGCCCACCGGCTTGGAGAATAAACAGAAATGTGTCCGAGACGGGAAAATTAAACCAGAAACCAGGAAAAATGAAAAATCCCCCCAAATACCAAGCGTTGGCTATTGTTTTGAGGCGGCTGCTTCACCCCAGCTCTGGGCGGTGCCAAGTTTTCTGCATTTCCCTGGCTGTGAGAGATTTTGCTACTCGGAGGGAATTGCTTGACGGGGTTGTTTCTCCTGAAATTGTGCCCGTTTGCTCCAAAATGTCTCTAAGCGGGGCCTGGGAAGGGCTCTGCTGTGACGTGCTCGGTGCTCCGCATGGGAATGATTTCATCAGTGCCAGGGGAACTACTGGTGGCCGTGATGTTAAGCACATGATTAAATGCTTCGTTCTTTTAAGCCTTAAATATATAAATAGACACAGGCTGCAAGGTGCGTGAGAATAAATATTGAGGAGGATCCGGAGCCTTGTTTAGGGGTTGTCCTGTGCATCAACAAAGCTTCACTCTCTCCTGGGTCAGGCATGGAAATGTGCCTAATTCTGGCTGGGAAAGCACCTTTTTTGAGCAGGGCGGGTACTTGCCATTTCACAGCGTTACGATGGCTTTATACCAAAGCTGTAACGACGCGGGAGGTGGGCACCAAAGGGGATTAATCTGCCTGGAAATCTTGTTCCCCCACCAGAGCAGCCATTAGGCGGTAACCCAGAGGTGACCCCCCCGGGCTGTCCCCGCAGCCCCGTCCTGCGCCCGCCCCGGGGTGTCCCTCCGCCCGCCGCCAGCGCTGATAAGCGCGAGGCGATGGCTGTTTTCTCTCTTTGGGGCTGACCGGCGGCTGACCCTGCTCTTGACAGGTCACGCCGCGAAGGCGGCAGGGCAGGGGGTCCCCGCGCTGGCACTGGGGGGAGACGGGGGGACAGGAGCAAGTTGGGGCCGTCCCGGGCTCAGGGGACGCCTCTCGGGGGGGTTCAAATGGGTTTTGCTGTGCGACGTGTGGGGATGCTTTGGGAAGCCGTAGCTGCCTGCTCCTGTTAAATGCACCTTCCTCACCCATGTGCATGTGTTACGGGCACCCTGCAACGCCCCCCCCACCCAGGCACTCCCCCTCCGTCTCTGAGGGGGATTTTAGGAAAAAAAAAAAAAAAATCTCTGTTTCACAACGTCCTGGCGGAACTCTCTAATTTTGGACGTGAGAGCGGGCATCTCATTGCACTCAGAGGGTACGGCTGGGACAAGACCCAGCCCGCGGGGCACCAGCCCAGACCCCAATGGCCATTCCCTCCCCGGTTTGGAGGCAGGAGCCCCCCTGTGGCGTGACAGACCCCCAACCCCCGCCTTGGGACCACGGAGAGGGTCCCCATGCCATGGCTCGGACATGTGAGCTGTGCCTCCGGACCTCCCGCTTCCCCGTACCTTTGAACCTCTGGAACATCAGGGTTCGCCATTTCAAGCTCCTCTTGGCAGCCATAAGGTATAAAAAATTACAATAAATGAAAGCTGAGATAATTGCACAATAACACAGCTCCAGGAGTAGTGGAAAAGGAAGAAAAAAAAAAAAAAAAAAAAAAGAAACAACACTTGTTGCAAGATTTGGGGTTTTATCATCAGAGCTGGAGTCGTTATCATTAAAAGCAAATATTGCACACCAGAAATATCTCTGTTATAAAGCCATATGGGAATTTTGCACTAAAAATAACCTGCGTTTCTTCTAGTTGTACTATGGGAGAACCTCTGGACCCTAGCTGTAAATGTGTTAGGCGCCTGTAAACAAACAATATCAATATCTCCTTTGTGGTATTTATATCCTGCATAAATACAGCAGGGAAAACCAGCCTTCGCAAAAGAGGGTGAGGAAGCATAAAGGGATTGTAAAACCTGCAGAAGAAGTCACTAGGAGAGAGAGGAGGGAATGCAGAATGTTTTATCGTTGAGATAGTTCCTCTTAGAGACACAGACTATTTAAATAGGTGCTTCTAACGCAGGCAAGAAATGTAAAGGCGACACAGAGAAGTGATTTTAAATAAACAAGTAACAAAATGAAGGCACAACAAAAAGGTTCGTACAAATGAGGGTGCTGGTGGCAGAAATGCATTTTGCACAACCGTGTATATAGTAGAAATGCTAACACTTATTAATAGCATAGAAAGATTTGCATGAGTCTTTTGGGGCCGTAAGGTTATTCAGTTCAGAGCTTTTGATCGTCAAACTCCTTTAGGAAAATGACGCTCTCTCATTTCGGCTCCTTCACCATACAGGTATTTTTTCAAAAAGTAATATCTCATTCATGTTTTCAGGATTTTTTTTTTTCCTTTAAGGGCTTCAAACAAACTTTTACAAATAACACCTCGTTTTGGCTCGTATTGCTCTGATAAATCACTGAAACAACACTCTAAAATGTTAGAATCAGTTGACTCAAGGAGTTTAACATTTAGAAGTGAGATAAGAACCGAAAAGGCACCGAAAGCAACGACGACTTCGAGTCCAAGAGTAAAACCAAGGAAAACCTATAAAGGGAATTTGCAGTTAACGGAAACAACATTTACCTTGTCGCTTTTTTCCACTATAGTTTTGTCTTACCCCCAGATAAATACTAACCTCTCTGGCTAACGACCTTTTCCAGTGCTTATCTCCTCCAGCAACCCCATGTCCTTGGATCTCTGATCCGCCTGCCTTTCCATCGCTGCCGCATACGCTCCCGTGCTGGGGGAGGCTGCGCGGTGTCACTGTCGGGGGGCTGTCCTGCTTCTCCTGGCTTGGCATCCGCGGCCACCCCCAGCCGGGTGCTGCTCAGGGACCCTCAGCCCTTGGCGATGGCGGTGGGATGCTGGGGGGATGCTGTGGAGATACTGGGGGGATGCTGTGGGGATGCTGTGGGGATGATGGGGGGATGTTGGGGTAAGGCAGCCCTGGCGGGGATGTGCACAGTCTGGTCCCCTCTGCCAGCTCAGAGCATCGTGCCCAGGCTGGCTCACCCCACAGGGTGACACTGGGCTTTGCAGGCTGTGCAGGACCCCCTCGCCCCCTGCAGAGGGAGGAGATGCTGTGCCGGGCAGCTGACAGCAATGCGGCCACCCCATATGAGCCCCAGGCAGGCGCGCAGCCCTGGATTTCGGCTGCCGAGCGGCTTCTCCCAGCCATATCCTTTCATGACCCCATTTCCAAAGCTTCCCCCGCACCCCGGAGCATGTGCGTCCCTGCTTGGGGCTTGGGAGAAACCCACCTACTTATTTAAACCAGATCGAGAGGGTGTGAGTGGATTAAGAAAGGATGGAAAGAGGCTGTTCCTGCCCGGCTCTGGGCAGGCTGCGCCTGTCCTTCACGTGGGACCCGACGGAAAATGCCAGAGCTGCTGTCTGTTCCTGCCCTGGACCTCTCCCAAAAATGATTCACCTGGAGGCACCCACAGAGACCTCATGGCCCAAGGGTGGTGGGCACCCATCAGACCTTCTTCACTGCTCTGGTCCCAAGGAAACCCATCCTAACGCCATTTCCTGGCAGCTGGGAAGCCTGGACCTGTATCTTTTCCTGCCCTCTGCTTTTTATAACTCAGATCCCAGCATCTCAATGTGTTTTAAGAACTTCCCAAACACTTTATTTATCCCTAGGATCATGCAGGAATAATCAATCCCCTGAGCATCTGGTTCCTTTTGATTTCTTTTCTTTTTTCACCCCCCTCCTCTCCCTAATCTGGAAACCTGCTGGGGAACCAGCAGGAGACACGTATGATACTGAGCGACTTCATTTATACGGTTTATTCAGTAAAAGCCGTCTTCTAAACGCATCCTGCTGTTAGAGGCAACAGCCGAGCAGGGAGGGAGAGAGGAGGGAAGGAGACCGGGCAGGGAAGAGATGCTCATCAGAGACGGTGGGCTGAGACGAGGGGGAGATGTAGAGGAGAAGGGGACAGCAAAGGGACCGGCAGCTGGGGACAGGGGCTGTGCGTGGGCAGGGAGCAGGAGAAAGGTGAGTGTGAGGGAGGGACAGGCAGGTAGAGGGGTGGAGAGGAAATTGTTGAGTGAGAATTGTTTTGCCATTGCAATCCCGGTCCACGCGGGGTGAAATATTACTTAAAGCACTGGCGTTTCAACGGCTGGGGTCAGGTCTCCTGTCCACAGCGAACGTGACAGCTATTGCTGGGTGAACTCACGCAACCGTACTGCAAAAGTCATGCAGAAACAGCGAAGCTACAATTGCAGCCCCCCCCCCCTTTCTTTTTTTTTTTTTTAAATTTAGGTGATTTTATTTCAAAGCGGAGTAGGATAAACCAGAAAAAGACCATCACGAATATGACATGAGCATCCTTACACGGCGTTATTTCGGATGACAAAAGCGTCTTTAAATTCATCCCAGAGTTTATGCTGGAATAATGTTAGAGAAAAGGTCCTTGTTGGGAACCAATGTTACCCCCACCGGTAGAGACCGAGCCCTGCAGCCCCGGGCGATGGAGCTGCCTTATTCCAGCCCTGCTCCGAGCAGATTATCCTGCCTCCGACGTATTAATTGGCCGTACTCGGGCAGGATCCATAAACCCAAGGCGTTTGAAGGTTAAAAAGCAAAAGTCCTACCCACTCCCTCTGGCTCAGGGGCTTTCACCCTGCATTATTGGAAGGGCGATCTCTGGGAAATGGCTCCTTTCCACGGCCCGGCCGTAAAATAAATAAATGCGTAAATCGACAGGGCACACTTCAGACTTTGAACCGTCGAGGCAGGGAGCCCGGACTGGTGTTTTCACAAGCTCACGATTGAGCTCTAGCCCTTTGTAAACTTTTACTGGCTTGCCACGGACGTGGCAGCGGCAATGAGTCTGCCTCAGCAATTACAAAGGCGCGGGGAGGCTGCGGCGGCCGCCCGGGACGCCGTGCATGGCACCGCCAGACACGGGGCCGGGTGATTCACGCCCTCCCTGGCCATAAACCCCGAGGGACCAGCAGGAATTGCAGGCTGGTGGGGCCGGGACCAGGACAGGGGCGATTGGAGCGGCTCCGCCGAGGGGGCATCTGGGCGACGCTGCTGCTCCCCGCGTTGCCTTATTGACCGCTGAAATCCCCCGCAGATCAAAGCGGGGCTGAGAGCGTCTTCCTAATGCTGCTTGAACTACACTGACCTTTTCCTCTGGAACCTCTGTTAACTCCTGCCCATTACTCATTGTAAACAAAGGGGAGATCCAAAGGGTTTCCAATGGCCAAGACGGATGGGATATGTTAGGAAGCTGGTGAAGGATGCTCAGGCAGATGACATGATTTAGAGAAAGCCAGGAATTCAGACCCGCGCGGGCTGGCAGCCCAAATCCACATCCTAACACCGTTAACTTCGGCCACGTCATATAGAAATGGCTTAGAAAATGTGAGGAGCTAAAATGCTGGAGTGTCTCAAATATGAACTTTATAGCTCGGTTGTGGGTCACGCTGGAAGCGATGGCCGGCCCTGCTGAGCGCGAGCCAGTGCCAGGTCATGGTTTGCAGCTATATCGGACAAAATCGCCCCATCAAGCTGGAGGGACCTTGAACTCCGGAGGAGCTCTGCTTGGAGCTTTGAACTTTGTGGCTCGGCTCCGCTTCCAACACAAACACTGTGCTGCCATATGGGTATTTGGCATCGCAGTTTATCCTCTCCTTTCATATCTTATCCTCTTCGGGGAGCCCTCTGATATACCTGACATTCTCTTTTCACTGGAAAGACCACGTGTACAGGCTTGAAACGACATTAAACCCCACCACGGTCCATTACTCTTGCCGTAAAAATGCCTTTTTTTTCCTATAATGCATCAGAAATGTCTGGTTAAAGTCCAGAGGGGAGGAACAGTAATGCACCCCTCTCCCCAAACAGGAGCCCGTGTCCGTCCAGCAGCGTGGATGTGAGAGCTGCTGGTGCACAGCGGCCACAGCCTGTCCTGGGCTGGGACCCAAACTCTCCTGAGCCCTTCCAAGTGGTCAGGAAAAGTGCTGGTAACCAAAAATGAGCTGGGTTTTATGCACGGTGGTTTCTCAGGCTCATATTTAGGCACAGGCATAAGAATTATCTGATGGTTCAGATCAACTCTTCGTGCTCTCCAGTGAACCCGTGGTGAGCTGAGCCCGGCAGGTTGCCCTCCTGCCTGCAGCCAAGGTCCCCATGCAGGGGGATCGGGGTGACTGCGGGAGCAAGCATCCTTCTCCTGGCCACCTCCAGCAGACCTGCGTCCCGGCTTTGATGTAAGCAGGGCTCATCTTTCCGCATCCAAACCCCCCACCCGCTGCCTGCAATGAGCGCTTTATCTCCCCTTGGCTGGAGACAAAGGCGCAGGGTGCGACACGGTACCAGCAACACTGATTCCCCGTCCGACGGCGAGTGATAACACAGAGCCGCTCTCGCCCGTCGCCAGCCAAGCGGTACCCACCGGGTACCTGCCCCGTGCCCGGCCACACTGCCTCCCCCTGGGCTCCCTGCTGGCGTAGATCAATTCATCTCCGGCTTTTCCCCATTGCCTCCTTGCACAGCCTGGCCCTTGGCCCAGGAATTCTCCCCCGGCAGCCCACGGAGTCCGCTGCGAACCCTCAGGAAAGTGCTTTTGAAATATTTCTGCCCAGGCAGCTTCAGGGAGGGGGGAGCCTTTGGAGATCTTTGGCACTACTGCCCGGGGATTTAGGGTTTTTGGGAGCCAGGCTTCATGGTCAGGTACTGCGGGAGGGAGACACAACTCCTTGTGCCGAGGCTGGGCAGTTTGGTAACTCCTTCGTGTTGTGGGTTGTTTTTAATGGAGCTGCAAGTGTGGGATGGGGAAAGAGAGGAGAGGAGAGGAGAGGAGAGGAGAGGAGAGGAGGAATAACCACGCGCCCACTGCCCCGATACGAGGGCTTTATGATCACTTCAGCACTTCAACTGCATCCTGCCAGCCCTGCGGTGCCATTTACGTGGGCAGACTGAAACTGCTGCTACAGTTTCACCAAGTCAGGAGCAAGACGGATGAAACGCATGAACATGAAGAGCAAGAGGCCAGTTCCACACCGGGGAGCCCGAGTTTTGCAGGGGAGAGCCCGGCCCTTGCCCGGCGCTTTGGGGGCTGCGGTGCACCGGGCACACAGTGACCTCTGCCGTCTTCTCCCCAGCAAACCCCAACCCAGCCGAGATGGACACGCATCTTATATAGGGAATACGAGCTGTGATTATTGGCCAGACGGTGCTGTATTAATCGCACCGCAAGTGCAGCCGTGGCCGGCATGCCGCTCGCTCGCCCCAGCCATTCTTTAGTGCCATCTTCAGGCAAAGCCTAAATATTGCTGAGATCAAAGAGCCGAGCGTGGCATCAGCCGGCTCCTCGTCCCGCGATGCCCGGGCCCCAGGATTCGGCACTTGCCGAGTGAGTGATTTGATCAAGGTCAGCCAAGGAATGCGGTGATGGGGACAGTGTCTCTTGCTGGAGATTTGGTGCTGAGAAGTTTTTCCAGGAGCTGAAGTTGGCACCAGCTGAGCTCCAGCCCAACAAACTGGAGGTTGGGGTGATGTCAGTATTTTTCGGAATAAGGTATTCACTTACAAAACCTCCCTTTTGCGTCCTATTGAGAAAGATGATAGCAGAAAGGGCTGGGGATTCCCACTGTGCTGCCTCCCCTGTTCTGCTGGGTGGGATTCAGGGGGCAGGACGGAGATATGGGCAGGACGGGGAGATGGGGAGGGTGGGGAGATGGGGAGGATGGGGAGATGGGCAGGATGGGGAGATGAGCAGGATGCAGCCCTGCGTGCACTCCCTGGATGTCAGCCACAGCGCTGCAAGCCCTGACCTACTTATTGCACCTCACTTTGCTGAGACTACTCCCAGCAATATTTACTGGTCTGCATGAAAGCTGCAGGTCTGGCTGTACAGGATGGCCAGGGCTGATCTCCGCTCTCTCGGGGACCTCTGAGGCTCCGGAGCAGACAGGAGTTATATCGTGCTGCCTGCTCGGGGCTGGAAGCAGCCACGCTACAACCTGGCACGCACATGCTGGGAGCAGCTCGTTGCTGTGGATGGAAGCGACAAATTGATCCAAAGGTCCCATCCAGACCCGGAGCCCCTGGCAGCTCCTGAGGGGCTGCCCAAAGTTGCCGGGGCTCTGGCACACTCACGTCTCAAAGCTGTGACCTCCAGCTTTGCCAGCGGAGGGACGCAGGGTGAGAAAGGCTCCAGCCTTGCCCGCCTCCAGCACACATCTGGCACAGACATGGAGCCGATCCTGCAGACTGTTGCTCGTGTTCCTCTTCCGCCGGGGGATTTTTCAAAGACCAGGCTTCCTACAGCTGATTTACAGCGCTTTTTAAAGCAAAGGGGCGATTCCAGAGAAGCCACCAATTATGTTGATGAAGAGCCTGACAGTAAACAGTGTCTTTTCTCCCTCTAAAAGAAAAAGACACGGAGAGAATTCAGCATCTTCCCGACATCAAAGCTAATAACAGAAGTGGAGTGAGACTCTGACCTTTAACAGCCTGCCTGTTAGTGTGGATTATATCATGTCAGCAGCCATCTGCAATATAAACTATACCTGGCTTTGATGAGACCTCTTATAGACCTTTAAATGGGTGGAAATACTGCACGGCTTTCTGCCGAGAGGAAACCGCAGGAATACCAAGGCATTAGCTTCGCAGCACATGGGATGGGGGTGTCCTGCCCGAGCTGCTGCATCCCCGGGGCTGCCGGCACCCTCGCGCAGCCCCGTCTGGGAAACCAGAGCCGGGGCAGGTTGTGGCCATCCCTGACAGCCCCAGGGTTTGGATATTTCTGAATATTTGGGCCAGTATCACCTCCTGGGCCTTTTCCTGAGAGCAGGGTGAACTCACATCCCTGCTCTCATACCGAGAGGTTGGCTCTCTGGAGACTTTAAGGGTCTGGAGACTTTAAGGGTTTGTCGACCTGATTGGCAAATTCATCTATTTGGGCAGCCTCCATCCCTATTTTTGCTGTTCTTTCTTTTCTTTCCACCCCAAATGCCATCCCTCACATGCTCTGGGGATGGACAGCCCCCCCGAGATGCAGCCCCCGTCTTCCTGCAGTGTCCCCTCCGGTTTCATCAGGTGCTGGAGCACACTTCAGGTTCCTCCAGTGCTTAGCCAAACTAGCAACCTTATACATTTCCAGTTTTCCCTGGGTTTCCTCCTCCTCCTTCATCTGGAGACTGGGGAACAGCAAAATATAAAATTGCTGGGCTAAAAATAGCAGGAGCTACTTCCACTAATGTATTAGGCTAAATGTCCAATAATTAAAGGTGAACGGGAGCAGAAAGTCTGTGTAAAGCACACGCACGTGAATCCCAAGCGCTGGCACCGCACGGATGCTGGGGACCACGAGCCGGCACAGGCAGCCTGTGCCACTGACAGGGAGGGTGTAGGAAAATGCAGGTGGCATTTAATTATTCGAAATATTAAGGGACTCCAGGAAAAAACATATGTTTTAGGTCAATTCTGCATTAGATTATGGCAGCGAGTCCTGGGAGCCGAGCAGTCCTTTGGTTAACAGAAGGCACGGCACTAACCAGTGCCTGTATGGAAGGGAACTGGGCTTCTTGCAGCAACCAGCAACGGAATGGAGAGAGCACTTGTAACTCTCATGCCATAAAGCCGTGTTTCAAACCCAGCAGGTTGGAGTTGTGGGTGTTTGGTGCTGCCATGCGCCCTTGCAGTGATTTTTTTGGAAGTCTCATCACTCTGCAGCATGGCCAGACCCCATGTTCCTGTTGCTGCTTGTGCCAAGAGCCGGCTCGGGTCGGGGGACGGTGCATGAACTGTTCCACTTTGAAGTAAACTGCCAGGCGTTGCTGCCCTCCTGCTCCCAGTAATGATGGAGCCGTTTGCTGGTTGATGCTGGGGGCAGCTTAGGGAGCCTTTTGTGCTGTCTTAGCTGTGCTGGCTGCAGCATTGAAAGCTCCAAACCCAGCCTTTGCCCCTACCCTGGGGCTCCTGCGCAATCTGGAGCCTGATTTGTGACCCTGCCAGCACAGGACTCGCTGCTGGAGCATCCCGGCGCTGCTCTGGTGCGGTAAGGAGCACGTAAAGCTCTTCTGCATCGAAGGTTTGGGGGTTGATAAAGGCAGAGCGGGGCAGGGATCGCAGGCGCTGGTGGCAGGAGTTTGCCTGCCGCACAGAAGCATCTCAGCACGCTGGAAGGTGATAGCCACGGCTCCCCAAAGAGGATCCAGAAATAGTAGGTCTGATGCAACCACGGAACATCACCGAGAAGTCCATTTAATTTCCTAATATGTCGAAACATCTCATTGACTTGTCAGGGGACTTATCCCTAGAAAGGAAGTTTTCTTAACCTTATCAGGAAGAAAAGAGAAAGGGAGGAGGGAAAAAAGCCATCATTACGCTGATACCTGGAGATAACTTTTACAGCCAAGGACTGGGTCGGATAACTCTGCTGCTAAACAAAGCTGATTTATTAGGAAAACTCATCCGTTTACAGGCCATAAGCTAAGGGCTCAGGGTTCTGTGCAGGGTGGTGTTTCAGTCATCGAAGGATATGGTAATAATGTTTTATGGAAATGTCTGAGGCTTCCTCTCCACGGGGCCCTGGCCATTTTTGTTATGAAATACACAATGCTTTCGTGTCTCAAAGTCCTACACATTGAGCCATAAAGACAAACATGAGTGATCTTGTATCTTCTGGGGCTTTATGGTGTTATAAAATATGTTTTATGTTCCAATCAGCAGCAACAATTTATGAACAGAGAGGCTCGAAAAGATGTAACATCAGACTATGTATTTTAATACGGTTTGAGAGAACTGTAATGCCTTGAATGACATTTGCTCTCAGCGCACATGGAAAATGAATAGTAATGCAGCAGAGATTGATGGTTTCTTTCATCGGGAAGGGTCTTCTGTGCGAAGAGCTTTATGAGCGTTATAGACAATCACTAGTTGGCTTAAGGAAGACAATTTATTGGCCATGTGGCTACCTTTCCTAGAGTGCTCTCATTTTCCTAGCGCCTTGTTAGCATCAACTCCAAGAGGGTTTCCCCCCCTGTAAGTATTAAAATTAGAACCGGAGGTTGACACCAGCCATTTTTATTAATGTTCCATTTTATTTACACAAAGTATCAGTTATAAGAATGTATTATGAAGTAACACTGAAATGATCTATTTTATATGCAACTGCTCTGGGGAACGAAAATAAACCTGCTGAGAAGTGGAAGTAAGGCGGGTGTCAGACAAGAGTTAGAGCATGCTCTTTGTTGAGCATTGGTCACGTTTAAGCATCCCGTTTTTAAGATTACACCGAGTATTTATTGCTAGTGCTGGATTTTTGTGAGTTCAGCATGTTTTGGTAAATCATCCTCAAAGCTCCGGTTGTAATTCAGCTTCAGTTAAGCACCGCTGCAAAGCATGACGTGCAAAAGGATGCTCAGGCTGGCGGCGGCTCAGGGGCTTGGCTCTGCCCACCAAAAGCAGCTGTTGTACCAGCCTGTACCTGCTCGGAATCTGGGACGGACCCGGTTGCAGGTGGGTTTTACCATCCCACGCCTGAGTATCTTCTTGCACACAGCCATCAATGCCATTTATTGTGCCCCAAACCACCACCAAACGCCGTTTCCGAGAGTCCCGTGACGGGTGAAGAAGCCACGTCCCCATTCTCAGATTAAAGTGCATTTTTTAGCCACCACGTTAGCAGGAAAAAGCTGGAAAATGTGCTTTTTTTTCTCCTCATGAGAAAGCAGGGAGGAAGGTAAGAGCAGCCAGCCTTGCTTTCCAAGCAGGTGCGAGTCTCCTGAAAGGACCAGCTTATGATTTCTTCAGTGCTGGGCATCGCAGCTGTACTTTCCTGGTCTGCAGTGAAGCGGAGGAGAAGGTGGCTTGTCTCCATGAAGGGGAGAGGGTCTGAGGGCTGAAGGGTCACTGCACGGGCAGGGGATGGAGGGACCAGCACAGCTCTCGCCCAGCCGAGCTCGCTGCACCCTCCTCCTCCTGGGGCCGGCGTGGCCGCGGGACCTGCGTGCCCAGGACGGTGGAGACCCGACCCATAACCGAGATGCTCACAAGCCTCAGCAGCATCAGCATCAGCTGCTGCCACGTCGCCAGAGCAAAACCTGTCCTGTTTATCACTGCTGATGCCTTTATGCAAACCTTCCAGTGCCAACTGCGGCTCGATCCTTGCAAATCAATGAGAATTTGTGTCAGGAATCAATGAGAAGGATCCCAGCCGGCAGCCCCACGGTGGGGGCAGCACTCCCAGTACTGAGGGATTTTCGGCAGCAAGGGGCTGGGTCAACAACGGCTTCACAGGAGAGAGCTGACCATGAAATGCTGAAGGACGAAGCAAAAGCATTGCCATACTGCAGTGTGGGGTTGCTCAGCAGAGGCTTCTGCACCATGAGGGAGTTGTTTTGGAGCAGCTTTGGAGCTGTTGATGGCTCCAGAGCCCTCACACAAGAGCACCCAAAGTCTCGCAATGGACCCCTGGTCCCCCCCGAGGCAACGCCAGAGGTGAACATTTCATTCCTCAACGTCCCCCTTCTTGTAACTCCTGATTTATTTTTACTCTAAGAGTTTTATTAATGCTGTTGACTCTCCCGTGCTTAGTACATGCCCCTCCACAGTAATTAAGCATTAGCTAATATCTGCTCATTGAAAACCATAAGAGAGCTTTATTATCAGGCAGGAAAGGACTGCATTGATTTAGAAGACACGGTTCACATGGTAATTTCCGTGCCACCTTAAAAATCACTGCAAAGTGATCTCTGGAAGGTAATAAACAAGATGCAAAATCACCATGATAACATAAATCACGGTGAACTCACTTGGTATTAATAACGGCTATGCCATGGATCCATCCTAGGGAATTGCTTTGTAATGCAGTATCAACGTCCCATTATTTTAAAGTGTTACTAAAGTAGAGGGGAAAATGGGATTCTTTATAGGATATGTGGGATTTTATTAAGCTCCCGTGTGTGGAGAGGAATGGGAGTGCACGGGTGTATCTAGCAGAGATGGCATCTGCTAAGGATGATTGGTTCGTCCTTTCAAACCTGTGTCACCTGCGTTCCCCCGTGGAACAGCCTGTCCTTAAAACCAGGGCAGGGGAAGCTGAGCCAGAGAAAATAATCACGAGCATCAGCCTTCTCGTTCCAGAGCCCAGGACAGACACGAAAAGGCCGATGGATGCATCTCCTCTCCTGCCGCCTACCTCCGATGCACCCAATGCAGCCCCATCTCCCGGCGTGTCACGAGGAATTAGGAGCCGAGGAGGTGGATTAGACCCTTCTAGCTGGCATGCAGTGAATTATGTGTTAGCTCTACATACAGCCCTTCATTAGAGATTTACCAGCTGCTTTTTGCCTAAATATTTGCTTAAACCCTCAGCATATTTCATTCCATAGATTATTTTTCCCTACCAGTTATGAATCGGGGCTAAAAGCGTTTTAGAAAGAAAACACACTTTGCTGAAGTCAGATGTTGCATTCAATCAAAACCCATGAGAAACTTAAGACCGGTTGGAAATAGGAAGGGTGTTGGTGTTCGCAGTGCTGGCAAGCTGATTCTTCCAAATTTTGGCTGAGACCAGGGACCAAGTCACCCGGGACAGACGCAGCCGGAGCAGAGATGAGCTCATTTCTGCAATTTTCAGCCTCTTCTGCTCCAGCAGAATCAATAAGAAAAATGATTCTTTTTCTTTTCGCTGTTTAATTTCTCCTTTTTGGTGGTATAAGCCAACTTTTCTGCCGTTCCTCTAAGCACACAAGAAAGCAGTAAATTTTGCTGTCAGTCTGGGAGCGCTTCTCTAACAGCGCTGGAGCTCTCAGCTGATGCCCGTCTTCCCTGAGAAGGGTCTGTTGAAGGTCCTGTATTGGCCCAAATGGTGGCAGGGATCACTGTAACCAGGGATACGGGAAGGCTACTCCATTTTATCTCTTTATTTAAGTTTTTTTTTCTATTATAAAGTCAACATTTCAAACTTGCACTGAAGTTCTGAAATTGTGCCCGGTAGTAACAAACAAATTTATAAGGGGTTGAAAAATCTGTGCATTTGTCTTATCCTTGAGTTTTCCCCTGGAGCTTCCTAAACACAGGATTTTTGAAGCAACATTTAATTTAATCCAATTTCAAGATGTTCCAGGATAGCTTTATTTTAGAAGCTTTCCTTTTTAGTGCAGCCTGAATTTTGATGCCATCCCGGCAGAATGAAACAAATTGAGGTGATTCAGGGAAACGCCAAATTCACAACAAAGACTTCCAGAATTTGCATCCGAAGTCCGGATCTGTCTCCAGGCTCAGCGAGGAGCCAGACCCTCCTCTCATGCAAGTCAATGTAACCAGCAGCCAACGAACCTGGATGAATTAATGTTCACTGAGGAGCTGAAACCTTCACTCCCTGCCTTTGTGGAGCAATGCCGATGCCCCCCAGTAAGGGAACTGGTACCAGTGGGCACCAGTGCATACTGCAGGAGCTTCACCATTTCAAACCAGCTGCAAATCTGCTTTAAGTGATTATTTTTTTTTTTTACAGGTCCTTAATCCACTGGGTTAGAGCTTTACAGTGAACAGAGTACAAACCAGGACAGTCCGGCACTTCAGATTGCAGCCGCTAAAGCCAGTGTTTGAAATAAATCCTTACATGGGTATCTTAAAGAGCTGGACGAACTCCCCGCAGCATTAATGGGTGTTAAGTGGTGTGCTGAGATAAGAGTACATCCCATTGTTAGGAGTGACCGATAGAGCTCAGGGGTCAAGTGAAATTGTGCTTATCTGCTGGCAATTCCACCTTTTTTCTTCCTGTCTAGAATTTTCTTCTGGGGGAGGGGAAAAAAAAAAAAAAAAGAAAAAGAAAAAGGAAAGTGTAAACCAGCCTCTATTTTAATGAGGAGTCACGAGAAAGGTTCTCCAGGGGCTATTGGCAGATGAAAGACAGAGACAGCACTTTGGGTGGAAAAGCCAGGGGATGCATGACGAAACCCTTGGGACCACCAAATCATCGCAAATTACAGGGCAGTCAGAGCTCCCTTCATGAAAGCAATAGTGCAGGAAAAGTCCTTTTCCCACTAAATAACGAGCAGACAGAAGTCTCCTCACTACTTTCTTTAATGCCCAGAAGTTGGCACCTGAACCTGCGAACTTTCTCCTGGTGCCTCCTGGATGGCCGGCCGTCCCGAGGGTGGCACAGGGAGAGCCCTCGGGGGACAACCTGGGCACTGGGAACGCCATGACAGCGCAGTGCTCCAGAGGAGACCTCCACTTTCCCACGCTTTGCTGGACTCCAAGGTTTTTGTAGCTGTAGCCGTTGTGTTTTGGAGTCAGCTGGGTGGGAGAAGGTCCCCAGCTCTGGAACGGACTCTCTGTTCTTGGCGCAGCAAGGTGCACTCTCGCTACCTGGGAGATTTGCCCAAGATTTGATTAAAAGGTTGTTGTAACCAGGGAGAAATGAGGTTCTTATGTACTGGGATAGGTCCCAGCACATCCATTTCCTGGGAATGGCTTGCAGAACGAGCAACGGCAATGGTCTGGGTGTGTCTCACCCGGGGGGCACCTTCACTGGGGTTGGGGGAGCACCTTAAGAGGGAGGTGACATCCGAAGAAAGGGTGAGGTAGGAGAAATGGTCTTTAAAAGCAAATATCTACCATTTCTGCTTTTGTGGTAAGGGACCAACTTTTTTAAAACGAGGAACTTGAAGCCACAAGTGAAACAAGCAGATGAACTCCTCTTCACTGCAGCTCTCGTGACAGAGCCTACGGGGTTTTGATCGCTCGGTGGAACGGTTCAGGCTGCTGGGCTGCACGCAAACTCTCCGAAATAATCCTGCCTCGTTTCCCAAGCTCTGCAGTCTTTCCAAGACCTAAATCAGCATTTAGCTGGCCGGGCAAATTCCCAGTCCCCCGGGGATCAGGGGGTGCTTTGCACTCCCCTGCAGCTGGCCCGGGAGCCCACCTGCCCGCATTTCTCTCTGTTCCCCTGACGGTCACCACACCAGGAGCTTTCCATAGTTCCCAAGACTGCAGAAATGCCTTTGGACAGGAGTGGTCTAATTCCAGGCGACCGGAGTTGAGATTTGAGATGTAAATGAAGCCCAGTTACGATGAATAACTGCAAACCTGTGAGCCCTTCGCTCTGCCCCGCGTTCTGCCTAAGGAGCACACTTTCCAGCTACATCCCTGCCTTACTGGAATCTGATGAATCCCTATAAAAATATGATTTGAAGGCTGAAACAATCAAATGTGTGCTTCCCCATGCGTTAAAGTGCAATCTCCATATGCAATGGCGAGTATTCGAAAGAGCGGCAAAGAGCAGATCTCTTCAATGCTGTGTGTTAAAGCAACTGGTTTATAACCCTGAAGGAGCCCGGGGTTTCCCCGCAACTCCCTGGTTTTGGCGATGAACCAGCCCTGGAGCGTTGCAAAGTTGGGTAGGGAGGCTTTTACTGCGCTACCAAGCCTGGGCACAGAAATAAGAATGTGTATTCTCCTTCCTTCTGATTAATAGTTCCAGTCAACATCAGCTAACTTATTCCTATTGACAGATCTATGAAATACTTGCAGAATCAACAGCCATAAAATGGATGGCAATGCACTGGCACCATAAAGCCGTAACGTTCGTGTCTATTGCAATCAAGGCTTTTAAAACCTAATTACTTCTGGGTGACATCAGTCATATATTTTCATGTGAAATTACAGTGGCATGCAAGTGCCCAGCAAAATAAAAGAAAACAAATGATGTCCTATAATAGCGGAGAAGTGAACTATCATTTTTAATCTGGCATGAAAGCTCCGACTGATGAAGCTTAATACAACTTGTTAAAACACCTAACAAGCGGGGAAGTGATTAAGTATTGTCCTTTTGCCTCTGGGAAAAGGGATCTGCTCTCAGCAAACGCGCGGTGACTGAGATAGCCCTTTGGAGCTGATTGAGCTGCACATAAAGTAACTTCTAATGATCTCAGTCCACTTCGAGCCATAAAGATTTAGAAGGGACAATATTTTAGAAATGATCAAGTTCCACCCTTTTTATTAGTGAGGATAAAACACCTTTGTGGAGGAAATTAAACAGAACAAATTGCTGAAGCCTTCTGCAGCTTCCATCACTTAGTGGTGCTGGGAGAGCGCAGGGCGGCAGGCATGGAGCAGGAGCAGGAGCTCATCCACCGCCAAGGGAAGCAAGGGGAAAACCTGCCTTTTGCTGCCAAACTGAAACACGAGGAGTTTCCAGGCTGAGTAAAATCCTGCGCCTGGCAAAACCCTTCTCAACAACTCCATTGACCCAATGCTTTTAGAGAAGGGCGTGAAGACACCTCCCAGCCTCCAGCTCTGTTACCTTTCCAGCGTGCCCGTGTTATCTCCCTCTGTTCCTACGGGAAACCGAGGCACTGGGAAACAGCAGCGGGGTTTGGGGCTGTGTGGGGCAGAGAGAGCCCGAGGCTGCCTGGGCTCCCTCTGCAGCCAGCGCAAAGGAGGAGCATCCTTTGGAGAAGCATCCTTTGGATGAGCATCCTTCAGAGGAGCATCCTTTGGAGGAGCATTCTTTGGATGAGCATCCTTCAGAGGAGCATCCTTCGGAGGAGCATCCTTCGGAGGAGCATTTTTCGGAGGAGCATCCTTTGGAGGAGCATCTTTCAGGGGACGATCCTTCAGAGGAGGACACAGATGGGGATGCTCCCACCCTGCTCTCCAAACTGCTGCCTTCCTGCCAAATTTCCGCCAGTCCTAATCTCCCCACAGGGAGAAATCTGCAGAAATTCCCAGTTCCTGCAACGGAGCCATGGCAGAACCTGCGACAGTTTGTTCTTCTGACTTTTATTAAGGACACGTTTTTCAGGAGACGTTTCTTTTATGGTGCTTAAATTAAGTTTTCAAGGTTAATTGTCCAATTTGATGTCTTTGGTTCAATAAATAATTCAGAGACAGTTTACATCCTCCCATGTAAAGATGCCTACTGAGGTTACAGTCGCAGCCAGGCACTTCCTCTGCTGTGCTATTAGCTAATGTGCCGAAGGTTTTTCCACCTTGTTTTGGAAGCATTTATGCTCTTCGAGAGGACGTTTGAATGGAGCTGAAGTTCACTGGAAGGGACCATAGTGAAGCCAGCCAAAGCCACCAAGCTATCGACAAAGTCACTGCCAACGTCCGTCGTCCAGCGATTTTCCTGTTGGCGGCCACCAAACAGCAATAGCACAGCGATAATTTTAGGTCTTAATAACAACCCACCAGACTTCAGTTCAGCAGGTCAAATCGAGGAGCCTTTTACGTGCTCTTTGGGGACGCTTTGTAGAGCAGCTAACTCAGACAACCCTTTTCTCTGAGACTCGGAATTGCTACCAGAGCCGATAGAGACGCCGTTAGAAATTCCACATCGCTAAACCGCTGTGTGGTCTAGATGAAGTTGCTTCTCTTTGTCACATTTTTATAGCTCTCTTGCAAACAATCTACAAGACCGGTTTTCCTATAAGCTTTCAGTAATGGGATCATAACCCTGCTGGGACTCTCAGGTACCAGTGCAAAAAAATCCTATAAATCACAAATATTCCTGCGGTGCCTCAGTGGGAGTTCTGGGGCTTGGGGGGGGGGTCCCTGGGGAGCGCTGCTGGGGATGGTGCTTGCTCCTACCCCCCAGGGACATGGCAAAAGAGGGGGATGCAGCTTCTTTTAGCATCATTGGAGTAGTTTGGGGTGAACAATTAGTTAATGTCCGTACCATGCTACCAATAGAGAAAGCAAAAGATTTGCAGAGCTTACTAAATACCGGGGCTTTTCCCTGCTAATCGAACTCGGAGTTAACAGCATCAGGATTTTGAGTAAATCCACCAGCCCCTCTATCTGGAGGGGCTTTATAACCTCCAACCCCATCGTCCCCCTCTGGTGCCGGCGCAGGTCTGCCAGCCCCACGCGCGCCCGGGGGTCAGCGGGTGGCGGTGAATTTTGGTGGATGGATGATCCCGGTGCTGACACTGCAATGCAGCTCCGATGCAGAGCTCCCGGCAGAGGGACATCGATTCGCCGCTACGGTTGCCGTCCTTTAAATAAAGGTCACGTTGCGGGGGCCGGCTCTGCTGGCGTGCGTGCGTACCTGGAAGGGAAGGCTGGACCTGGAGTTTGGGTAAGAGTGAGCCCCGTGTTAGTGCCCGGGGTGGGCACACACGCTGGGCCGGAGCCCGCTCCCCCCGTGCTGAGGATGCTGAGCTCTCCCAGGGCAACCAGCCGTCGGGCACAGGTATGCCCTCGCTCGGTGAGAACCTGGGGGCTCAGCAGGGCAAAAGCCGGTACTTAGAGGATGCTATTTCCATAGCTGTCTGGTTACCCCACGACCTATTTTTTGATCTACTCGCGGAGAGGAAAAAAAAAAAAATAATAAAAAAAAAATCTGAATTTCGCCTGCTAGAGCAAATTGTGGCTATAAATATTCTCACTTAAAAAAAAAAAAAAATAAAATGCAGCTGTTGGCAACCTGGCTCATGGCTGAGCAGGGCTTGTAGAGCAGCAAATTCCGAGGTTTGTAACCGGCAATGTATTCAGGAGGCATCTGATCAAAGCTATAAAAGGGGGGAAAAAAAATCATCAAGGCAACATTGTAAAAGATGATAGTTGTTAAATCTAATTTCAATACTGTGTGTGCATAACCTCTAACTCGGAGGCATCTAAGCATTCCAGACATGGCCGGTGCATTGTAATTTTTGCATCGTTTCACATTACTCACAAGGTACATTAGATGGACACTGAAGGATGAATTATTCTTTTCAGCAAAACATTTTTGTGGAGTAAGTAAATTTATCTTGCGGGGAGAGTAAAAGGAAGAAATATGGCATTAAAATGTGCAGATCTGAGTTGAACACATCTCTCTTTTACAGGGAAACCATGATTTAAGTGCACTCTATTACTAATGTTTAATAAAAGCCATAATTCAGAATGTCAGGCTGAGGCTGTGTGCATTGAAACTATGATTTGGGGAAAAAATGACATAGACATTTTTCAGTACAGTAGCTCTTCTTTAAGCCATTTGTCTGCAGGCCTAAATTAGCTTTGAAATGTGCTTTATCTTTTCTAAGAAGGCATTGATACAGCGATTATATTTTATCAATTAGTTTTACCCAGAGCACCGGTGCGGATGGGGGATCCTGGAGGGGGTCCCTGCTGCCTTTAACATCCCCAGAACCGGCAGCGCGTCCCAGGTCCCACCGCCGTTCCTGTGCCCCGCCGCCCCGGCATCGCTCTCAGCCCTGAGGGGCCTTGGGAAAGTCACAGAATCACAGCATCACAGAATGGCCGGGGTGGGAAGGGACCTCTGGAGATCACCCAGTCCAACCCCCTGCCAGAGCAGGGTCACCCAGAGCAGGTGGCACAGGAATGCCTCCAGGCGGGTTTGGAATGTCTCCAGAGACGGAGACTCCACCACCTCTCTGGGCAGCCTGTGCCAGGGCTCTGCCACCCTCAGGGTAAAGAAGTTCCTCCTCATGTTCAGGTGGAACCTCCTATGGTCACGTTTGTGCCCGTTACCTCTTGTCCTGTTGCTGGATACCACTGAAAAGAGCCCAGACCCATCCTCCTGACACCCATCCTTTAAGTATTTATAAGCATTGATAAAGCCCCCCCTCAGCCGTCTTTTTTCCAGACTGAAGAGACCCAAATCCCTCAGCCTTTCTTCATCACAGAGGTGTTCCAGCCCCCTCATCATCTTGGCAGCCCTTTGCTGTCCCCTCTCCAGCAGTTCCCTGTCCTTCTTGAGCCGGGGAGCCCAGAACTGGACCCAGTACTCTAGATGTGGCCTCCCCAGGGCAGAGCAGAGGGGGAGGATGACCTCCCTCCACCTGCTGGCCACAGTCGGTGGCTCCACAGACTAAACCTCCTCCCGCCTGCAAGGGGGTCTCCCAAAATATTTGCTGTTCAAGCAATATCTCCCCAGCCACCTTCCCGAGGTGGGGAACCCCTGCGCTATCTAAGCCGTTGCCAGCAGGCTGTATATTGCTCCGTCAATGTTGGCTCCGAGGGGGATGCGAGATTGGGTGGTTGATGGAGAAGCAAAACCGCTATTGCACGTCTCTTCCCTTGCCCCCTCGCAGACCCCAGCCGTCAGACAGACCCGAGCGGAGCTGGCTGCAGCTTGGCCTTGGCTTGTTGAATAGTTGATACCGATTCTCCTGAAAAGCCCAAATATTGGAGGTTTTGGTGCGTCCCGCTGCAGAGCAACCCCCCGGCAGTGCCCGTGCAACGGCAGAACAGCAACACCCAGCTGGAAGCTGCGTCCCCGGTGCCGCGGCAGCTCAGCGGGACACCGTCTTGGGAACACAACTGGAGCGCTGCCCTTCCGCCGCTGCGCCACCGCCTCTGAGAGGGTAATTCAGCCAGCGGTGCCCCTCCTGCAGCTCCGTTAGGCATGCCGTGGAGGTCTGCGTGTCCCCATTTAGGTGTCCTTCCGAGCTGCCCCTCGAGCTCCATCGGACAGTTGTCACTCGGGAGTTTCTTGTGCCCAAGCCTGCAAACACAGGCTGGGGGAGTTACACCGGAGCCTGAGGGCGTTCATGGATGCATAGTCATTAGAAACGCTCTGGATTTTATTCTGCTTTCTGTTCCTCTACTTCCCCTCAAAAAAAGCTTTTTCTAGATAAAAAAAATTAAAAATCAGCAGTTTGTCTGATCTCTGCTCTGCACCTTCACACGTGTGCAGCTCTCCCTGAGCCCGCTCAACTCCTGCCTTTGATGCTTTGCTGAATGTCCTGCCTTTGAGGGGGGCTGGGGGCAGCCCTCCCCCTTGCTCTGAGCACACTGGTACCTGCAGCATCCCCGTGGGGACCCCCAGCTGCCCTGCATGGCCCTCCTGGGGCACCCAACCAGCTCCGCGGGCGGCCACTCATTAATCTGCACCTTGACCTGCAGGACTCAAAGTCACACTGTAATTAAAAAAAGCCAACTCCCTTTCCCTCTCTTCTGTTTTCCTTTTCCTGGAGATGCTGGGTGCTGGGTGTTGGGTGCTGGGTGCTGCAGGACCTGCCTTGGTGGGACACACCGATGCCGAGGGGCCCTCGTGCCGCTGCGGACCTCCCCGGGGCCGTCTCATTGCCGCTGCTCCATCTTTGGGAGCGTTATAAACCCGTGTCAGGCTCCCAAGCCCTCCCCGAAGTCATGCACACAGGTCAGCGACACCTGGATTCACACCAAGCCGGAGCCCAGCGTGAGCGGCGGAGGCGGCTGGTTTACACCAGCGGAGGATCTGGGCCATTAAATATCGCTTCCATTTACAATCTGACCTGCAGCTGGGACATTTATTAGCGCAAACCAATTCCCCTGGGGGCAGGCAGAGCCTGGGAGCTCCACGCTGAGCCTGGCCTCTCCCGGGAAACGCTACCTGCACAAGGCTCTCCTCCCAGGCACCCCAGTGCCCGCAATTAAACTCTCCTTAAACTTTAAAGGCATACTTAAATGTGTTTTTATGGCCCCATTACTTTCTCTTTATAACCCGAGGTGAAGGCTGGAATCCTGTCCGAGACATCTTAAAGGTTATATGTACAATTAGCTGGTTCTCATCACGTCCTTTAATATTTCACTTGATAAGCCAAAACAAACCCCCCCCTAAATCAGCGGGATGCCGGTGGCCGGACGGAGCGCGGGGGCACGGGCGAGGGGGCTGCCAGCCCTCCCCAATATTAACGGGTGACTCGGCTGCGGGGAAAACGATGCTGGATGCGAGCTCTGTAGCTGTTTCGTGGCGATTTAAGCCAGGATGCAGGTCCCCCCTCTCGCTCCCTAACCTGCCTGGGATGGTGGGGCCGAGTCAGTAATGCCAGATGTGTAAACTTTGGCATGGAGGCATGCCAATATTTTGCATACTTACGCACTGCTGCCATAAATATTAATGCGGTGCTAATATGGGAAGTTCCACCAGCTGTGTCCATTCTCGGGGGATACTTCAACTATTTATATTCGGGGTAATGAGCAAGCTGTTATTATATCATCAGGCTGTCGGAGAAGCCTTTGCAATAAAAGTCTCACTGAGAATTAGCCAACAACCGGAGCGTTGTTTGGAGCCACCAGACATCACAGATTTAATGATGGAGGGTCTGAGAGAGCAGAGGCAGGACAGGAGAAAAGCGGGAGAGGAGGAAGAAGGTGCTGAGAAATAAGCTGCTGAGTAATTAGCGCTGTCTGGGACAACGCTCTCTTTTGCAGTTGTGGATTTGGCTTCTTCCGTAGCACTCAGCTTCAGCCCTGGGAGCACCGCTGGGAAAGTATCTGATATTTATTTTTAGCCTTAAAAATTAGCTGTCTGCCAGTGCTGGTGTGGAGACGAGACGCCACCGTGCTCATGGCTCGACTTCGAGCTCCCACGGACAGACCCAGCTCCCGTGGAAGGAGGAGGCAGCTCTCCCCGAGTCCAGCGTGGGCTCATACTAAGAAAAATCAGTGAAACACCCCCACACCCAAACAAACACCAAAATTCCCTATTTGCAAACGAAGAAATCCCAAATTTCTTGCACAAAATACTAAGTTCCCAAAGGAGGTGAGATGAGGAAAGGTCAGCGTTTGCTCAGCAAAATAGCTGCATCCGCCCTGAAAACCACCAGCCAGAAGGAACCCCGTTGTTCCCCCCTCTCTCCAGGCACAACCTGCTTGCTTTCATCAGAGCCGGGATGCTGCTGCTTTCATCTGACTTGAGAATCAACCCTCTCTTCTAGTGTTAAAGCTGGATTTGTGTTGATTTTATTACTGTTTTGGACTCCCACGACACAAATGACTGATGAGCCAAATCCGTGCCGCATCCCTGAATGTGTTACACTCCTATTGTCTTTTTTTCTACATCAAATCTGTGCTTTTTTTTCAAGGCAGGCTTCTTCATCCTTAAAAAAAATGCTGGAGAACACTTTGGAAGTGATTTAAATCCTCTCTCCCCCTTTTTTTGGGGAACGATGAATATTTAATTGAGTTGAAGGCGGATAAATGATCATTTTCTTCATCCTGTATGGTAGTGAGTAGTAAATTACTTTGCCGCGAAACCCAGTTATAATTGCAAAATTGATAACAGAGGTGTGAAAATTTACACCTGCGATAATAAAGACTAGCTTCCCGTCGTACATCGACATTATATCTTATGAGTTATCTCTTGTGCATGATCTAAATATTTCATATAAGCCAGCAATCAGAGCCTTTGGCTCACCAGGTAAGAGAGAACCTGCTTTTATATTTCATATGCATACATATATATATATATTAGCCGTAGCAGCCGGTTCTGCATGCACCGACACACCTGCACAGCGGTGCTCCAAGGGTGGGTGTTCGTGCACCTGAAAACTGATCGAGAAACCCAAGGTGGTGCTGCAATGCAGAGTTTAGCAGCTGCGTGGCGGTCGGGGAGGAGGGGGGGAGGACAGAGCATCGTAACCTTGGGCAGACCCAGATTAAAAATTGCGATTTGGCATCCCCCGCCTGCGGGCTGAGTCCCGAGGAGCCGCTTCCCCTCTCCATCCCACCAGCTTTTCCTCTGGAAACTGCTGAGTAAAAGGATGCACCGAAACTTCTACTCAATTTTGGCAGGGGCCAGGGGCAGCGTATGGACCCCGGGGGCTTTGGGGTCTGACGTGGGGCTCGGGACCCCTTGGAGGCTGCCACATTCTGCTGCCACGTTCTAAAGAGGCGATGCTCGGCTGGTAATTAACCACTGCAATCAGCAGAGCTCTCAGCAGAGCACGCCGGAATGAACCCTGTACAGATCGAAATTAATACCGAGCAACCTAATGGGCAGAAGTGCGCTCGCCAGTATTAACCTAAGAGGAAATCAAACCCTTTATAGAAAGCTTTTGGCAGCAGGAATCGCCCCTTTAATATCCAGTGAGGGTCTCGGTGCTAACTCGGAATTAATCCGTAATTTGGGAAGATTTCCTCAAGGTCAAGGCTTTGTTGCTAAATCTGGTTGCATCGCACGCAGAAAGGGCTGGATGGTACCGGGGA
>VWZL01005290.1:67396-103218 GCA_013396915.1 Stercorarius parasiticus | reverse complement strand
TGGATCCACACACACACCTCCCCCCCCGGGGCAGGGCTGGGGCTGGCGGCCTGTAGAGTCATTAACAGCCGGGGACGAGAGCCTTCAGCCGGAATCCGGGTCTAATCCATTACCCCTTTCACGGGGTGTCGCTGGGAACGGCAGCTGATACCATCCAGCCAGTCTAAAGGAGATGGTCGGATTTAAAAAGTTTGGTCCGGTTAACAGCGCTGTAGTCAGGACTTCTGTTGCAGAGGTGCCAAAGCTATAAAATAACGTAAATCGCCTCTTTCTCCTCATTTTAAGCATGTCATCTCATGCTTCTATATAGATAGATATTTTATTATGCACTCTGTGTCTTAAGGTATCATTACTTTTGTCTTGGCCAGTTTATTAAAGATAATTATATGGAAGTTCCCGTGCTTTCTCCGAGGTTGCAATTGGCTGAGCTGGATGAGAACATTATGTTAACAAGAACGTATTTTGCTGTACGTGAGACAATCTATTTTTTTTTTTTTTGGGGGGGGAAGTGAATCGTTTTCCTTCTCTTTTTCTCCCTTCTGATATTTTTCCTGAAGCTCGTTTCAGCAGCCAGACATCTTCAGCTTCCCCTAAACTAAAGCAAGAGACAAGATGCAAGAGCCATTGATTCACCTTAGGGAATACTTCGGAGAGATCAAAAAGTGCTCGTGTGCAAGCTGTTTCCTGTGGGAGGAGCGTGGCGGTACAATCAATCCATGAATGCATTGTAAAATCAATGCTCTGTATAATTAGGGCACTCCAAGGGTAAAAAAAAAAAAAAAAAAGGTTAAAAAAAAAAAAGAAGGGGGAAAAAAAAGAAAGGAAAAAAGGGAAAAAAAAGAGAAGATGTTCAATGCGTAACAGGACTCTTGAAGGCTGGAGAACTCACAAGCCCCTGGACAAACAGATTTTAAGTCCATTTCAGAGGCGGGGAGGGAAGATCTTGGGGGATTGATGCAAAAGCCTTTTATCTGGCTGCAAAAGGCAGAGCTCTGGGATGCTGGTCACACGGGAGACGACCTCCTCGGCTCTCAGCTGGGACACCCGGCGCTTCGACACCCTGCTCAACACCGACCTCTTTGCTTTTGGCTGCCGGTGGGAGATCATTTTGATGGCAAACCCCCTTGGCAGCCCCGAGGGATGATTTGGGAGGAATTATGTGCCCAGAAGCCACCTTGGCTGTGCGTGGGGTGGTCAGGATCAGACCCCGCCATGCAAATCCAGTCCTCCCCTTGCAATGGTGCTGGCGGAGATCCTCCCCGTCCCATTTCGTCCCCAGCAGCCCAGAAAGGCCCTGACCTCGACAGATTATTGTTGCATTTAAATATTTCCAACCATTTCTCGGGGAACTGAATGAAGCCGGATCATAATTCCCAGCTAAGCACAAACGTTAACTATAGATCATGAAAATACATCGGAGCGTAAATAGTTTTCTTTTATATGGCACTAAATTATAAGCGGAGCCAATTAAGTTAGAAGACAAAAATTCCTCCAAATTAGCAGTCACTTTTGCAAGCTCTTGGTGAAAGCAATAATGGGCTTTTGCTTGGAAAATCCACTTTGTGGGATACGGGGAGTCTGTCACAGGCTGCCGGAACGTGCCACAGCTCTTTAACAAAGCTTGGCTGGACAAATCGGGCTTTTAAATTTAAAGGCTAAGCCACCCTTCAGCCTGCTTTTTAATTGTTCGACGCTAAAAGATCCCTGAAGATCCAACTCGCCCCCAAAGATCCTCTCTGGAAATCAGACTCCCGGGGTTGGGGGGGCGCAAAAAACCCAAACAAATATTCCGCCCGGAATGGCCACCGTGCTGGTTAACTTTCCTCAGATGGGTCATTAGGTCTTTTATGGATTGTCAGCATGGAGAACCGCTCCTGGTTCCAGGGCAAAGAAAACTACCTCATATTAAAATGCATGGCTCTTGTGGGACACGGCGCTTTCGCAGGGCTGCTGGCGAATTTGGCAAGAGCCCTGAAGTTGAGCAAGACAGATAACCCTGCAAATCAGAAAAGGCAGGTTTTCATCAGTAGAAAATTACGCATCCCCGGTGAGAACTCCCATCATTATCTATCAAGAAATAAATTGGTCTGAGCTCCTCTTAACTGGTTCATCTGCCGGGATCTCGCGGGGGGAAGGACCTTTGCCTCTTTGCCTTCCCACCAGCCATCAGTTCACTGGCTGTTTTAATTGCTTGTAAGAATAACTACAATGACGGCAAAGCTGCTTATGCTCCGGTTTCAAAGAAAAGTGATTTTTTTCGAAGGATTCATTAGCCTGGAGTGCTCTGACCACGGCAGAGGTGGGAAGGGAGAGGTTTGTGCAGGGAAGTGTTGCAGAGGTGTGTTCTGATCTGCCCCTGTGAATCCGCGCTGAGAGAGATCCCCGTCCATGGGAAACCAACTCCAGGGGCAACGCTTGGTGTCGGAGCTTTGTTCTCAGATGAGGATGGGAAACACCCCATCAGGGCCACAGGCCAGCTTTGCTGCGGCAACTTTGAGCCTTTAAATCCAGTCTTTGGCAAATGCATGGATCTACCCCAAAAAAAATACCCAGGAATGTGGAAGTGTCCCTTTTCCTTTAGGATACATAGGGCACGCTGGATGTGGGATAACAACGACAAGGTTTGTCAGCCGTCATCCAGCTAATGGCACAGGGGCAAGGACAACTCTACCAAAACTGTGTTTCGGCAGGAAAAAGCCGGTGTGCCAAAAGGATTAGTTATGCCCCAAAATAAACGTTAAGGGTATGGCTGGAGAGAAGTACCACCGGGAGGATTTCTGGCACCGAGCTGTGCGCTCAGGGGCCGGAGGAAGCAGAGCAGGGGGGTGCCCTGTGAAGCATCACTGCTATGAAACGCGGGGTTTCGCATCCCCGTCCGGCGAGTGGCGCGGGGGGGGGCACGCGTGGCGGGGCGGCCTTTGCCAGGAGAGGGCACTCGTGGGAAACAGCAGCTCCAGCCGCTCCGGCCCCGGCCAGCGGCACCCTCTCATCCCCCCGGCCCGGCCAGCGGGATCCCCCCGGACACCGCATCCCTCCGGCCCCGGGCAGCGGCACCCCCCGGACCCCACATCCCTCCGGCGCCGGGCAGCTGGACCACCCTCGACCCCCCACATCCCTATGGCACTGGGACCCCCCTTGGCCCCCGCATTCCTTCGCCATCGGGACCCTTCCCACAGCCCCCTGCATCTCTGCACCACCGGGACCCCCCCAGCTCACAGCATCCCTCTGCCACCGGGATCCTCCCGGCCCCCGCATCCCTCCACCGGGACCTCCCCTCTGATTCCCCACATCCCTCTGCCACTGGGCCCCCCCCGGCTCCCCACATCCCTCCGCCACCGGCTGTGCCAGGCCGAGAGCAACTGAGGGATTCATTAGGAGAAGATAAATCCTTGCCGATCCATACGGATCCTCTCTCATGCCCCATCTATACAGGGCAGATGCTGCTGCGTGCTTCTATTTGCCATCAGTCCTGCAAAAAATAAAGAAAAAAAAAAAAAAAAGATGATGTAGAGAAAAAAAGCCCTTAGGCCACTGGTGCACTATGTGAGAAGCAAACATTGTGTATGCTAATTGGCTTTAGGTACTTACAGCAAGATTGAGACTTGTAACGTTGCCACAGATTGTTGGAAATTCCTCCGATAAGCTGACAGATGAATGTGTCTCTCTCATGGAGAGGTGAGAGAGCAGCAAAATACTTCCAAGAGCACAGGCAAGCGAAGCAGAGATATTTCAGGCATGTCAACACGCTGGGGCGGTGAGAACGCTGACCACTCGCTGCAGGAAGGATGGGGGGAGAGAGGGAAGAGCAGGGGGGGAAAGCAGCGGGCAGGCACCAAACGCTGATCTGCTGGCCACGTCCTGCACATCGAGAAGCAGCTTTTCGTATGAAGAGCTCCATCAATTTGAGTTAGTGCTGGTGAAGCAAGGTGGGAGCGAGCAGGAATAACTCCGTCAGGATCTGGCCCATGGCGTTCCGTACACAGGAGCGCGGCCAGGAAAGGGGCAAGCTGAGATTAATGTCCCAGCAAGGCTTATTGTTGGGGCCTCCTTAAGCCATGAACCATGTTTGTTTGTTCGTTTGGGTGGGGTTTTGGTGGTTTTTTTTTTTAACAAGTTCGAGAATTAATCTTGTCCATTAGCATGGACAGGGCTCATCGCTCCTGGGTCCCCAGCCCCGTGGTTTGGGTGATGCTGAGGAGCTCCCTGGGCGCTGAGCCCAGCAGGGGGGCACCAGGTAAGGCAGAGCCGTGCCGAGGCTTCCCCAGCAGCACCCACCCTCCAGCCCAAGCCTCCACCTCTGCTCCACGCTGGGAAAAACGAGGACAAACGCCTTGAGACACGTCGTGCACCAGAGGCTTGCACAGCCGGCGCAAAGGCCGGTGCTGTGCCGGAGGAACACTCTGTCCTGAAAAAACGCCGGACCCCGTGGGACACTCAGTCTGTTCCAAACACCGGGAACAAATCCTGCAGGGGCACAAAGTCGGTGTCACACAGACGGGGGGCCTGGCCGGGCGCCCGTGCCACCACGCTGCTCCAGCTGCCCCACCGGCTCTTGGGCCTCCCTCCACCTGCAAAGAGACTGCGAGTCGCTTCTGGTGGTTGAGATGGCAGTTGCCATTCCAGACGTTTTGCATGCTATTTGGGGTCTTTTCTGCAACTTTTAGTTTGGCTCATTTGGTATCTCCTAGTAGTGTCACCTCCCAGCCATCAGCCGTGCCCGATGCTGGCTGTGGCTCCCTCCTCCCCATCCATACCGGAGTTTCGGGAGCAATGGGTATTGCCCAGGTCAAACAACGTGGCTTCTTCTCTCCATCTACATTAACACATTTGCATGAGTGATTTCCTACCAGTTTTGTGTGTCCAAGGAGATTTTTGGGTGTCCAAGGCATCCTGCGGCATTTTACCAAGCCCCAGTCTCTAGATCTGGGTTCAGCTCCTCATCCTCTGAGAACATTCTGCATCTGACCTTGAGCAAGGTCATTTTCTACTTCTGTGCCTCAGTTCCTCCATCAATAAAATGGGCTTAATAGCACTTCCTTTCTCCAAATTTAAGTTTTCCCCACTGTGTACAGCTCTCTGTCTCTTGCCCGTATCCGCGCACTGTGGATCCGATGGGATTCTTAATTAAATGGGCACGGGAGAGCCTGTTATTATAACCTTCATGCCGTAGCCCCGTCTTTATCTCTGTCTGCTGTTTGCTGTGGGAAATATCTCAGCTTTCTCTTTTCAACTGCCATTAGCGATCGCGGCGGCTGCGGCACGGGACCCGGGGATTCTCAGCTGAAGTCTAAACGCAGTTGACAACTGTATGAATCTTATGGCCCGTGTAAGTAGCTAATGCAAATATCAACACTGTAGTGAGAAACACTCAGAAGCAGTAAGTGACGGATAGAAAAGTGATTATATGGACTTTATGTTGGAAAGTAAATATTTACTCTCCAGCATTGACAGATGCCTCAAGCACCATAGATCTAAAAAAGGCATTGATTCCCTCTCCTCCGGCCTCTCTTATCTCCTCCTTATGAAAATATCTGGCAAATAGTACATCATCGGCTTCCTCCACAGCCCAAGTGCCTCCGAGCAGCCACTCAGGTAATTTGTTTGGTATCCAACAGCGCAATAGTTAATAGCCGCGCTCGTGGTATCGCGGGGAGGGGGCTCTGTAGCCTCCTGAAAGGCATCGTCCAGGGATGCTCCTGCTTGGCCAACGCAGAGCTCCGGCTGTGGGCCAGCTCCTGCCCCACTCGACATCCACCCATGCATTAAAAAGGAGGAAAAAAAAAAATAAATGCTTTGATCGGCAAGAAATCTTATCCCTTGAAGAAGAAGGAGAAAAGAAAAGGACCTGGGAAATGCGCCGGTGCTCTTTAAGAGCAGTCGCGCGCTGGCGGCCATGGCTCCCCGTGCTGCTCTCCTCTTTGCCCTCCTGGAATTGCCTTGAAATCACTTAAATGAAGTTGAGCCGCTCGGAGGCTGTCAGGTTTGCAGGACCTCCTTGGCAATCAATTTAACCTCCTGGAATCTTTTTTTTTTTTTTTTTCTCCTGCTGTCTGAAGTTGCTGAGTCAGTGATGGGTGTCCGGGGGCTGCCGGCAAAGCCGGTCCCCATCCCGCTTCCCCGTGGAGCCACCCGGGGACTTCTCTCCCACGCAGAACCGCCGGCGGGTAAAGCACCTCGCGCTGTCCCTCCGCCTCCTTATTTTTGGAAGAGGCACTCGCAGAGGCTGTGCTTTAAAATGACCCGTGTGTGACCACGCTGTCATCAGCCCGGGGGGGTGGGACACCCTTTGGGGGCAGCTGTGGCTGCGTACACCCAGTGTGAACCATCTCCAGCCTTCCCGCTCCACTCCAGGGGCTGGGAATGCTTCAGCATCCCAAAGGGCTTTCCCTGCCCCTTGAGTGGAACAGCAATTTTAGCCTCCCATTGACTCTAAAGGAGTTTTAGTATCTAAAAGAGAGAAACCCCCAGTTTTCCCTCACTTTTGCCCCCTTTGGGGACTCGCCTGCCTTTGGAAGACCCGCTCTCGCTGCAGGTGGCATCGGTTGACATTGGCAGGGTATGTGCACACATGCAGCCGGTGAAAGGCGTCCCTCCCACCCCTCGCAGCTCCGCCGTGCTTCACGCTGCAGTAGCTTTCTCTCTACGGTTGATAATTACTCACCTCAGAAATAAATAATCACGAGGCAGAGGGTACAGAGAGTTGTTGGGAGAAGAAGGGAACTAAGAGCACTTTGTGTCTCTGCCGGAGCCTCCACGTGGGCCGGGGGATCTGCCCAAGCAGCTAAACTGAATGTTGTGCTCAGTAATTACTAACTACATGAACATTTCTCTTTTCTTTTATTTTGCCTGATGATAATGAAATGTGAGAGCCTTGTTTAGCAGCCTCTCGTTCCACGCTGCTCCCAGTCGCTTTCATCCTGGACCAGAGGATGGGACCTGCCTTGAAATGCTGTGACCCAGGAAGATGCTGCCCAACAAGAACACCGTACCCCGAGAAAGGCGATCCAACCGGAAAAATCCTCCAGATTAAGCCCAAAAGACAGCTGCAGTGTAAGGCTTTCTTCCAGGGGTTTCACCTAGAAGTGCGTTTAAGAGAGGAGGAATAACAAGCACATTTGCCAAGTTCATAAAACTGCGACCTTGAGATATAGGTCACCACAACATCACTGGCTTTGGTGACAGGGTCGTGGCACCAGGGGACAACCATAGCGGCTTGGAAACGAACCTTTGATGGGATAAGACATTTCAAGGAGAGATTTGCGGGTAACGGGGGTTTGAGCGTTTGCGACACTGGCTTTCTCTGCTTTTGCTTTCACCGGGGGCATCTAAAGCCAATGAAGTAAACGAAGTTATAGGTGTTCTGCACCTGTACGGGTGGCTCATTGCATCCAAATTGGGCGGCGAGTCAGGGCTGGGTCTTGATATGTCCCGCACCCACGTTATTTGCAGGCTGCCTGTCCCTATCGCTCTCCTCCTCCATCAAGTCCCGCTGCCTGCATGCAGGCAAATCACTCCAGGGACTTTGATAAGATTATTCCCGGGAAGGAGGCAGGCGAGACCCCCGTCTGACAAAGCCAGCGCTTTTTTTTCCTCTTTCTTTTGTAGGTGCTCCGGTGCTTACGATCAGGCTGGAAGAGAACGGGCCAACACAGATGCGTGCGTCCAGTTTTATTGTCGCCAGAGCAGAGGGGTGTGTGGATGGAGAATATTTTCTTCATATAGCTAAAATTCAGGTTTCTTTTCTTTTTTTTTTTTTTTGACAAAANTTTTTTTTTTTTTTTTCACTCTTCATGCCATGCCGGCAGCTCGGGGAGCTGCTGCCTGCAGTCTTAGGTGTGCATTAGCTTCCATTTGATTGCTGTACAGCAACTCTTCTTATCTTGGAAAATTAACCATTTCATAAGCGCAGAGGAGGTGGCTCGCAACGTGAGCGTAATGCACCAGGCATTGCACCAAAGACTGCAGAGCGCACCACTCCTTCAGTCAATGCCGAGTCTTTGACACCTGAAAGAAAAAGTATATCCCAGCCCTGTCAGATGTACAGAGCAATTATGCAAAACTGTCTTTAAGAAGATATTATTCTCAGGACTTTTTTTTTTTTTTTTGGTGCGAGGCAGTATTTCACAAAGATCCTCACCTTTCCTTTGTTGTATAATTCGGTGCCACTTACAGTAAATTATATTTGTGCAGTTTCATTATCATGTCTATGTAAATTCTGCTGCCCTCCAGTGAAGTATCCCCGGACTTTAAGATGCGAAATGATGTTGTTAAGACAGGGTATAAGATAAAACAAAGGAAAGGCAAGGAAGGTGGTTGCTTTCTCTGCATTGACTGCATGGATGTTAATGAGAGTCATCTCCATGCACAGCTCTAGCACCTGGTTGCTATATTTATTGTAATTGTAGATATTTTTTTTTTTTTCAGGGAGAAATCCGGTTCCCACTTGTGCTCTCCTATGACACAAACCCCTGCAAATTTGGAATAAATCTATAAATGAAACATCCGCGTGTTTTTTAAATTGCTGCCTTCCCGCTAAGTAAATCGTGTGGGATGTTTTAGGGTGAGACATGAACTTTTCAGCTTCAGCTCTTTTCCACTCCCGTACTGTCCTAGCTGCCCGTTGTCGGCTCCTTGTAGGTCGTTTCCAGCAACACAAGCAAGACAAGCAAACAGCGAAATTGCAAGATGCAAATGCCCTTCATTTTTGGCTTTGAGTCAAAAAATAATAAGTTGACAATAACCCCGCCAGAATACGCAGCAAGAGCGACTGCATATTTCCTCCTGCTAGCGTGACAGCACAAGGGAGTTGGGCACGGGGAAGGGACAAGCCTGGGTTCCCCCGGACGCTGCAGCATGTGCCTTGTCTCAGCTTTTAAAGGGTTTTCTTTGATAAAGCATAAATGCTTCCTTCCCCGCAGCCAGCAGCTCCTTTCCCCTTCTTCAGCAGGAAAAAAAAAAATAAATAAAGAAAAAAAGGAGGTGATTTAAAGTTATGTTAAAATAGTACTAAATGCAGCACAACTTGCTTCTGAAAAGCTGCTGCGGGTACAGGGAAGAAATGTTTTTCTGGGTGATGCCTCTGGTGAAGACGGGAGGACACGCACAGGGGTCGGAGCTGAGACCCTGACCCCCATTGCTGTCCCCAGACCCCCCCGTGCTCCAAAACACCACCCAGGCGGCTGGTGGGCCCCCAAATACTGTAGAGTGGAGTCCTCTGTGCCAGCACCCAGGGCTTTGCACTTCAGGACCGCCTCGGTTCCTGCTGTTATTCTTGGGTCTGATCATTATCTCTGCATTCTCTCGGTTCCTCCTGTCACTCTTGGGTCTGTTCCTTGCATTTCCTGCACCATCCCTTTGCAGGCGGCTGCTCCGGCCCTGCTGCTGAGCTGTCTCAGGCTTTTCCTCCTTTCCAAGCCTCCCCATCTCCAGCCATCCCTCTATAACTGCTCTTCGAACATCGCCCTTTTCCCCCATCACTTGTTTCGCAAAAGTTTTAAAAAATTTAATAACTTGCATTAGCATCCTTGGAGCCGAAGAGTTTGAGGTGCCTCCTCCGGTGTCCTCCCTTCCCTCCAGAGGGCCACGGCTTCCCACCACTGCCGGTCCCTTGGCACTAGGCTGACTGTCACGCTGCCATGCCACCTGCTGCAATGGCGATGGGGACATCCTCACGGTGTGAACAGACTAAATGATTGCATGAACTCCTGGAGCCTTTGGAGGTCAAGATCTGGGACTCAGCAACCATCTCCAGTGCTTGAATTGAGAGTATTGGGATGCTGCTACTACCTTGCACACAATGAAGCAATGAAGTCTGCCATGGAAGGACACTCATCTTCCAGAATTCGGATTTCTCCCAGCTAAGCCCATCTTTTATTTAGCTGAGGTCCAGCTCCAGCGCCAGAGGCTCTTTATCTCCAGCCAGGAGGAGACAGTGGAGAAGAATCTTGCAGTGAGCAGCACTTTGGGAGTTTGTGATAGATGCCGTCTACCTCATTACCGAACAATGAAACTTTATTGTTCCCTCTGTTCTATTGATTTTTATGTCTCCAAAGCATGCTGGCAAACTCTGAAATGAATATCTGTCAGAGGAGGAGGACCGCTGCTGCTGATCTGCATCTTTGAAGTGACTGTCCATGGATCAAGCCCTGGGGCGCCGTCACTGCCGTGTCCCTGGGAGGGGAGGGCTTCCCCAGTGCCTCCCCAGGGGCCGAGAGTGTGGTGGGGTTTGTCCTTCCTGCACCCAGCTCTGGGCTCCGCACCCGGGCTGAGACCTACCTACAGTGGGGAGGGCTGCTCCGCAACCTCTCTGCTGGAAAAAGGCAGTGTTTTGGCCAATATCCATGAAACTCATCATGAATCATAGAATCATAGAATAGTTCGGGTTGGAAGGGACCTTTCAAGGTCATCTAGTCCAATCCCCCTGCAATGAGCAGGGACCTCTTCAACTAGATCACGTTGCTCAGAGCCCCATCCGAGGCATGGGCCCTCTCTTGGCTTGGAGATCAAGGCTCCATCGATAGGGTCTTCATTGCAAACTCCAGCCTGGGGCAGCGCTGTGCCTGGCAGCCCCCCTCCGTGGGCTGAGGACTGGGAGGGGACCCCACATCTCCATCACGCTGCCCCCCAGATGCTCGCGTCCTCGCTGTGCGGCCACCCTGCCTGCAATGCTAGACTAAATGTAGGTATTGTTTGTTTCGTGTTTGTGTATATAGCCCTCAAGTGGGGAAGCATTTGCCCTGCAGTCTACATATATATCTGGGAACTTCAGAATTAGTTAATATTTTATGCATAATTCATAAAATTATACTACATTTTCTGGGAATAATTAGCTGACTCTGTACCTCTAATGAACTGCAGGTTCAGCTATGACAAATACATTGGGCGACTCCAAGGGATAGCAACACGCAGGCGCCTTTAAGCAAAGTTCAAGCAGCTCCTAAATTAACCGAAGCGAATCCCCGAAGATGCAGTATTTATGCACTGAAGCGAGGAGGGAGGGCTCTCGGCTCACAAGTCTCATCAGCCATCACAGCCCAAGAAGCCAGAGAGAGAAAATAGTTATTTACCTTTTGCTAATTGGGAGCCGGGCAGCTCAGGTGAGACGTTCCTCCTTTTCCTTTATTTGGGTTATTGCATGGAGGTGTGGAAACACCGGGGTGAAAACGGATATAATTGGCACCAAGATATTCAGGCTTGAATTGCAAACTTTCCTTAAAATTCTGGTCTGAATTGGAGGAAAACGAAATCCGTTTGAGCTGTTCTGGTTTTTTAAAACAGGAAGGGAGCGATTTTGTCAAGATGCTGGTTTCCACAGCAGCTCTCCTGCCTCCGCGGGTGCCATGGGGGCTCAGCCCCAGCACAACTCCCCCTTCGCAGCTGCCCACAGAGGCAAAGCCAGCTCTGCTTTGGGTTATACACCCAAAAGGTGAAAATTTGGGTGCTGGGTGAGCAATGCCTGCTGTGACACAGCCTTTTCCACTCGCTTTTGGGATGAATGATTGATATAAATGCTGGACTGAAGCTAGTGAGCCCAGGGTGGTCTCAGACCCCAAGGCGCTCAAGGGTTCCCAAGGCAGAGACCCTTGCTCCGTAGGGCTTCACTCATGGCATTAAATACAGAGCAGTGATCCCAAGGTAGGAGAGCGTCTTCTCCTGCCCTGCTCCATCTGACCCAGCATCGCTCCTACACCCAGGTGGCCCGATGCTGGATGCCGGCAGCATCTCCAGGGCGCACACACATCTCCTCCAGCTCCCCAGCTGCCTCCTGCTCACGGCTGTGGGCAAAAACAAGCCGCTCACTGAAGATGACCTCAGAAACCTGGAGATCTAATACACTGCTACCAGTAGCCTAAAATATTGAATTTTCCCTAGACGGCATGCTGCCTAAATGAGGAGGCAAAGGCGAGCCCGTCCCGCAGTGGGCAGCCGCACTGACGGGGCATACATATCCACCGCTAGTAATTGACTTTAAGTGGAGGGCTGCAAACTGGTAAGTATATTAACTTTATGCGCCTCCCTGACATTTAAAAAAAAAATTAGATTTTCGGCTCTGCCGGAGGTACAAAGGAAGACACAGAGCAAAGCTGCGGGTGGCAGGGGGTGAGCACATTAAGGCAGACGATGATGACACCTGTCTGGTTGAGTTTAGGCTGACAAAATTCAGCAGAGAGACCTCGGCGGAGGGAAGAGGATGCTCGGGAGGAGAAGCAGGGCTTGCGGGGCCTGCCGCAGAAGTATACCTCGTTTTTTTTAATTAGGTTATAACTCAATTACAAATGCAAGGCTCTTCATTCCTGACAAGTTTTCCATAATCTTAATTTGATCTCGTGTCAGAAGGGTACCTTCCTCTGATAACCAAGCCCAGCTAAGAGTTTAACCAGAATAATAGCTGATTAACTGGGTTAATAGATACACCTCAAACTGAAGTAAATTAACGGGAGATGCTGTCTGTTGGCTAATGGGATCAGAACAGTATTTGTTTAGTTTATGAATGATTAATCTCCCTCTCTCGGCATTCCTCAGATGCTAATTGCACTTAGGGAGCCCGTGTTTGTTTTTACAAGAGTTGGGGGTGGCAGAGGGAAGGCGATGGTTGGCCCAAAGGGGAGTCCGTTCGCCCCGTGTGATGGGCTCTTGGCACTGCCGGGGGGATACTGGTAAAACCACGCTAAACCAGACCCGACCCCAGACGCCTGAAGCTCTTGAATTAAAGATACTATTAAAGGCATTTGGGATATTTTATGAGAAAAATTGTAAAGTGCCAAGACTCATCTCACCCTCCTGCCTGGACAACCGGGGAACTTCACACCGCAAAAACGCTCGGGTTTTTCCCAGTGGAAACACTCCAGGCTGATGAGACAAAAGCTGAAAGAAGGGCCAAAGGGGGGAAAGCAATTCTCACGGCAACTTTTGCGTTTGACAATTCAAAGCGGGAGAGCAGAAGCATTTGTCAGGAGCGCTGGGAGGGAAGCAGTAATTGCCTGGGAGCAGCCACAGCTGCGGGGCTCACTCCAGCTGCTGCCGCATCACTACGAGGTAACCAAATCATCCTCCTCTCTACACACTTGTCAGCATTTTAATCCTCCATTATCTTTGTACCTAACAACACAAATGTGCTATCTCAGCCATACTGTGAATTTACTAGCAAACAAACCATTTTAAACAACAACAACAAAAAAAAAGGTTTTTTCTCCCAAGCTTCGCAAGCATGAGGTGTTTTCTAAATAAAGCCCTGCCAAGCGGGGCCCCTGATTCCGCGAGGTACCAAGGCACATGCCACCAAAGCCAGCTGGTACCACCCAGCTCAACCTTTCAGCATGTTTGCAAAGGGCTTATTGAATTTGGAGCCGGGAGGAGATGTTTTGGAAGGCAGGTACCCGTCACGAGCGCAGCATCCTTGCCGTGATGGGTCACGTTATCTTTGAAGCTACGGCAGCCGTTTGCAGAGATGGAGGTACCTGGGCTCACCAAACTCCTGAGCTGTGATAAAGGCCAGTTCTTCGCTCAGTTTGGTTTTAAATGTCGCGGGTGATGGTGGGGTACGACTTTACGGATGATTAGGGCTCACTGATGAGAATATTTGCATAGTGGAGAAGATGACTGGGGTGCTCAATCTGTGCTCATGGCCTTCCAGGCCTTGACTTTACCAAGGGATGGGTGTTGGAAAGACACGAGGAACACTGGGAAGACCAAGCCGACACCACTTCCGCACAAGACCTTTTTTTAAAGTTTGGGATGAATTGAAATGATCTGAGGGGAGTCTCATTTTAATCTCAAAATTCTGCCGTTACCAAAATTGCATGCTAAGAAACGGGATGCTCTTTTACTATTCTCCATAAATAATGTTACTTTGTACTGTTCCCAGGCATTTCATTCATCACTGTATCATATAGAAAGCCTGAGCTGAATAAAACCTTCTGAAAGAAGATGAGGAGACGCACTCTGCCTTATAGATTATTTTACAGTTACTGAAGCCATTCGTTTTCTCTGCCTGCTTTCCACAAACGTGGAATATAAACCATATACCAGGAGGCGTGACTTCTACCTTTTGCCAAACCGCATCGAAATAAATTCCTTATTAAGGGAATCACCTAGAAATATTGGTTTTAATAATAAATAACTGGATTATTGCCTTTCCAGCTTGACGGTGTGTGCAAATACCGAGGCTGGGGGAAGCTCCAGCAAGGCAGGGTCTGGCCGAGGTCGGACGGGGGGCTCAGAGCAGGGGCAGCGTGTGGGTCCAAAGCCCTGAGAACCTTCGCAAAGCCTGGGTGGGGGGTTCCAGGTGCTGCTTGTTGCTGGAATGTGGGAGCAGATGGGAAGTGGAGGAACACCAGAGCACTGATTTAACACCCCCATATTCCTGACCCATTTGATCCTCCGAGCTACAAGTATTTGTTATCCAAACCAAACTCCGGCGGAGTCTCCTGAGAGCTTATGGCAAAATTTCTGGCTACAGTATTTATAAACCCAAGGAGATGCTTATGAGCTCGAGAAGGATGTACAGACACAGCATCCAGCCAGCTCCCCCCTGCACCCGCACATCCGCAGGGATTATTACCCTGCAAAGGGACGCGGACCTCACGCCTGGAGCTATAAGAGGTATGAGCACGTACGGGTGCAGGTATGGTGTGGTTGTACAAAAGGGTCAGAGACTGTGCTAAACCCTTCTTTAAAAACTATTAAACTCACCCAAAGGCAATGCTGGAAGGTGGTGACAGGTCTTGTGTGCAGCGGCTGAGCTTTGGGACCCTGGGAATGGTGGCCAGGGGGAAGGAGGGGGCGATGGGTGGTTTTTTCGAGGGGTTGTTTGAGTAAGTGGTGCCCTCCAGCCCTTCTCCCCCGGCTGAAAACCCACGTCTGCAGCTGAAACAGCCTTTGGTAGAGCCCAGAGCAGCAGTTTGAAAATATTCCAGCTTTTGCATGCGTTTACAGCTGCAGGTAGATGCCTAGCGAGATTTTCAGAAGTGCCCAGGCATGTAAAGCACCTCATTCCCAGTCCAAATGCCACCAGGTGTCTGCCTGCATCATTAGGCACCTAATTGCCTCTGAAACCTGGCTCCTGGGAGCGGGGCGGCTGCCGGCAGCGGCACCCCGGCGCCCAGCCTTGTGCCGAGCCCCGGCCCCGCGGGACACCACGGCCCTCAGCTCCGTCCCCACGCCCCGGCGCCCGGCAGGGTTCTCCCGCCTCCGTTTCCTCATCCAGCAGCTAAATTATCCAGACATCTTTGGGAAATCCTTCAAGATCCCCCGCCGCCGAGCCGCGTCGCAGAGAGAGTTGGTACCAAAGGGCTGATTTTTGCACATATTGCTAAAAAAAACCCCTTTACCTGCAAACCTAGAGCACAGCATGGCGCCGACTCCAAGGAATTGGGAGCAGGGTTAAAAACGCATCCTGGCAGAGGATGGCAGGAGCTGCCCTTCGGCTGTCCCTGTTTCTAACTTGTCCTTGCACAAAGGGGCTACAAGGCGAGGAAGTTTTGCTCCTTGTGCAGTGACGAATGGCCTGGCCAGGTAACAAATTCCAGGCTGGAATATGCCTCCTCAGCAGCCCAACAACGTGTGATTGCAGTGGGCATTGCATTAATTCCTGAAATGTCGTTTTTAAATTGGTTTTACAGTTCACTGGGAGTGTGAGGCTGCAGCCTCAGTAGCGAGTGCCGCTCGCACACGACCGGAGGAAATAATACCAGAATAAAACCAAAAACCGGTGTCTGGTGCCGACCCCGCCGCGACTGGGCCTGGCAGCGAGGAGCGGGGACCACGTCAGATGTGTGTTAATAAATACACACACACCGTGAGCACAGAGCAGGCTGCGTGCAATTATGAAAATAACACACAACTTGGTTGCCAAAAATTACTCCTGCTAAATTACTTTGCTCCCATTACCTGAATTTCACCGGTAGGCAATGCTGCAAGACAGGACTTTGTTTCCAAAAGTGCCAGGCAGGAGCCATGCCTGGGGTAGAAATGGCGATGAAGGGATGCTGAGCCGCTGCGCCGGAGGCTGGTCCTCAGCGCTGAGAGGGACAGGACCCGCTCTCAGGCCAGCAAGGGGCTCTGGGGGTGCTGGGAGCTGCAGGCATCGGTCAGAGCTCACGGACCTGAACTGATCCATGGAAAGGCCTTCTGGCTGGAAGGCTGTGCCACCATACAGAGAGACCTAGACAGGCTGGAGATTTGGGCAGAGAGGAACCTTATGAAATTCAACAAGGGCAAGTGTAGGGTGCTGCACCTGGGGAGGAATAACCCCCTGCACCAGGACAGGTTGGGGGTGACCTGCTGGAGAGCAGCTCGGTGGAAAGAGACATGGGAGTCCTGGTGGACAACAGGGTGATCATGAGCCAGCAATGTGCCCTCGTGGCCAAGAAGGCCAATGGCCTCCTGGGGGGCATCAAGAAGAGTGTGGCCAGCAGGTGGAGGGAGGCCATCCTCCCCCTCTGCTCTGCCNTGAGGGTGGCAGAGCCCTGGCACAGGCTGCCCAGAGAGGTGGTGGAGTCTCCGTCTCTGGAGACTTTCCAAACCCGCCTGGAGGCATTCCTGTGCCACCTGCTGTGGGTGACCCTGCTCTGGCAGGGGGTAGGACTGGGTGATCTCCAGAGGTCCCTTCCCACCCCTACCGTTCTGTGATTCTGTGAGTCAAGCACCAGCCACGAGCAACCTGAGTGTCAAATAACAGAAATGACCCAAAATGGCACAAACTCCGTGATACACTTGGGCAAGAGCCCTGAAGACTCCAGTTCACTCCTCCCCTGTCTGAAGGAAAGGCCCTTTCCCTGCTGGGCCCTGGTTTGCTCTGGTTAAGCGTTGGTGCAGGTTTAACAGCTGCCAGGCCTGGGAATGAGCCCATGGTGGCCTGTGCCATCACCACCCCCCTGGACCATGGGGCGAGCTGGTCCCCACCACATCCCGCTGTAGAATCCCAGCAGGTTAAAGTTAGAGGTGTGACCGCAACAACTTCCTACCCCACAGATCTGCACATTCATCCTCAGATCTGCTGATTTTAGGAATAAAATATGTCTCTTACTACGTTTTGCCCCCGTTGGCACAGCACAGCCGCCGCAGCAGTGACTCCAGGGCAGGAGCTGCCACCCTTCCCATCACCGTGTCCCCGCGATGGGACGAGCTACGGCTCCTCTTCACCCCAGAGCCCGGGGCGAGCTTGCTGAGCTGCCGGCCAGAAAACAAGCAAGCAAAGAAAAAAAAAATAAATAATCCCAAAGAAACAAAAAGAAAGAAACTAAACCCCTTCATTTCTGTCATGGTTTGTTTTTTGTTTGTTTGGTTGGTTTTTTTTAACCTGGAAAATGAACTAGAGTCTGTAAGCCCAGAATCCCACAAGGGTAGTAATGGCAAGTCACTTTTCCCAGTGTAATCACACTTGGAGAGACGAATATCTGCAGCGTGTCTGCATGGGCAGGATTCATGCCCGAGAGCCACCAGGCTCCTCCAGCCCCTCCGAGCCATCCGAAGGCTTTGAGAGACCTTGGCACAAGCCTGCTCCTTCCCCCCAGCTCGTGTTTTATTTAATTTTTTTTTTTTTTCCCCTCTCTCAAGCAGACCCTGCTCTCGGGAATCATTTGCTCTTTATTCTAATACGTCTTTTAACAGGCAGGAGGCTGCACCGATCTCCATGCGATGTGTCTATCATCTTAGTCCAGGCATTTTAATTTACACTGCAGTAAAAAATTTGGCACCCAACATTTTCCACTTGGAGCCACAACGGAGCGAGAGGCTGTGCCAAAGGTTTGACTCTGCTCCTTTCCCTCTTCCATTTGGGGGGTGCGTGCGTGGAAGAAGGACATCGGAAGGAACACCCCCTCCTCAAAATCTGGGATGACAGTTTTAAATCACGTCAGCCCAGGATCGCATTGCTGATATGACTCTGCCGAAGGAGTGTCTGTCTGTCTGTCCAGAGCAGCACGCAGGAATACAGACAATCACCCCTGAAGCATTGACAGAGGCTGTTTCACTCTAGCACTGGTGGAAAACAGGGGTTGCTTTGCTTGAGGAGGTTGTTCTGGTACGAAGGGGCTTCCCAACCCCCTTGGGCAGCCTTCGGAGGTGGGCTGGGGAGACCTGCCCCGGCGCGAGGGGGCTCTGGGGGTCCCGGGGGGCCTTTCCTCACCTCCCCCTGTGCGGACGAGTGAGCCGAGGGTGGGTGCAGCCCCGCGCCGGGCGCCGGGAGCCAAGAGCAGGGGACTCCTCTGCTGCTGCAATGCAGGGCTGAGTGCAGGTTGCAGAAAACGAAGGACATACAGACACTGCAGAACCCGGTCCGGAGCCTGGAGGGGAGGATCAGAGCCCTGCCCGGCATCGCCAGTTCTTCCCCATCTCTCTCCCTTTGGCTGAGTCCAGTTCAAGCCAACGCCACCCGTAAAGCAGCCCAGCCGGCAAAGGGCACCTCGGGCACCATCACATTCGGGAGGTGAAGGGGCACGAACGCACCCAGGAATGGGCAGGGCTGCTTTGCACTGTCCTACGTTGCTTACCTAATGCTTTGGCAAGAAGCTGGAGCCAATTCATCATTGTTTATCCCCAAAACAGCTCTTGCCTCTGCCAGATAATGTCTGGGGAGAGTCACCTCTCCTCCCTCCTGGGGCCATTCCTGCTTTGCTTTTCGGGGAGGTAGCACTAATTCAGCTGGGCACAGGGAAAATGCACCGGTAGGAACACACTGATCCAAAACTTTTAAAAAAAACTTCGGGAAAGAGCAAAAAAAAAAAAGGTGTCAAGCAGTTTTCTTTCTCGTCTTGCTTATTTATCACCCACACTGTTTTCAATATAAAGCAAAGAGAGGACAAAAAAGAAACAAAACACCGCTGTAAGTGGGGAGGCAGCAGCTTTCCCATTTCTTTTATGCCTGTGAATTGCTCCCAGGAATTAGGATAATGTTGTTTTTCTTTGGACACAAATTCTCCAAAATTAGAAGGGGCAAAAGGTCAAAAAAGAACTTCTTGAATCAAAATTTCCGAGCAAGAGGCTGGTTTTCCTCCTCCTCTTTCCTTATCTTAGTCCTGATTCTGGCTGGTACCCAGTGGCTTCATTTACTCTTATACTTTTACTGAGCAAATCCCCCTGGTGTAAACTGGCACCAGCTTTTTTTTCTACAGACCGTCTTCAAAACCTGCATAAAGGGGAGTTTAAAAGAGGAGCACACCTCCAGAAGACGGAGGGGAAGATAAAAGGCGAGGAGCGAAGCCATGGACGATGCATGTTTGCTATCGCACAGGGAGATGGGGAAACAACCAGCCGCGGGGAAGAGCGTGAAGAATTGGAGCCAGCCCGGTGGGTCGCAGGCTGGCAACGCCTCAAGGACAAGAACCAAAGGATGGACGGCCGCGGTTGTAACGGGGTGGAGGGTGATGGATGGCAGGCAGGGAGACACGGTCCCGCGGCTGGAAGGAGTAGGAGGGAGATGCTGGTGGAAAGGAGAAAATCCACCCACTGGGTTACCCCTTTGGAGAACGTTATTCCTTCTTTTTCTCCTTGCTGTCCTGATGGAGGAGCTGAGGTTCCGGGCATCCCCAGAGCGGGATGGAAAGTAACAGGGGGAAGGGATGGGAAAATGGGACTGATGACCCAAGGAGCGAGGAGAAGAGGCTGCTGAGTTGTGGGACGTGAGGTTTCTTCTGAAAGTAGCTTGGAGTTTCCTGGGGAGAAGGAAGGCTGAGAATGGGAGAAGGGACAGAAGCCATCACATGGGGACATGGTGGTTGTGCACGGGGTGACAGGCGTCGAGGAACCTCAGTGTTATGGAGCACAAGGAAAGTAATAGGGAGATGGGCAAAAAAAAGGCAGCAATAAATATTTCAGGACCCGTGCTGCTCCTGACAGCTGTAACGGGCGTATATCAAAAGCTCCCGCAAACCCTGGAAATTTCATTAAGAAGTCCACAATGCCTGGACACATATGGAATTATGATACTCCTCATCCTTTCCCGTGTCAAAATCCTCCAAGCCTCAGCTCCCTTAAAAAGTTGTTTATAATAGATCTGAGAGTTTACATCTTCTTAATGCTACCATATAGGGTATTTGCAGCTGGATATATTTGACTGATATAGTACATTCTTTATGGCGATCATTCCTTGATTAAAAAAAATATTTTTTCTGTGTCAGGCGCTTTCTGTCACTATCTACCATAAATCAATTTGTCACATAGATGGTAATAAAACAAGAGGTGTTTGTTCTCCTAAACACCACATCCAAGTGACTCCTGCAGCATCGCTATAGCCGTGCTGGGACGTTGGACTCGGTGGTCCTTGCCCTGATGGTCCCGGGAGGGTGTCACGGCTTGGTGGCACCAGAGGGTGTGAGGGGAAGAGTCAGGGATTCTCCCGAGCATCACTGGTGTCACAAGGGTCACAGTCCTGTCCCAGCACCGGGGGGCGAGGACCGAGCCCTGCGCCAGCCGCTCACTGCAGACCCCCCCAAACAACCCAGATCCAAACTGGAATATTTAAAATACTAGGGTGTCCCGCCCTGAGCAATGCCGTGGGTCAGTGCCTGTGAGCATCTCTGGGTATTTTAATGAGAAAAAGCCTTTTCTCTTACTGCAATGACTGGCAGAGTCCCACAAAGTGACGCTGAAGGCGATTCTCCCTTCTGCACTATATTCTCAGAAATGCTGCTGTGAAAAAAAAAAACCAAAACCCAACAAAAAAAACCCTCACAGTGAATTATTCTTATTTTTTAAAAATTTCCTAGCCTGGAAATGTGGGACAAGTCGCCTGCGCTGCGGGAACCCGAGTCCCAGCCTGGCTCACGGGCTATCCATCTCCCACTCCTCACTTTCAGAGCTGCTCAAATTCCAGCCTGGCATCTCTGATCGTAAGTCTACTTAACCGTTTTAATAGCACTAAATGGAGTCTGTGTTACTGCCCTTATCTGCTCTCTATGTCTTCCGGGTCATACATGCTTAGTTTACTGTCAGAGACAAGTTTTTACTGCTGTCAGCACTGCAGCGTGGCGGTACCTGCAGAGCAGCAGGCTGCGGGCTCCGCTCTGCCTTCCTCATTGGCAAGAAAATTACCACCCGCAATCTCATTCCTGAATATTTGCCTTGCTGTCTCTTAATTGGTGCCATCAAGGAAATGCTGGAGGAAAAAAAAACCAACNAGCAGGCAAAATGCCCGTGCCGGGGCACACGTGGGGGCTCTGGTTCCAGCCCCAGCCACTTGCCCACCGCTGGCAGAGGTAGCCCCCGGCACACGCCCGGGCTTCCCCGCAGGATGCTGGGGGCTCTGCATGCCCACCCCATCTGCGTTTGCCCCCCTGGGAAACCCAGTCAGCTGCCTTTAACACCACACCGAGCAGAACAATGCAGGTGGAGGCGGTGGAAGATGCAGAAAAGACGCACACGCGGCTTCNACCTGCAGAGCAGCAGGCTGCGGGCTCCGCTCTGCCTTCCTCATTGGCAAGAAAATTACCACCCGCAATCTCATTCCTGAATATTTGCCTTGCTGTCTCTTAATTGGTGCCATCAAGGAAATGCTGGAGGAAAAAAAAACCAACAAAAAAACAACCCAACAAAAAAACCCCCACTACACGGTGCAAAAGGAAAGGCGATGTTATCTATTTACAATCCTTTTGTGCAACGGTAATAATAATTAGCATAACAACGATGACTAATAATTAGAGTTACCTGCATTAAGTGAAGGACATGATTTTGGGTTTTTTTTTTAATTTTTTTTCAAATCCGGACTTGTTTTCCTCCTGTCACCGGGGGGGGGGCGNGAGGCGGTGGAAGATGCAGAAAAGACGCACACGCGGCTTCACCGCCCCCCCGCTTCCCTCCGAGCCCTGCAGGCTGGAGCTGCAGTTCCAGCAGCTCAAGAAAATCTTTGTCAAATTAATAGATTTAAAAGTAGAAAACACCAGCCGAGAGTCCGGGCACGCTTCTGAGATCGCCCGCTCGGGTTTTTGCACCAGCAGCACTGATGGAATTACTTTTGCTTTACACCAGCATAAATAAAAGCGAGATCAGGTCCTCTATCTGGGAGATAAGCATGAAGTTTTACAGCCTCCTTTTCCTTATCACACCCGGACTTTTTAATGCTTTGGGTGTATAACGAGCAACGTTGAGGAAGCTCCCAAGGGCTCGTAGGTGCTTCTTGCCCCTCCTGCCAGCAAGTGGGCTCTCATGCCCTTCGCCTCTGGAAATTCAGAATACGAGCGGCACCGGGGCCGGATAAATGATCAGTTGTTTATGAACAGATCATTTATTAAATCCTGTTTGGCTAAAGTAATTCCTGCCAGTGTGAAGGTACAACAAATTGAAAATGGATAATCTCTCCTGCAATTCGCAGGGGCGAGAGACCACACTCCCGGCGCGCTCTGCTCCTATATTTAGCTCAGATACAGTAAATGCATTCCTACATGGAAACCGCTCTCCCCAAAGGCCACTTTTCGAGGGTTTTGCCAGTGGGCTGCCGGGAGAGGCTGCGGAGCGGTTTGCTGGCCCTGGCAGTGTAACTGGGGTTGGTTCTGCTGCAGGATGCTCGCGATGGGCACGGAGCCGCTGTAACTCAAGCCCGGGCGCAGCCATGGAGCCCATGGGCTGGGGTAAATCAAATGTCACAGCTGTCACTTACCTGAACGGTCACTCCAGCTTCGGAGTTATGTAGTTACAAGCACGTTGCTCCGGCTTCGTCCAACGCTGGGCCTTAATATAACTTTTAAACCGTTGTGAAACGAACTTTGCATTTTATTTCCTTGGACGGTGAAAAAATACATCGCTGCGTCGTGGCCTGGGATAGGGAGAGACACAGCTATTTATATCATTTCCAGCAAAACACCCTACGAAACATAAAGTAAACTGGAAAATCAATAATTATTATTATTACAGTGTCTCCTGGTCTCCGGTGTGCGGGGCGGAGTACATCCCTGCTCCGGGATCCGGCCCCCTCGCAGCATTTACAGCCGTGTTAGCAGTGATGCAGCATGGGAAGGAAGCACCAGGGAAACTGAGGCAGAGAACTGTATCTAAAGGGAATCTTACGGCACAGTAAAGGATCTCTGTCCTCACTGCCCTGGCAGGGAAGGAGGGTGTCCCAGCCCGACAGGAGCATCTCCGCAGCAGTGCAAGAGGCACAGGACCGCCACTGATGGTTTGGGGACCGAGTGCTTCTGGCAGGGATAAAAACCTACTCAGATGATGCGGCTGGACCATTTTAGGGTGGGCATTTGTGCCATGCCCCCACCTCCCCAGGTTTGGGTCCCCTCCTTCCCAGGAGCCCCCTCCCCTGCTTCCCGCCCCCACGGGGTGGGGGCATCGTGGTCCTTCTCGCAGGGTGCCCACCCCTTGGAGGGGCTGGTTCCATCCAGGTGGGCTTGCTGGGCCACAGCGGTACAAAACCTGCCGGCAGACGGAGGAGAGAGCCCACATGCGGGCAGGGAGGGAAGGAGACACGGGCTGGGATGTGCCCGGGACAGCGAGCGGCGCTGCTCTGGAGGCACTAACGCTGATCACGCTCTAAAAGCACCGATCTATAGATCTCACTCCACCACCTAAGCACCTTTTTGGGTAAAAGAAACCACTGGTGCGAAATCCCAAGGGAATTTCAGAGCTTGTGGCGCTTGCGCGTTGCTTTTAGATCAATCTCCTCTATTTTGGGGGCGGTACTGCAGGAAAAACCCATCGCCTTTTTCCTTGTCCAACCAAGTTGGACACCCATGTCCCCGCCGCAGCGGTGGGCCTGGCAGGGAGCTGGGCTCACTGGTGGCGAGTCCATGTTCTTCCCTCCCTCCTTCCCCTGCATCCGCAGTGCATCCCTGAGCAAGGCCCGCTCCGGCTGGCATCGCGAGGGGTTGGGTGTGCGAGCCGCCCCTTTGCCTGCCTTTATTTTTAGTGCGTGCACAGAAGGCAGATAATGGCGATTGATGTGCTTTTTCCTTCAGGTTTAGGTTTCCTGTCAGCCGAGCCGCAGATAAACCATAAACACGAAGAACAAACAAACAATTAGCCTCCCTCGGACCCAGGCGCAGAGACACTCCGCGAAGGTTTATAGCCCTTTTCCAGCTTTACTGCCAAGATAAATCTCTCACCACCCGCTGCCCAATCAACCCCAATACAAAAAAGTTTTTGTTGTTGGGTTGTTGATTTTTTTTCCCCAGTAGATATTTGATTTTTTTATATTTAGGAAACATTAGAACAAGGGTGCAGACAGATAGGTGGGGACCGACATGTAAATTATATATCGATTTGGACGATGTGTTGGCTTGATTCACCCTGGTGTGGGACCAGATGAGAGACAGAGCAACCTCTGCTTCCTCCGAGCTGTGGCTTCCACCACCGCTGGACCGTCATGTGCGACATCCTTCGGCCTCACGGAGGCAAAGAGCACGTCGGCAGGTGCCGGAGGCCGAAGGATGCTGCCTTGCACAAGCCCCGGTGTCTACTTCATTACCCAGATTTATTTTTCAAACTCAAGAAAAATAAGACAAATGTGTTTAGGAGCTTGTTTGTTTTCCGTCCCGCATTTGTGTTTACTCACCCAGGTAGGTTTTTTGGGCACTGGGTGGAAATTCCCTTCATGGTATCGCTCGTGCATCACTGGCGTAAAAGGCTGATTCAGTTTTGGTGGTGAATTACCCATGGCCTTTTTTTTTCTTTTCTCCCGTATGACTGTGAATTTTGTCAAAACTTTGTGTGGCAGTTTCACTTTGTGTCTTTATTGTCCAGCGAGGGAGAGCTGGGAGTGCTAAATTAATTTCCGTGGTGAGACCAATAAATTCAGCTCTCCTGCTGTAAAAGATACATTAATTTTGCTACATTCCATTTTTTAATAGGCACAAAGCCACCTGGATAAATACAGGTTGCACACAGAGAACAGCCATGGACCTGGGCACAGAGACTGTCAGCTAAAATAAATAAGTCAGACGTTAAGAATACAGTGTATGCAGAGAAATTTCACTTTCTTTCGACTTTGGTTTTTAGCGTTTTTTATGTGAGGTGGGGGAAAATGGTAGGCTCCTACTGGGGTTGGTTCTGCTGCAGGATGCTCGCGGTGGGCACGGAGTAGCCTTGTTAGGCTCCAAGACGTGAAAGGAGGCAAAGAATATTCTCTGGGTTCAAAATATAAGGGTTTTTAATGTTTAATGTCAAATATGTTCGTTTTGATAAACAGAAGTATTAATCTCATGTACCGCGCGCTTGCACATGGGGCTATTCCCTCGTTATAACTTCACTGCCAGTGGACAAACCTGTGGATCATTTTTAATGGACTTTATAGGGATAAAGAGGGACATTTGGGACTTGAGCCCCGTTTTCTGCAGGAGTTCAGGGGTAACTTTCTGTTGGAACAGCAGAAGTTGGCTGGAGATCTCCACTAGCATGGCTGGGAGAACAGACCTATCGCACCCATTGGCGTGTCGGCTCCTGAGATGGACAAAAAAGAAACCCAGCCAAGCCTGGGAATACGGCTGGATTGATTATCCAGAGAGCATGAGGAATTTGGGTTTGGTGCGTGGCTTGGTGTTCCTGTGGCATTCCCTGCCGAGAGCTGGAGGAAGACGGTGACACCGCCGTTGGTCATTCAGCCGGCAGCTGGAAGGCATCGAACCGCGGGCAGAAGCGTTTGATAGAGAGAAGGTGCAGATAAGGCAAAATTTGGTACTTGTCACCTTTTGTGGCTGTGCACTCAGCCAGCTCTGCGGCCAGCACCCGCCAGAATTAAGATGTGATTCTGTGGGAGAGGATCATCTTTTAACGGGTTTACTGCAAAAACCTTCCTTCTTTAGGCTAGAAGTGGAAAGTAGCAAATCTCCAGCTGGTGGCTGCCCCAGGGACATGTCCTTCCAAGGTCACCCAGCTCAGAGCTCTGCATTTGGAGGAGGTTCTCAGGAAGTCTTAATTTTACCGGTGTTTTTTGAGCCTGATTTCTGGTCTGGAGGGGGTCTTGGTATTGCGCATTCAGAAGTCAATCAAAGATACATTGAACAACTTTTTGGATTAATAGTTGGATGGTTCTTTAGTTCCCGAGTCTGAAAATCAAACCCAGAGGCCTCGGGAGGCTTGCCGAAGTGAGGACAGGCAGTGATGCCAAATGATGTCTGAAAGAGCTCCGTGTCCACAAGAATCCTGCTCACGGCAATGCGTTCCCATTTCTTAGACGGATCTCTGTCCTGTGCTGTCTAGCCAGCTCATAGATTTCCTGCCAAATTCTCCTTGCTGTGCTATTACCTCATCCCTCCGACACACTGCTTCTCCAATTGGACCATTTTTCCTGCCCTGTCTGGAGGGTGAACGCTCCGAGACAAGGACTTTGCGTCCATTGCAGCTCCGCGTTGTCCCCTCACCTGACCCAAACACTGTGTGGATGGGGGAACCGGGGGTCTTGCCGTGATTTCTCTGCAGAGACCCTGTGGACTATATTTCTGCGTCGGTCTCAGCTGGTTTGGGGTAGGTACTGGGGGCCAGTGTGTGTCAAATGTAGTAGGAGAAAATCCATAGGACAAAAGGTGCAGCCATATTTCCTCAAAGTCCATAACCCATAACATGGTCCCGTCACCGGCAAGAAGGAAACAAAGCAGGAAAGTCGAGGGAAAAACCTACAGACCCACTAGCCTAGGTGTGGCAGAGCAAACATCGGAGCAGCGCGTGTAAATTGCCAAGCAAAGGAGGCTGGCAAAGCTTTAACGAGAGAAAGTTCCCACCACCAAGCTTCCCGATGCAGCCCCAAGGCTGGAGAGGAGTATTTCACGCTGCGGGAGCATCCGGAGCTCAGGTACAGACCGTGCTTGCAAGGAACAGAATAAAAAGGGCAATTTAAGACAAGGGTGGCTATAAGTAGCAGATGAGAAAACACAATAAAAGGGAAGATTTCTTACCCTGCAAGTGAATCCATTTACTTCAAAGGTACTACATTTCTTTGATACAATAGCATAACGTTTTTATTGGGGACTAATTGAGCCAGTGATATAATTACGACAGTAAATTAAGGCCTGAAGTTTACTTTGAATTTAGGAATAAATTCGTAAATACTTCCTTATCAGTGGCATGTAGGAAAATGGCCAGGCTGATTTAGCAGGGAGGAATCCTTACGTATTGGCCATCTCAAGAAAAGGATGAGCCTTCTTTCCACATAAAAATGAGTGATACATTAACTGCTTTGACTGCAGCCCTTTTATTCACTGCTTGGTACGATTGGTTTTACTCGTGGGTTAGTAAAATTTAATTAATAGTTAATTAAGGCTTACAATCAAGTATACCCATTTTTGATTACTTTATCATCGCAGTGTTTACATCAACGTGCAAAGCACAGGCCAGAACTGATCCGTGTCTCCGAGCGCCACTGTCTGCCAGCCAGAAATGATTTGCAGATGCAGATTCAGATGCCGGCAATGGGATGTCCTTTGCAGGGCTGCGTGTACCTGCGGCCTCCAGATCCACTCTTGGATCTCCGTGGTGAGATCCAGACCTTGTCTCCGCACCCAGGCCACAGCCCAGCCGCACCCTTCCCAATGCTGTGTCCTTTCCCAGGGCAGGCACAAGCAAGGGGGAAAAGTGGCATTGCCTTCCAGCCTCAGAAAAAGGTGGTGGTCGGGAAAGCTCATCTTGGAAGGACAGGCTGCGTGTGGGTCTTTCGCTTGCAAGGTTGAAACAGAGTTATTTAAACCCCCTGGGTTTCTCCAGTCTGGCTTTCCTTACTGGTTCCCCACATGCCCATCTGAACCATCTACTGGGCAGGAAAATAAAAAGGCAAAGAAGCAACGAGCCAGAAATGCTCTCAGTCGGTTCCTCCTTTCTCAATCACTATGCAGACAATTACTGTCCAGGGTATCCTCAAATTAGACTAATAAATCCAACTCCAGCTCTTCCACTGGAGTAAGTTTTTTGCAGTTCAATGACATCCTGGGTGTCTTCTGCGTTGAAGGAAGCTTCAGCCACACGTACACCCAGCAGAAACTGGGTATTAGAAAGGAGAAAAGCCCATGAATAATGTGTTTAATGCAGAAAATGCCATCGAACTGTTTTTTATGGAAGTGTATCCCTCAGAAACTGCTGACTTCTCTTTTATTATATTTAGCAATACAAATAGCTGAGGACTGTGTTTGGGCTCATTGCAGATAAAGTGCTGGAAAGACAGTCGTGGAGTGAAGGGACATTTATTTCTCCTACTGAGACCTGCACTGTGCTGCCACAGCTGGTGAATCTTATCTCTAAGGCTTTTCTCGGGAATAAAGCATTTAGCCTCTGTAGCCGGGTCTTGTTACAAGGAACCTGAGAGAAGATCCAGTGATGTGCCACGGCACGAGGAGAAGGGACCAGCGACAATTGAGTCCTGACGCAAAGGGAAGAAAGTCGTGCAGTAATCACCGGTTCCCTGAACTGCACACTGGAGACCTGATTGACCGCAACAGCCTGAATCAAGAGAGAGAAAAAGAAAGATGCGAGCGTAGAGTGTCCTCCAAGATAGACATAATCTTGGGGATGGGTTGCCTGCAGATGTGCCGTCACACGCTATCAAGATCTCTCTAGTGTTTCTCCTTGGAACGGTTTACCGGTAGAGAAATATTGCTCTCCTGAGAGATTCCCCAAGGAAACAAAAGCGAGAGCTCAGGGAACCTCCCTTCCTCAAGTAAGACAACGTAGCACAGTCTTTGAATTTATTATTGTAATTACTACAAGAATTATTAGTATCCTTTCTATATCCTTGCTAACCTTGTCTCAAAACCAGTCAAGTCCAGGGGATGATTTCGCGTCAGGGTAGCCCATTTGGCAGTTTTACGCTCCTGCAGATGGACCTGACAATCTGAAACTCTGGCCAGATTTGGGCAAATACGGTGCCAGTCCCCGGCTGAGCTGGGAACCTGCTCGGAGGATGGCATTGGCACCGTGGTGCCAGCGTGCCCCGCTGAGCATCACCTCCACGGCCGGGCAGCCACCGGCAGATCCAAAAGCAGGGCAACCTGCTGGGTTTTCATCAAAAGCTCATTTATCTCTCGTGAAAGTACATGACGTATCAAATGTTTTGCCTTGATTAACGATGCTAATTAAGCTAATGGATTTGAGTAATTTTACAATTGATATTTTTATGTAATTTTGTTTTTGCTCAGCGGTAGCCAGAACTTACTGCCCTGTCAGCTTCTCTCCGTCATGTTCAACATTATGCACGGACATCGTCTTTAAGGTCATATAAATAAACAAAGCAAGAAAGCTCTTCATATTTATCTCAGCCCTCCCCCCGCCACCCGCTGCACATCCCCAGGGTGTGCAACAAAGCACATTTCAAATGCATGGAGTAGAGTCACCGAAAGCAATATCCCAGCAGAGAAAAAGATTGGATTTGGGGGTCAGGACGTTAGACTGGGCATCTAGAAACTCAACTCCATCCCAGTTCTACTACAAGTTTCCTGGGGGCCATGAAGGAGCCACTGTGTTCTCCATCAGTAAATGGGATAAACTAGGTAGGCTGTTGGCTTGCTAGGGCAGAGGCTGCGAGTGAATTGTGTGTGTAATACACACAAAATTTTGGACTTGATGATCTTAAGGGTCTTTTCCAACTTAAGTGGTTCTACGATTCTATAGTATAGGTCTCGATGTGTAAGAGAGAGGGGTGCTGAGCTCAGTTTGGGCCCTGAAGCTGATGCCGTGACACTAACTGAACACCCGAGGTACGGAGCACGCAGCTTAGGCGGTGTTGAAAGGAGAAGCTATCAGCACGGCTCAAGGGCTCCACATGCATCCAGGAGCAAAGAGCAAGAGCTGGGCACGCAGTGTCGTGGGTGCCGTATTGCACACACCAAGGAGGCTTTAGAAACCCTGTCAGTTTTACGTAGTGCCTGAATCTACACAGGTGGCATTCGTGGGCCTGTCTTTGTTTACAGGACACCATCAACCAGAGAGCCAAGTAACTGCTGACCATGTAATTACACTGTAAGGCAAGTTCCACATGTTGGCAGGGTAAATAAAATACCAGGTTATTTTTTTCCCCTCTGCGAGGGAGAGGGTTATCATGAGATCCTACAGCTGCGGATTATACAGTAATTATGGCTTCAATAACCAGGCAACTTCCAATATCGTTACTGAGTGATTGCCAAGAACAGGAGGCTGTTAGGTACTGGGGCTACATGAATCACGGATGCTGGAGACTGACCTGGCAGCTCCAAGCACCGTTCCCACCAGGTCATTTTCCAATTTTGCTCATTGTAGTTTCGAGCACCTCAGAGGATGGCTTCCATAACCGACCCTGAGAGATGGTTCTGCCCATCGGGAGGAGAAATGCTGAACTTCATCCCCGTAGCCCTGCCCCACACTCCTCAACAGTGTGGGTGGCTAACAACCACCCGGGCCCCTGGCTCCAGCCTCCTGTGAGTGCCTTAGTCTGATGGCTTTGGAGGAACTGAGCAAGGAGCCAAGAGCCAGAAAATCTCTGTGCAGCCTTACTCAGCACCCTGCTAAAGCAATAATTACATCTGGAGAGCTACAGCTCAGCGGACAGCACTGGGCACTATCTCTAAACCTAAATCTTGGCCAAACTTGCATAAATGTCTAACCTCTCCTGCTGAGCACGCTTGCAAGAAGTGGCACACCTGGAAAGCGAGAAGGCTGTGTGGGTGAAAAAAAGAAATTAATAATGATTTGGGGGATTTTCACATACTTTAGTCTTTGTGCTTGGACTGAAAGAACATTTGATTACTGGTATGTTTAGTGAACGGAGAAACCAGGTCAATGGGTCAACAAGTAAATAGCTAAGAGGCATCAGGGACTATGCCCAACTCTGAGGAAGGAGGTGGGAGTTAAAGCTTTGGATCTGCCTGAACTGCAGCAAAATTGTCCTATGGGATGGAGCTCATATCGCTTGGAGAGCCCACTCCTCTTCCCAGGGGAGCTGCCTGCTGCCAGCACAGGAGCTGGGGGACCCTGGGGTTTATGGAGCGCCCAGATTTCACACCTATTGGGTGAAATAGGTCTCTGCCTCGGCAGACGGGCCATGGCCAGGTCTCTGCTGAAGCTGAACGAGTTGTACCTGAACTCCTGCCCCGGGGTATCACACAACTTCAGACCTATTTCCTGAGTATGTGCCACTTTTTTATGAGAAAAGCCACATACTTTTCCTGAAACTCTACAGCCCTTTAATTCAATTTTTAATTATTATTCCTTATCATGCTCGGTGTGTTTCTGCCGCACTTAGGAAACTGTCTCTTGTGGTTAATTTAACACCTGCAAATTCCCAAAGCTGTTAACCTAAATCTAGTGGATGAAGTCTTTGCCATACATTTAAAAGATCACAAGGTCAAGTCTACCTGGGGCTGAGCTTTTGTTACCAAGCACAGAGGATATCTATTTTACTTCCTCTATACGATAGACCGCTGTAGGCTTCATACTTATTTGTCATCATTATCAGAGATGTTCTGCAGTTGACTGAAATGCTATGCAACAAACCCAAATCTCAGAAGCGAGTGCTTTTGGGAATATTTCTTTACCATACCCTGCTTGAGAAGGACAAATATTGATTCAGAGGCTTTGGGTACATCGATTATCCTTTTAGGGAAAGGATGATAACACTAATAAATCTTGGAATTTTGCTCTTTGTGTTTCTGAGAGACTGTCTTCTCAGCATGATCACACGCTGAATAACTGATGAGGGTCTCTTTTATCTGTTTTGGGTTTTTCCCTCTTCACAGCAGAGTGCCAGCTCTGTTGAAATGAATGTGAGCCTTTTTGCTGCCATCGCACGAAGTCCTGCCTTTCCCCCTAAGCACATGTACAATATAGAAAGGATCACTAATCTTAGCTCATAAACCTCTATCAAATGACAAGCTATTACTTCCCTGGCCTGTAAGAACTAAGGCTTGACTGCCCTTTTTCTTAAAAATGGAGGGGGAAAAGAAAAACCTTGAGGGGTAAACCAGGGCCAAGCATTTCAGGTGGTTTTGGATGAAAAGAGAAGAAAATTTCAGTGTCCAAGGTCACCACTCATCACAAATTTCCTGCCATCACCCTCTTCATTCAAACTAGAGAACTGTTCATTTCGTTGTCTCGGAAGATCTCATCTGCCCCTATAATTGACTGAGGAGATTCAACATTGCTGGTAACCTGAGAGGAGGAACAGTGGGCTCCCATCATGGACCAGAGGAGTGATCTCCTGATCTCCTCCTTGTGAAATGTCAGATCAATGTGCCCGAGACCATAGCCAGCTGAGAGATCCAGCACACTCACAACCTCTTCATCAAAAAAACCAACAGAACTGCTCAAAACCCCACTCCTTCCACCTTCTCTGAGGATATGGAAAGTAGATAGTGGGTCAAAAAGGGTCAGGGGAAGGCTCTGACATCTCCTGGTGATGGCCCTAAAGGAGCGGCTGTTTTTCCTCGGATGAGGAGCAAGCAGGACAACCATCACAACAGCAAATTATGTGGCTCTTCTTGAGCCTAAAGGAAATCTTTCGGAGGACATCTGTGACCCTGGAAGATCAATGGCAGGTCAGATACTACTCAGAAACACGTGTGATATTGGCACCCTGCTGGCACGGCACTCCAAGAAAAACCACCCTCGGCGAATTCCTTCTGAAGATGAGGCAGCTAATTTGGGCTCATAAATCATGGATTGTGGGGAACGGCATCGGAGGACTGGACTTGCAGTTCATTCTTATCAGTGTTTCTCAGGTATTTGCTTGCTGTCAATTGCTCTCCATTTGACATGGCAAGAGGCATTATAATGCTGTTGTAATTACAGTCCTCTCATTTGGGAGGCTCCTCAGCGTTATAAACGCACATTTAAGTCAAAGGAATTGTGCTGATGTGCAGCTGATGAGGATCTGGCCTTTGGTTTTAGAGGCACCACTTTTAATTTGCTTCAATCATTTTCCTGCAGGGAAGCAACATGGCAAACTATCGGCACGCAGGCGAGAAGAGGCAAACAGTATTCTGCCCACTTCTAAACAGATTTAAACGTGTTGGTTTAGAGCGAGGGGACGTATACTCACCAAGTTAGGAGATACAGCCCAACGCCAGCTGCACCACCTTCCCACCGCAGCGTGAAGGCAGTCCCCTGCTCACCTTATCTCAAGTTTATGTGGCACTTTACATCAAAAAAGAAAGCAAATAGGAAACGTTTCATGGTGCGTTTGTCCTCTGGGGAGTAGGAAAAAGAAGCTGAAGGGACAAAATTCAGACCCATCTCCTCCAGCTCTGCAGAAACTGCTTGGATGCCATGGTTGAACGCAAGGTAAGAGTGGTGCTTGTTGTGTCCCCAAACCCTTTCTGCTGAAAAAAAACCCCGATTTGCAACCTGCCGGTCCCGGGGCCAGGCTGGCAGCTGGGGGGGACTCTGCGTGATGCCACCATGCCCGTTACAAACGGGAAGACACCTTGCAGATGACAGCTCAGCCCCCATGAAGGCGGCTGCTCTTCCCCGGCGCTTGCTCTGTCCCTTCCCCGGCGAGGAAGGAAACCTGAGAGCACTTTCTGGTGAGAGCAGCGAGCTTGACAGACTCATAAATATATCCCACCGTGTACCCTTTCCTTTCTGTCCTCTGAAAGAAAAGACTGACACTAAGAAAGCATTTGATCACATTGGATTTGTGCCACTTTGCAGCTCACTCGGATGAGCTGAAGGGGAGAGCTGGGAGCGGCAGAGACTGGGCGAGTCTCGCAGGTGCGGCGGGGCTGCCGATGGAGAGGAAGGACAGCCAGGACCCACACCAGGAAGTGGTGGCTGCGTCGTTCGGGTCAACTGGAACCCAGTTGCCTGGTGGGGAGCTGAAGACAGAAGGGAGCGGAGGAGAGCTGGGTGCTGAAGGTGCCTCTTTGGAGAGCCCAGTGCTGTGCACGTGGCTGCTGGGTCATGGTCCCTGGTGATTTCAAGAGAGGGGAGATGAGGAGATGAAGAAGAGGAGGTGGTTAAGCCACCCCAGCGTATTTACAGCATGGAGAGCACGACTTCTCCAGCTACACCTATGTGTCGCCGTTATGCATGGTATGCAAAGCAACATGCGATGGGTTTCACCCCAGCGGCCCTGGGCATTCAGTGTCTCTGCCCCATATACTGCATTTCCAGCCCCGTTTCCCCTCACTGTATATTTATGCATGAGGGATGAATGCAGAAACCATTCTGCGTTTGCAAACAAAGGTACTTTTTTTTTAAAAACTAAGCCAGACCAGCTCTAACAATGAAACTAAACTCTACATCTAATTTTTCCTCATTTTCAGGGTTTGCAGCTGTAAATTTTAGCTCTTGACACAATTTCTAGTTGGGACAGATTGGCCTTTTGAAAGACATTCTTGCTTTCACTTTGGAGCTCTGGTTTGCCCTGAGATATGGGCTCTTAGTTTGCAAATGCAGTGTAAATTTATAGTGCTATGTAGAAGAGAATAAATGAGTCTTTATACCGGGTCCTTGGATTTTTTACAGCTCCTATGAATAAAATACAAAGAGACTTGAAAGGCTTTATTAAATAAGAAGGTGGGTGTCTCGAGAATGATCAGTTATAGGCATTGTACCGGTGTTGCGAATTGTTGGATTTAAAGCCTTTGGGGCAATCTATAGTTGATCCAAATGATAAAACCTTTGTAGGCTTCAGGGAGCTCTGACAGCTTACACCAGCTGGGGATTGGTCCCACATTTCCAACGAGGATTAATACGGTGCTGCATTTTTGGCTGTATTTTAGTGAGGGAATGTCCCCTAACAACCCAAGAGAGAGGGAAAAACCAATTTTCGCATAGCTAATTGCTTGGTGTGTGAACGCAGCATCATGACCCCGCTGTGTCTGCTGGGGCTGCTGCTCAAGTCGGGCTGGGGAAGGGTTTGTGGGCGGTAGCCCCAGTGTGTGCCATCAGTGAGCCACCACCGCCACAGGAGCTTGGGATGGAATAGGCAATTTTTTTATCCTTTCAAAGGGTCTAGAGTCCATCTTGTCTCCATCCCAGGTGACAGCAGCTCCATCCATGGAGCTGGTTACGTGGACAAAGTCTCATCCCAGGGCTAATCCCAAGGACAAGCCCTGGCAGTCCATTTATTTGTTACCTGCACCATGGTGCAGCTTCCAGCATGCTCTTTCCTCCTTTGAATTCTTTTTCTAAAGGACTTCTTAAAACAGCTGCTCTCCATGCAGAGAAAAACCTTTTCTTTCTCTTTTCTCTCTCAACATCACTAATTGGAAGAAATTTGGTTATCCCACCACCGGTGTGGAGCAGGACCCTTGGAGCTGAGGATCTTCCCCCAATTCCCTCCTCGTGCAGTGCAGCACCGAATCCAGCCCAGCAGCTCAGCCCAGTGTGGGGCTGAACGTCCTTCCTGGCACACCTCGGGAGCCCGGCATGGGATGGGATGGGATGGGATGGGATGGGACGGGATGGCATGGCATGGCATGGGATGGGATGGGATGGGATGCTGCAGGGCTGCCCACTGCCCTCGAGCTGGCCGGGTGCTGCAGGGCTGCATGCAAATGAGAGTCTCTCCCGGCTCCTACAGCTCAGAGCACAGAGTGGCTTTTAATTACCCACGGAAGGAGAGAGCTCCACAGCCATCCCATACTAATGACGACTGAGCGGCGTTCTCCACATCCCCTTCCTCTCTGTGGGTACATATGGGTATATATGGAGAGAGAGGAGAAAGTGAGAGAGGAATATATTCATGGCATATATTGCATAGATAGGCATATAAACGTATATATCTATGTATAAATCTACCCATACAGACACGTATAAGAAATCTGTGGGCTGCTTTGTCTGACAGGGCAATGATCCAGTCAAATGGCACAAAGAACTAGCAACAGTAAGTAATTTTGTCATTTTTGACACCAAAAAGTACTTTTCATTGCTAGATGTGGAAATACCATCCAAAGACTTCACTGACTACCCCTCCTTTTTTTTTTTTT
>VWZL01005290.1:41172-67377 GCA_013396915.1 Stercorarius parasiticus | reverse complement strand
TTTTTAAGGAAAGTGAAGAATTGAAGGATAACATAACTTCAAATGTGGCACCGTGACTGGCAGATTCACATCTTACATGCAGGATCACTCTTCGTTCTTGCTAGGGAAATCCCAAACTAAGCTCTTCCTCCCTGTGTTTACCTTCCTGTCCACATACACTTGGTGGTTTTTTTGTGTTTTTCGCATTATCACTTGCTAAATATATCACAGCACATCATTTACTTTGCTCTGTAGCTGCAAGACCTCTGCGTGCCTTTCTCTTCTCACAAAATGAATCGCTGGCTCAAATATTTAAATATAAAAAGAATACCATCATACAGTATACAAGCAATTTGTTATCACGGTGTGCAAACAAGGTAGAAAGGGGGATATGCTAAAGTAAATTTTATGTATAGCTACTGTGTAAATTTGCCTATTTCCCAAGAGTGGTATTGTCACTATTAATCGTAATAGCGTTTCTAATATGGCATATTTCCAATATTTTCTCCTTAATTAGGATTCCGATCATACAACCCCCTTTCGTTCCTGTTGTGCTTCCCCTTGGCTTTCTGAAACCTGCCCAGCCCTTGTGCAGAGGGTGAGGGCTGGGGGCACAGCGGAGGAGCCGGCGGGGGCAGCCCTGCCTGAGCCCCGCGCACCCACCCTCCACCACCTCATCCAAGGACGGTCGCCGTGTCCTTCGCATCCCTCCTTCACCTGAAGCCCCCCACACAGCTCTACGTTCGCAGAAACCAGCCCCTCAGAGAAGCTGTGGCTGCCCCATCCCTGGAGGTGCTCAAGGCCAGGCTGGACGGGGCTTGGAGCAACCTGGGCTGGTGGGAGGTGTCCCTGCCCAGGGCAGGGGGCTTGGAACTCAATGATCTTTAAGGTCCCTTCCAACCCAGACCATCCTATGATTCTATGATTCCATCAACAGGCAACCGAGCGGGAGGTTTCCACCAGCTGAAGGGGCGTGCTGTGACTTGCTCCTCGCTGTTGACTGAAATGTGCATTTGTGTATAGGTTTAGGGGACAATGAGACGGTTTGGAGAGCAATACTAGAGTGATGCGGGAAGAGAAAGGGAAGGAGATCATTTCAAAGCAGGCTGGGCTGTGTGGAGCGTCCTTGACCGTGACTGGGGAGGGCTCCTGGCAGCGCTGACACAGGGCAGCCGTCCCTGCAGGGATGCGCCTGGGGACTGCACTCCAGGTGAGCTCCACGCCTCAGGGACCCGAGGTGTGAGCATTGCATTTGCATGAGCCATCCTCCTAGATGATAAACAAACTACTCTCTTTAACAGCTTTAAAGTGCATTTTCCCCGTTTACATACATATGGCTTAACACAGGCTGTCCTTACGTAGCAGCCTAAACCTTCCTGCGACGAGGTCTGCAGGACCTTGGTGCACTCACTTCAGTCTTCGCTATTTCAAACCCACAACCCCCCACGTTTAAAAGAAACGCAGCAAAAGCATCCTTGCAGACAGGTCGTACAGAGCACACGTGCGTTCCTGCCGCCAGCCCCAGGGACAGGACGCTGATGCTGTGCCAGGGGAGGTTCTTCCATGGGAAATGCAAGCAGCTCAATAAGCCCCAGATGAAAAGAGAGGCAAGGGAAGACGGCTGTGGTAGCACTGAAACAGTTAAAAAAATGTTCTGGTTTTGTTCAAAAGCTAAAGTAAATGTGATAGGGAACCTTCACATATGCTCTTGATGGGAGGGTGATTTTTTTGCAATAAGCTTGGTGAGCTCCTGCTCTGTGGTCTCGAGCAAGACTTTTAACCTCTACCTCTGCCTCCCCAAGCATAAATGGAGAACAACAGTCTTACCCTGCCTTGGTAAAAAGCTCCAAATGCCATGGAAAAGGCGTATAAAACAGCGTCTTGTATCCCCATGAGATGAGAAGGGCAGGGCAGAAGATCTTCACGCATCATGGATCAGGAGAGCTCCTCTGAATTCAGTGGAGCATCATCAGTTTGTCTCTTCTGTTTTATGCCCCCTTGGAAAGGGCAGAAAATGGGTCATTCTCGGCCAGGCTTGAGCCAGTTCATCCATGACTGGGGCTATTCCAGCAGTTCCAGTATTAACCCTCCAGGGTTATAACCTGTCCTTAGAAAAGAGCTAGAGCAGATTATCCTCTTAGTTTTCACCCCTGAGAAGTGTGGGAACGGAGCAATTCACAAGGCACCAAAAATAACCTGCAGTCCTTTCAAACACCAAGAAGAAAGAGAATATTCAGGGTCCAGTAAATAAACAGGGACAGTGTTACTGTGACCCTTCCCAGTCTCTCTTGGTCCGAGCTCCCCATTATGCAGTAAATAAATAGCTATCTGCTATATGGCTATTTTTTTTAATAAAAACACTTCGAAGCGCTTTGCTTTTCCTTAATTAAAAACACATCAAGCCATGGATAAAGCATTGTGGAATGGCTTGTTGTGGCATTGCCTTTTACAGCCGGCAAGCAAATTTCTAATAAAATGGTTTTTGAAAGGAATATTGCCTTCATTCAAACCTCCTATAAAAACTACCCATCCATTAATTCCAATTAATGACACTACAGCATTTCCACTAACACTGGTAGTAATTCTTGGCTAATGGATGATTTTCAACAAAATCAGAATCAATGTAAGTTTGGACAGGACCCTTGCAGAATTAATTTACTGCCCCGTTGCTAGTTGAACCAGAGCACTGTGGTCTTCTCAAGCGTATAAATCACAGTGGTTTGAAATGGTTTCTCGGTGCCGTGGTACGCAGCCCGTGCTGCGAGTTTCCTGTGGGCTTCACAGAAAGAATGAAAGGCATCCTGCTTTGCTGCGTGATCCCGCGGGGCCGTCACGTGAAAGCTGCCCCTATGCACAGGAACAGGCACCTTTCATGGAAGGACTTCTGGTGTAGGGGACGGAAGTCAGAACAAAAGGGAGAAGGGAAAACCACCCGCTCCCAACAGCCACAGCACCTCCCTCCTTGACTTTGAGTGGAAGAAAAGCAGCCCAGCCCTCTCCCCATCCTTCCCTGCTCCATAACTCACCTGTCTTAATTCCAGCAAGACCCTGAACCTCCTCTGTCATAGAATCATAAAATGGTTAGAGTTGGAAGACACCTTGAAGATCATCTCATTCCAACCCCCCTGCCCTGGGCAGGGACACCTCCCACTGGACAGGGTTGCTCAAAATCCCGTCCAGCCTGGCCTTGAACACCTCCAGGGATGGGGCAAATGGATGTCCTCTCCATTGGGTCTAGCACTGTTCCCTCTTTCTTGGTTTCCAGGCCACCAACACCACCCAGGCAAGAGATCTGGCTTGTTTTGCCAATCAAAAAACAACCCGAAGAAAGCAGCGAGGAAAACAGAGGAAAAAAGCCCCCAAGAGCCATGCAAAAATGAAGCTGTGACCAGTCCCTCCTGAGAGAAGGGAGGGAACTCAGTCTGCAAGACAGTCAGGGCAACCGGGCATCTGCTGCATGTCTGCAATCCTTCACCCAAGCCAGCTCCAATGTTTTCTCCCAGCTACAGGTCTCTGGATTTCTTCCTCCTGAGCTGAAGGTCCAGCTCTCAGTGGGACCGAGTGGTCAGGTTGGGAGCAGCGGCGAGTTAAAAAATAGGACAGAAACGTTATATCTGATTAAGGGAGTTGTTGGAAGGGACTCTGAATGGGACTGTGTTTTTTTGCTCCTCCAGTTGTATTTAGCTTTTTAATAAATAAATCTATATATAAAATCTCTAATGTTTGCTGTTCAGTCGCCAAAAGGGAAGAGGACAGCCAATTACACACTGAGCTGGTCAGGAAATGTTGGGTAAAAATGAAGTTCCTGTCTGATAACTTCTAATGAAAACTGAGGAGCGGCGCACGTGAGACACTTTGATGGGGACTCCGCGGGAATAAAAGGCTTTAATGCACAGGAGTAAGAGGAAAGGAAAAGTTCACTCTGCCCCTAATAAGGGCCTTCACCTGGTGAAGGGAAGAGTTAAATCATTTCTTCCTTCTCCTAAAGGACTTTAATTAAACAGCTGATCATGTTGCTTAATCTATGCATCTCTGCCTACCTGCTCGCTGCTCTTTTGTCCTTTCGGAGAAAGAGTGGTAAAACTTAAATTGTTGACCTTGAAAAGCAATCATTCTGCAATCACCTCGTTGGAAGGGCTAACAGCATCTCTGGGAGCTCCACATAAACACCAAAAAGGGTGGACAGCAGTAAAATCAGGATGGGCTTGGACCAAGTAACCCCTTTTTCCCCTTTTATGTGCCATTTTACACCCTTACCAGCGACCTTCCCGCAAACGGAAACCTTTGTGTGTAAGAGCAGAAGAAAGTGCAATTAATGTGAAACTAGCTATTTATGTGGGCAGTTCTGGGATGTGCTGACTTCCATCCGTTCACAAGCAGCAATAGCAAGGCAGCCCCCACATTGGAACCCACCGGCGGCACGTCAGCGTGGCCCACACCCTTGAAATCCCCCAAAACGCTGAGCACATCCCGTGGCTGCTCACCTCGGGATAAAAAAAATTCCCTCCGTCCACCTGGGAGAAGACCAAAGCAATGCCTGATGGGCTGACAGCACATCCCGGGTGGTGACAGGGCAAATATTCAGACCTTTTCCGCAGCTCATTGACCATCGCTGGCTGCTTCCAGGCCAGCGGACACTGAAAATGGTCTTATCGGCAAGAGGCTTGCAGTGATCTGGGATCGAAGGCTTAAGAATAGAAAGGGAGGTTATTTATGCTTTATTTCATGTATCAATACTGTGAGAAAAATGCAGAGAGCAGCAACATGAGAGATTTCTGAAAGAGAAAAGGCACAAAGGCAAGCTGGGGGATCACTGGTGTAATTCTTTTCTTTCTTTCCCCCCCGCCCCGGCCCAAAGCATTCATTTTCTAATGATTCAGCCAGGCAATTCAAGTCAACTCCCCTTTTGTGTCGTGGATTTAGGTGGAAAACCCAAAGGGTGTTTATTTTACAATGTATTACAGGGAAATGGCGTTAAGAGCCAGGAGCAGGAGGAGGAGGAGAGACGGGGCATCAGCCGCTGTGGCAGCGCCTGCCCGAGGGCTCGGCTGGGTCCCAGCGTATCAGCAGCCCTCGCGCCGCCTCTAGACAAGAAGGCAACTTAATAGAAACGGTTTCCAAATCACAGAGCCCTGTAACCTGTCATTTTCTCGATGGCTTTATTATAGCTTTCCATGTCTGAAAAAAAAAAAACAAAAAACCAACCCAGGTTCATCCTTCGCCAGGCGAAAGGGATTGCGGGGTTTCCCGGCTGAGGGTGACACCGCGCTGCGCAAACACTGGCAGCCGAGGGAAATATTATTGCAGCTGATAATAAGGAGCTACATCTGCTCGCTTGTAGCGGTGTGTCTAAACCCAAGCTGGAAGAGGCTGTTGGAGATCCTGGCGGTGGCCCCAGGGCGGCTCAGGCTCAGGCTGGGGGGGTGCTGCGGGGTGCAGAGCATCCCCCATGCCCCGTGCAGGGCTTTCCCAGGGAACCTCTTCTCAAACCTGGTCTGGGTGTTGCGTTCTGAAAACTCGATTCCAACCCCCTCGCAGTGGAAAAATGTGCTTAACGCTGAGCCATTCAATAAGACCTAAGCACTTTGCCTAAAGCTCAGCGAGCGCTTAAGCATTCACCTGGTTAAGGATTCTTCCCTGAACGGGGAATGAGACATAGCGTTTTTTAAACTGATTGATATATTTGGAGTAAGTCAGTATTAACGATCATGTAAATTAAAATCTGGAAGACACCCAACTTTTTAAAAGCTTCCTCTGACACTGCAGCTCCTTGCAAATCGACTTTGTGCTCCAAAGATACCTACGTGGAAATGCGCTTTCCCTCACAAATATTTCTGGGTACAGCATGGCTTTTAAAGAAGCCCCAGTAATTACTGCGACGACGGGATCACGAGGGTCATCTGGCGTTAAGGCCAGTCTGGAATACATATTGTTCAAAATAACCCAAACTTGCCCATCATTAATGCATTCTTCTAAAAATATTAATAATAAGAGGCATGGATGTTCTTTGCCTTGTTTGCTTACTCTCTCTCACGGTGGGATGAGCGGCGGAAGGTGGGGATCTGCTCTGAGCGTGTGGCAAGAAAATAGAGCCGGGGAAAACAAAACTGACGTAAAGAAAGACCTACAATTCTGTGTCGCGTGTTAATTCTCGGTGAAAAATAATGCTGTCAGGTTTTCCCCTCACTGATCTCCATTTGTTCCTCATGCAGGGAAGCTCGGCGTGCCAGAAATCAGCGCGTTGCATTAGTCGGGGTTTGTCGATGAAGCCCCCACCAAAGGGCACAGAATTGCCCTTATGTCTCACCGCATATGCAGGTTAATGCGCCCTAATAACATCCTAAGAGGAAAATGGGACTCTGCATCCTCCGTCCTGCCAGTGCGCCGGGGAAATTGATGCTGGTAGTGATTAACCAGGTCAAGAATACAGTTTACCGGTGCCTGGGTGTGTGTCAGGCTCCGCCTTTCGTGCAATCAACCTGCCGTTTGCGAGGACGCAGCAGTCAATAGCACGACGTTTGTGCTGCGCTTTCTTTTCCTAAATGGGAAGGAGAAGTGGTGACGGATGTGGTAGGCAGACAGACAGACAGAGAGACAGAGAGACAGACAGACAGCTGGCATGGGCCACCTCAAACGAGAAAGTGGGATGTGCTTAGGGCAGGAGGACTTAGGGATGCAGCAGGAGGATTCAGGGATGCGGCAGGAGGGCTCAGGGATGCGGCAGGAGGATTCAGGGATGTGGCAGGAGGATTCAGGGATGCGGCAGGAGGGCTCAGGGATGCGGCAGGAGGGTTCAGGGATGCGGCAGGGGGGCTCAGGGNGGCAGGAGGATTCAGGGATGTGGTAGGAGGGCTCAGGGATGTTGCAGGAGGATTCAGGGATGCGGCAGGAGGGCTCAGGGATGCGGCAGGAGGATTCAGGCATGTGGCAGGAGGGCTCAGGCATGTGGCAGGAGGGCAGACACACAGGGCTGGCAGGAGGTAGAGCAAGGCACAAGAAAGCCACCAGCAGTGCTGGGAATGACCAGGGTCACCCCAGAGAGACAAAGATGCCAGGGTTTGGAGCCATCCACTCCTTTCCTCCAGCATTTCTGCCCACTCCACTGAGAGCCTGGACACCTCACCAGTGCAAGAGCCACCAGCGATCGCCCCTTCCCTGGGCACAGCACATCCACGGGCCAGGGCATCGCACCCAAGGGCATGGGAAAGTCCCAGATACATCCCCCGGTACCGGTACTTTTTCCATCATCTCTGTCCTTCAATGGTGTCCCCTTGGCTCCATCTAAAGCCATTCCAAGGGAGAGATCCCCGGGCTGCTGCGTATACTAATCTTGTAAACGCTACTCATTTTTGCCCAGGCTATCAAAGTAAAATGTCTCTACAGTGCAGTACATTTATTAAAGCCCTAATGGAATTAGAGTCCTCCCACCAAAAAGCCAGATGGTTGGTGTTTTTGTGTTATTAGTTAATGCAATTTAGTATTAAAGTTTTGAGTTAAAAACAGTGCGTGTTATTTTCTTTATGACATCTGCTTATATTCTGCCAGGAAGACGAAGTTATGTTTAAATAGGGTCTTTCCTTTATTAATGAAGTCAATTAAAAGAATGACCCAAACAAAGGGGATATTCGGTTTTGGAAACAATCACCATTTATTGCTGCAGGCAGTGCTGGCTCTGGGACCTGCAATGCTGAGCATGCGCTGGAGAAAGGCCTTCAGTGTCCATCATGGTTAACAGTCACCGAGAATCAGGCCGGGGAAATAAAAACTGCAGGATGTCGCAAGAGACTTCATATTTTTGTCACCATGAAGTACCGTCTTCGCAGTGATTGGCAGCTGCCAGTGGCGCGTGGGGGTTTGAGGAGGGATGTCCTTGGGCGACGAGCACCCTGATGGCCACAGGGTTTGCTCAGTCCCCGTCTTTCATTCCGAAACCCGCCACAAATGGTGCAAAGGCAACTCCAAAGATGATTTCTCAGGCAGGCAAAAGGCTCAATTGCACACAATGCCACTTTCCTCATTTTATTCTCGTTCTTCCTTCTTCATTTTATAGATGTGTTTTATGCTATAAGGGCAAGGACAGGCCCCTCTCACCAATTTTAGCACAGTATTGGGAATGGAGAGGTGTTTCTCATCATACCGGGCTTCCCCAGTGCTGGCAAGGAGATGCTGTAAGGGGGCAGCGGGACGCCGCGCAGGAGGACCCGAGGGACAGCCTCGGTCCCCAGCGGGGGCTGCAGGGCGACCAGAGCCCAGCCCTCCTCAGCCACCGTGGGCGATGACTCTGTCCCTCGGGTCGGCATCATCCAATTCCCCCGCCGGAGCCGCAGTCTTATGTAAAACTGCTGCAATTCCCGGGTAGTCTCCTTTATATCGACCCCGCAGCCTTTTCCTTTCCATAGCACTGCCGTTACTGAACTTTGACATTTAGGATTAGGCAGAATGGAAGATAAAATCTTCATTCAGCTCAGACAAATTTTAATTTTCTTTGTAATACATCTTCTCTCTCTTTTCTTTCTTTTTCTTTTCTTTTTTTTTTTTTGAAATGCACATATCTCCGAGAGCCATCCAAGCAGCTGCAATGCCATCGAGCAAATGCTCTCAGCAGTCATCACAGTTGTTCTGGGATGTGAAATTGTGAAATACCCACAGCTTTACACTGGAAACATTACCATAGCATTTACGGAGAGACACTGCCAAGAGAGCTGGGCCAGATTTCGGCTGGGTTAATCTCTAACCTGACGGAAGCCAGTGAAGAAAAGTTCAAATTAAACCAGTGAGGATCTGAGCTGTAACCTGGTTGCTGTCTCCTGCCTATTAATTTTGCTTCTAAGTCAGTAACTATCTATTAATTAGGAAACTAAGAAAAGGTCTCAGATCCATCTCAGACAGGCAAAGTGAATCATTAGAATAAAACGAAGAGAGGTTTCTTCAGTTGCCTAAACATCATCCTCTCCCTGGGACATCCAGAGTGGATTTCATGTCTGTTGTTCTTCAAACAGAAAATAGGATGTCTTGAAATTGGGTATCCGGGGGACATATCTGTATTGCTGTTAACCTGCGAAGCACAGATTGATGCACAACTATATATAATGATTTCTATTCTTTTCTATTCTATTCCATTCCATTCCATTCCATTCCATCACCACCCTCGGAGGTGCACCTTAACCAGGTGAGCATTAGGCGGTGGAGCTCACCTCTCACGCACGGTGGATTCCCTCTCTTGCCTCCTCTCCCCCGGCCTGGAGCTGGGTTTGTGGCCGGTACTCTGCATTGCTAATGCTCACCTGTTCCATTCCTAGATGCCTGCACCACGCTGCCCTACAGGAGAGAAGTCCTCTGTGACAGTGGGCTGCACCACGGGGGTGGTCTTAGAGAGGGGTCCTTCTCACAACGCTCTGAGAAGCGCATGAGCCAGCTCTCACCGTGCAGAAGAGCCTGTCCCCTGCTCTTTACAGGTTGCTCAGACCTTGCCAAATCAAAGGGTGACCGGTGGTCATAGCAAAGTCTTTGGGCTAAGGAAGGTGGGGATGGTTGTGGCTACAGAGGTCACCTGGCTACAGAGCGCTCTGCATCTGGGAACCTCAAACAGCCTGGTGCAATTAAGATAAGATTCACCAGTGCAGCAAAAAAGCAGAGCTCAACTTATCGTTTGCGTGACAGAAAAGCTTCAGCTTGGTTTTTCTCGTCTGTTTTCACATTCTGCATTAGCTTGGCAGCTCTTAGAGAGGACCCTGGGGAAGCGGTGCCCTGGGGAGGGCAGTGCAGCGGGCGCAGGGGCTGGGGCGATGCTCAGAGGGCAACCAGGGCTCATCGCCACGCAGGACTCATTGCCACCCAGGGCTCATCGTCATTCAGGGCTCATCACCACGCAGGACTCATTGACACCGAGGGCTCATCACCACGATGGCTCACCACCATTCAGGGCTCATTGCCATGCAGGATTCTATTCCATTCACGGCTCTTTGCCACCCAGGGCTCATTGCCACCCAGGGCTCATCTCCATGAAGGGCTCATCTCCACCTAGGGCTCATCTCCATCTATCGCCCAACTCCTTGCTCCAGGATCAAAGGCTCTCCATGAATCCCCAGTTAACTGAGGCTCAGGCTGGGGAGTCTCGACTGCCTTGGTCTCCTGCACCCCCCCAAGTTTTGGTGAGAGGGGTTGCACCTTGGCAAGAGAGCATCAGAAGAAGCTCCCTGAGTCCCCTGAAATCCCCACGCCAAGGCATGGGTCCCAGGGCTTGCTCCTTGGTCCCTCTCCAGTAGGAAACAGCATCTCTTCCAGAAAGGGCTGCCTTCACCACCGTGGGATTTAAGGAGCTGCTGGATAAAATGGAGCCTGGCCAGCCGTTCAGCTGTAAATGAAAATCCCTTCTCCGCTCTGCTCTGCTGCGAAAGAGAAGCGCTCCTCGGAAATTCTTCTTTTTTTTTTTTTTCTTCACTCGAAGCACTTCCTGTAAACCCAAAGATATATGACTGTTTCAAAGAGTTTTAATACTTTTACCAGTAACTCCGCGGCGCAGTTATGAAGAAGTGAGGCATTGCGGGTGAAGAAGTGCACGGCAATTCAGAAGATTTAATAGAAGTCGATTTTACACTTACACACATTAACATTCACACGGACTTGATAAGAAAAAAAGCTGTCCCCAGTATCCTCGCAGCTACATGATGCTGTTTGCCAAAGCCTTTAGTTATAATTAGTCAGATTAAACTCCATCCATAGATAGCTTCAACTCCATCCAGAAAAGCTACCTCACTTTCTATTTTTACAAACCATGCTGACAATAAGTACTCTCGCATCTGACAGGATATATTGTCTTTGCCCATTGCCTCTTATAACCTGACAGTGAAAAATGTACACTTCAGCATCCAGGGAGTCGTTTGTTACCTCTCCGCTTCCTTCTAATTAATGAAAACATAAGGGAAGAAACAATAACTGGGTCTACTGTTCAGGCAGAAAATGATTATTGCTCGGATGAAATAAAAAAAAATATTTTTGGCACCTGATTGCCTCAGCAATGACATAATCAGCAGGGATTTTTACTGACTGTGCAATAAAGCTACATATAACTATAAATGCAAAATACTTAAAGGTTTCCCCCCGCCGCTCCTTCCTTTGCATGTAGTTACGCCGACCATAACGGCTATCTTAAAGTTGATAAAAAAGAGGTGTGATTTATAGACAAAGGGTCTTGTTACAGAAAAGTAAGAGGTTGGAACCCAAAAAGTGGTCAAAAGCCTGGCTTCACTCAGAGAGATGTGTTGTTTGGCACGGAGCACTTCGATTGCTGTACTTGGGCCAGGGAGCATATTTTTGTGCTGGTCCATGGGAAAATGATTGATTTGGATGAAATCTGGAATTCAGCTGAGTACAGCCCAGGCTTGTGCTGCAACACGAGTGAGCGGAGGGGCTGGGGGCCACGGGGCTGGGGAAAGCACGCTCGCCGCCACAGAATGAGTTTCCCCAGGGGCTTTGGGGGTCTCTGTTGGGAAAGGTGGGGGCTTCCCCAGCCTTTTTTGAATTTTGCTGCTTTTCACGAGCACTACACCTGGCCAGGGTATATCTGCTTGGGATGTCCTCACCCAAGATCCACCTGTGAAACATCTCTGGGGCATCTGAACTCGTTTCAGAAATCTGATTTTCCCATTCATCGTCCGTTCCTTGGGACTCTTCATAGGAACGTCCTGAATATAATGACTGTCCTGACCTCCATAAACACAGGGCAGTATTTTCTCAGTTGATCAAAATTGCTGAAATAGGGCTATTCCATTTCTCAGAAAGCAAGCTGCAGAGAGCTGTTGGGATGAGAACGGATGTCTTCATTACCCACCAGAAGTAAATGGAGAACCAGTGCAATCCAGGGGGGAAAAAAAGGAGAAGAGCAGTGGTATGTTGATATTCTAGTTCATGCTGAGCCGTTCTTTATTGCCTGGTCTTGAATGAGACTATGAACAGTGCAAGACGTTTTAGCGCACCCAGGGACCAAACCCAAGCCTCAAGTAACCTTTGACTGTGTTTCGTCTTCACTGTAAATCCAATGTTTGGCTTGCACCAAGTGTAAACAACATATCCAAATGGGAAAGTGCCATTATTGACCGCACACGGTGGCTTGCAAGGATGGATGCATGGCTACCTACGAGCAACTCACCCAAAAGAGGTTGAATGGCTTTCATCCTGTTAGAAATAGGGTGGATACTCAAGTTAATAATTGTGATGCACAGCCAGAAATAATTAGAGCCTGCAAGACTGGCAATCATAAATTACTTTTCTTTTAATAACATAACGAACACAGAGTCGCAGAGGTAACAGAAAAGCGCAGCTCAAGCAGAGAAGTTCAAATGAAAAAATCAAGGCCAATTTCTTTAATTCCTTTCTTGCACAAAGGACAATATAATATTCACAGTTTCCAACGGACTAACTTTAACTACAGGTGATTTTTTCCACAGCTAACTCGTCTAAGGGAGAGGAAGAAATAAAATCGTAAAGGGGAGCTCCGCTGTCTATTTAGAGCTATGAAATGTAGCACCGGAAAGATTTCCTCCACACCTGCAGGGGGGTGCTCTGACCAGGCGATGGTGGTTGTAGACAGGAGTGGGTCTGGTCTAACAAGCTGATTGCAGCTCGAAATTCCAGGAGAAATTCTGGATACGGGCCAGGGATGCTAATGGGAGCACCAAAAGCATAATTCTCCCGTGGGATTTTCTTGGGATACATCAAAGTGATAGCTCTTCCCTTGCTGGAGACGCGTTGCCGGCCTCCTGCCCAGTTTGCTCCCAGAGCTCGTGCAGAAGAAATTAATAGGCTTCACACAGGTGGCTAAGCCAGCACGGGACAAATTATCCTACGGAGGGACTCTGAACGATTGAGTTAGTGCCCGTCTTTAGAAGCTGAATTTCGGGGGGATGAATCCTCCCGAGAGCAGCAGCCTGGAGACTGGCTGGGGTTTAGTTCAGCATTCAAGGAGCGGCCGAGTTTGGAGCGGTGAAAGCAAGATCATTGAAATCTGCTGAGTTGATGTTATCCATTGCAGTGATTTTCTTTAATTTGTCTGTACGGTATGACAGACTTATTAAAACATAATCTAAAACTTGAAAGGTAACAAAAGGAGGTGAAACGATTCCAAAATCATTGTGATTCTTTTGGAAAGGAGGAAAGGCTTTGCTTCCATGCCCAGACCTATCTTGCAGAGATAATACCAGCATTTGAATTACAGTAGTATCTTAAAGTTCTGAGCTCGAGTTGTCTTGGGTGGCATCATGCAAAAAAACTATACAAACTTTTACATGAATATCATTAAATACAGTTTAATTCCAACAAGAATGTAAACATGGCTGAGCCAAAAATGGGCTCAGCTTGAGTTTTACAGGCAATGTAGGCTGGAGGTTCCAGTGTGACCTTTAAGCAGGAGTCTGCAATTTGTTCTATTTTAATTTGACCCATCCATTTTGGTGGGTCAAATTAAATACAGCACAGTTTTACATCAGCAATCTCCCCTTTGAATGATATGAAGCCTAATGCACTCCTCCCACGCTGGAATAAATACAATGTGTGGTAAACGTATTACACCTGGTGATCCTTAATGTAACTGATCAATCATCAATTTTCAAAAAGGGAAACCATCATTGGGTAAAAAATAGATCAGCTACTGAGCCAGACAATTATCTTCTCTCCTGAATGAGATGCTGCCTGCCAAACCAGAAAGAAACAGCTATTTGGCAGAACAGTAAATGTAACTAATACCTTTAGGACATGTTGGACAAAATTAGTTGTTATTAGTGCTCCAAGGACTGGAAAAAGCCTCCAGGACCAAGGTACATGTCCCATTAGTGGCATGAAAACCACTTCATGGTAGTACCAGGCCGCTCGTGGAGTGAGGAGCTCTCACTGCCAATAGCAGTATCTGTTGACTTCAAGTCTTCTGGGAGGACCAACGATGTCCTCCAGTCCTCCTGCCTCCATCAGGGCACCTTCCTGCATGGGGAAAGCGACACCGAGACACCTTGCTCACAGCAGCACTGGGAAGAAGGATGGATGGCAGGGTTGGATAGGGCTGGGCAGGCGCGGGCTGAGCTTGCCGTCAGAAGGTCATCACCATAGAGCAGGGTAGGTTTAGATTAGACGTTAGGAAGAAGTTCTTTCCAATGAGGGTGGTGAGACACTGGCCCAGGTTGCCCAGAGAAGGGGTGGAGGCCCCATCCCTGGAGACATTCAAGGCCAGGCTTGATGAGGCTCTGAGCAACCTGATCTAGTTGAAGATGTCCCTGCTGACTGCAGGGGGGTTGGACTAGATGGCCTTTAGAGGTCCCTTCCAACCCAACACATTCTATGATTCTATTCCTCACCTACAGCATCTGCACCACCCCATCAGGGCTGGTTCACCCCTCAGGCTGCCCGGGCGGAGCTGTGGTGCAGGGGAGCAGCGTCTCACCTGCCTGGCTCTCTTTGACCTTGCAGAGAAAATTAAATCAGTCTTTCCTGCCTTACCTGTGACTGCCCCCAGGTGCTGCTCTCACCAATATAAGAGAAGAATTAAGCTATGTTGGGTTAAACGAGCTCCTGCCTGGGTGACTTGTTGACTCTGCAGGGATTTCAGAAGCATTGCTATGCTTTGCTGCCCTGTGAGATGTGTCTGCTGGGCTTGGCATGGTCCCCATGCTCCAACCCACCTCGCAGCAGGGCTCCTCACCAACCTGCTGCCCTCTCCAGCTCCCGCTGGAGACCTCAGCCTCCAGCTAAAGGTAACGTGATAGAAGTCCTTCAACAAAATGAGATTATCAGCTGTCTCAATCCAGTTTGCTCTTTTAAAAGATGTATGTCAGTTTACATCAAACCCTTTGTTGGCTAATGGAATATATCAAAGGGACACTGTCAAGGGTTTTCAGGCCACAGGTTTGACCTACCTTAAAATAGCTGTTATTAAATGGGATATTTGCAATACGGATTTTTTTTTTAATATATTTTTATTTTTTTTAAAGAGGAAAATGACATTCTGCCCTTGTAAATTTGATGCCTGCAATTTAAAGAAAAAGGAAAACAAAAGATCCAGATCAAAAGAGAAAGAAAAGCGTTCTTTATTTTGTTAGGGTCTATAGAAATGCATTCAGCTCTCCTTTTGCAGCTTCCCAGCCTGGCTCGCTGAAGCCGCCTGTTGCTAGAGCTGCACTGTCATTGCTGCCGAGGCTGATGCACACGCAGAGATTCTGGCATGAAGCTCCCTGCCATTAACATATTTTTTCTATGAATGGCACTGTTCGTCCTGCAGAGTGGAAAATCCCTCTGCTGGGGAAAAAAAAAAAACAACAAACCGGTCTCGAGGGACCACCTCTAAAGGGAAGGAAGAAATTTATTCGCCCAGGCTCACACGGTCCTGGTCCCTCTGCTGAGAATGACAACCAGCGTGACTCCGTGTGTCAGCAGAGGTCCTGGCTCAGGAACTGGGCTGAGAAATATGGGGTAATTTGATGTTGAACATTAAAACCTGTCACCATCTTAAACAGCAGGGGGAAAACATAACAATATTTGCTAAAAGGCAGAAGATAAAATCACCAGATGAAATTACTGCTGCAGAATGACCTTCTAAAAATACCCGCGGTGATCGGTCTGGGTGGCCGGAGAGCTGCAGACCAGAACGGTGGAGACTCCGCTCTGAAGCCAGGTCCTCCCTGGAGGGAGGTGATTTGCACCTTGCAAAAACACTGTCCCCGAATAAATTATGATCATAATGAACCACAAAGACAACAGACACAGGGAGGCCTTTCCTTGTAAACAAAGGAGCAGGAGGGAAGGCTCCAGCTTCAGCCAAGAGCTTGGTCATTATCTCTCATTAGCGCAAAGGTTAATGAAGAAGGTCCTTGTAGACAGCCTGGGGTGGACCCAGGCAGTTTCTCTCGGTGCTTATTGCCAGTGTGTCTCCCCCAGTCGCCATCTCCTACAAAACAGGCAACGACTCATTTGCTGCTCGACTTTTCCTGGGTCCGACGATACCTACTTGAGTTTCCCAGGGAGTTCTTTGCAGAGGGAGCCCTGTTTGCATTTCAACAAGGGTGACATTACTGACGGACCCCTGGTAGGGCTGCATTTCCTATTCCTTGCCTAAGTCCCTTTTGATTTTGCAATCTCTTCACTTTAGGCAGGAGCACCAATATGCAGCTGGGTACAAATCACCCTGCGGGCCCCTGTACACTCTTAATTTCCAATGCATTAGCGGCACACTCCGAAACTCCATTCCAAGACACAGCCAATAAAAATGAATTAACTGAACAGTCATTAGGATATAATGTGGTAGCGTTAAGGTGAGTCACAATATAATTACCATTATTTCTAATGGAGTTACCACGCCATTACGGCAGAACAACACACCTCACCCCTACCTTCCGATGGGCGCACACCTCATTGCACACACACTGTGCTGCACGCTCGATTCGAGCGCAAACACCAAGGAGAAATCCAGTGCTTGCTTGGAAAATTGCAGACGCAAGTCAGATGTGTGGAAAAACCGCGGGTGCTCTTAGTGGCCGGAGTTGTTAGAAAATCTGGGTCCGTGTCAATGGCATCAAAATGAGCCTTTATTTGACTGCAGTGAGTTTTGGATCAGGACCCTCAGGCTTCTTGAGATGGATTCCTACAGAAGGGTAGGTTAGAAGTTCACGATCTGTAAGTTTTGAACATAAAAGCCAAATTCAACTGCATTCATGGGAGGAGTAACAGAGAGAAGGTCGTTGACTTCTAGCAGGCTGTAGCAAAACATGCGGCTGAAGCAAAGGCATGGACTCCTGATGGCCCCATGAAGGAGAAGGCTGTGGCATCTCCTCCCTGCTTCAACCTCCAAGGAGACCCTTGGCTTTAGCAGTGCCCTCTACAGGTTTTGGGTTTGCTTCTCTCAGGACGCCTGGTTTACAAGGCGGTCAGTGGACTTCTCACAATGTTCATTTCACTGCCAGCTTTGGGGCACGTTGGCTGGTTCCTGAGACATTCCCCATAAGGAGCCTGCAAAGGCAGGGAATATGGGATGTGACATCATAAATATATTCTGCTAATGCTGTAAATTAGCCATCTCAAATATGTATTTAATATAATAAAATTGGAAGACAGCTACTGTAGGTTAAGTGGCAACTGACAGCACTTATAATGAGGATTAATATACATACAGGTCCTACAGATTTGTTAAAATTCAATAAATATTTATTATAATCCACTGGTTCTTAACTTACACTTGAATAAATTGGCTAATGTTAAGTAAATAGAGAAGCATGACCGAAAGGAATGGGCAAAAGCCTGTCGGTGCCACTGTAAGCTCATGACTCATGAGGGGTATGTTCTAACAAAACCCAGTCTGCTTGGGTTTGGCTCCGACACCAGTCGGTTTAACAAGATTTGCATTACAGCCTTCATTTCCAGATGCGTTCCAGGAGGGAATTTCTTTACAATTTTAGATGAGATGACCCTTTTCAGTCAGAACACAGCTAAGGGTGACTTGTGTCCTTCCTGAAGAGCAGCTTTTGCTCCAATTATTCCGACAATCCCAAGAGGAAATTAGTTATCCTTGACTATATTGCATCTTGATCCAGTCTGAGCATGAAAAACTAACCAAACTTCTGCGGCTTGAGGAAGAAATACCATTTACTTTCCCTTAGATTGGCACTGCATTTTTTAGGGAAAAGGAACTAAGGCTGTGGCTATAGGTTTGAAATGTAGCAAGCACAAAATTGCTCCCATTAAGCTGTTGTGTCCCAGTAGCCTGGGAAAGCTCCAGCTGGAGATACCTGACCAGGGTTTATGTGTGATCTAGATGCCATCTGACCATCTCTCAACATGGTCTCTCTGACATGGCTCTTCCAGAGCTGGCTTGGTCACGACTAGTTCAGGTAGATTGTGCTTAGCTGGAGGCACAGCAGCGTGCCTGGAAGGAGCAGATTTCCAAAGGTACTTGGGTCGCTTAAGACGTGCGAGGGAGTTCAGTTGAATTTCAGAAGTGCTTTGCCATAAGCAAGCATCTAATTCACCGCCTGTGCTTATGAAAATGTTACCAAGCACCTATCTGTCTGTCTGCATGGGTTGGTGCCTAATTGCCGTTGAAGGTCTGGCAGGGGCAGGGACTGCATTAAAAGCTCCTCGGACATTTTAGACCAGCGTGGAAAGCTTTGCACAAGGCAGAGATTAAGAAGAACAGCACATTTTTGAACTGCCTATCGCAATGAGTGCAGAGGACCTTGTTTTGCTAAATTATTTTTGCTCACTTCTTCACTTAGGGGTTTTTTACGTTGATTTTTCTGCGTTGATTTTTTTCCTGACTTATCAAAGGATTCTTGGATCTTTCAGAAGAACTTTTATCTGACGATAAATTACCTTCTCCTGTAAGTGCAACACGGTGCACACTCTGCTGGCTGGCACTGTTGTTCGTTACTATCTTTCATGGATCATCTTGTTGGCTTCCTCTGCCATCATTAAGTCTTTGCCTACGATAACCTCCTTGACATTGTCTTACTGGTATTTTCTTAGCCTTCCTGGACCCTTTTCCTACTGCTGTCACGCGCAGGCTCGCAATGAATACTTCCTCAATCCCATGTGACAGACAATAATGTTTTTCTTAATTGCTAATCACGTCTATTAGTGAGTTACTTGCAGGAGAACAGTTAATTCCAGACCGCTTAGAAATTCTGCAGAAGGGCTGAGGGTACGTGCCGTGCTTCCCAGGACGGCTCCGAGCCCCGGTGAGCTGGGATCTCCGCACCAACGACACTGTATCTGGAAGCGATGCGGTTTCATTCCCAGCCCTGGACAAAAGAGGAGGAGATAGTGACCTTACGGATGAGGTTGACCCCATCCAGCAGCACAAATCCTCTGTAATGTGTTCTGGGGGGGAGGACACAGACCCCGTAGGAAAGGTGAACTTGTGGAGAGTGGTTGATCTGAGCAAGGGCTTGGCTCGGCAGAGCATCGGGCACAAAGCCGCTGGAGCAGGTCCCTTGGAGGACGTCTCGCCTGCTCCTGAGCCGGCAGCGGAGCCTCGCTGGTGCCCCTGCCTGCGGCGGGGTTGCTTGTTTTTAACACCCTGGACACAGTGCTGCAGGATTTCCTTGGCTCAGACCTTGTCAGAAACTCAGCAACAGTCTCATGGATTAGATAAAGGTGGTGGGGTGACCCTCAAACCCGGGCAGTCCCGGCAACTTCAGGGAATTGAAGTAAAACCAGAAGTACTGAGTGAGAGCCCGAAGCATCCGCACGGCACAGCCTGACCGGGAGATAACCGTAGGGAAACCAGAGGCAGGGAGGGGGCGAAATGAAGCGGGGAGTGTTTGTAAATGGGACTCCTCAGGAACAGAACATGGTTGCCTAAAAACTCCTGTGCTTCCTCTGAACTGCTGTTTTCTCTGTGCTGAATAAATTATGCATCTTGTTACCTTAGCCCGTAAGCACGGAGAAGATGGGTTTGAGCAAGAAAGCGCAGAGCCCGTCCAGCACTTTGTTCTTCCCGCCAGCCTGCGTCTCTCCCGTGTCAGTTCCTGCTCTGGTTTCCCTCCCATCCTCCCCCAGTTCCTCTGCTCCCAAACCAGTCTGGTACAGCCCTGGCTCTGGCCAGCCATCGGCGGTGACCACAGGCACTCCTGGCCTGAGATTTGCAGAGGAGCCTGATAAGAAACCTGAGAGCAGGTTCATGCTCGATGGGGTAGCGTGGAGGTGCTCAAGGGATCTTGGACCACCTCTGCTGGTGTCCCTCCAAAACCCTCATCCCTCCAGGGGTGCTCTTCTTGCTCCGCCAAACCTCTCTGAGGACGGTACCCCGCAGCAGGTTGCATTTGGGGGTGCACAGGGCATTTTGGGTATGAGTTATTCGAGGTAACGGGTCTTGGCAGAGGAACGCCGCAGCGCTCCACCATCATCAGGAGATATTTCTGTAGCGTGCACCAAGCCACGAGTGTCCTTTTTGCTGTTAAGCACCACCAGCGTTAATCTGGGAGGGCGCGGGAGGCGTGCTCGCTCGAGGAAGATGTGGGAAACCAATTACGAGTTCTTGTAGAAATCCAAATGTGTCTTCCTAAATACGCCGCCTCTCAAAAGGAGGCTGAGATTTAGCTTTCACAATAAGCCTGAACTGTGAACTTTTTAATTTGCACATGGTTTCAGGAAATCTAACTCATCCTATCAGGAAAAAAAAAAAAAGAAAAAAGCCACTTTAAAAAAATGCTCTTTTGCTTGTTTCTTTATTCCGGGAGCAGAGTAATTTATGTACTCATTTAATTTTGTTCTGCCGCAAACAAAACCACAGTATATAATGCGATCTCTGTTGCTGGAACGCTTATTGTTGGAAGGACATCGGAGAAGACATAAATGTCCCTGACACAAAAGAAGATCCCAGGTTTCAGAGAGATCACACAGATTAGAAAATACAGGGGTTTTTGGTTAAATTTATGAGTGGTCCTTTGTTCTTTCCCTTATAGTATGATAGCATAATAATCTTTTAAAACCACAGTAAGAGCCAGGCACCTGAGAGATTGGTGCTTTATAAATACTTAAACAGATAGACTGCTATGAAAATCTTTCCTTCTGCTGCATTTTTGCCCGTGGTTAATATTGCTCCAACAATGCAGGAAAAAAAGCCTTCTAATAACTGAAGAACATTTGTGTTTGGAGGTGAGGTGGTTAGTGTCTTTGGAGAAATATCTTCCAAAACAAAGAGCATTATATTACACACGCAAACTGCAGAAACAACATGCTGTTTTTGCATATATGTGCATACGGAGGTAGGGAAAACCTCCCAGGCAGCCCGTGAAACAGCTGTATTTCATCGTTACGATGGCATCCGACGGCTGTATTTCACAACTTCTAAAAAGTCGAAGAAAAACCCAACCCTTACATCTCGCCGGACGGAAAAAGCCCGCAACATGTGAATGAACTCAAGGCAGCTGGTGGGTAATTGGCCGAGTTATCTCTAATGTCACCGTTTCCTCCGCCAACAGCGAGATGCTGATAAAGCCCCGGAGGTGGCTGGGCTCCGCGGGAGGATGCTGCCCTGGCACCCCCCACCCGTGTCCCTGCTCCCTGGGCAAAGCAACGCCTTCTCCTGCCTCTGTTTCCCAACTAAAAAAGGGAGAGCATCACAACGCTGTCTCCCACATCAGGATTTTGAGAGGGAAGGGGGTTCGCGGCGTGCTACCAATGAACACCGCTTCTGTTCGTCGTTAGCTTTGAAAACAATTTTACGGTATCAATAGGACAAGACGAAATGGCCTCAAGTTGCGCCAGGGGGGGTTTAGATTCGATATTAGGACAAAATTTTACACTGAAAGGGTTCTCAAGCGTTGGAACAGGCTGCCCAGGGAAGTGGTTGAGGCACCATCCCTGGAGGTATTTAAAAGACAGGTAAGACATAGCGCTTAGAGATATGGTTTAGTGATGGTTCTTGTCAGAGTTGGGTTGATGGTTGGACTCGATGATCTGAAAGGTCCCCTCCAACCTGGGCAATTCTATGATTCTATTATTCTATGACTCTAGGATTTTCTTTCTCCTGCCAGAAATACCCAAAAAAAAGGAAATCTTGGAGGGGGGGGGAGGGGAAGGAAAGCACCTTTTGCATCCTGTCCACCTGAATTGTATATCACACAGACGTGTTATATCCGCGTATGGTGGAAAAGGCTGGAGGTGGCCTCTGGGAGAAGCCGGGAGACGTGGTTTTAAGCACCGTTACGTTGCAAAACGGTGACGCAATGGCTGCTTTCACCTGGTGGGAGAGTTGCAGGCATCTGCTTCCCCCATCCGCCCTCGCCGGCGGGGCTGGGATTTTCTCAAGCCACGTCACATTTTGCAACGGGCTCAGTTAATGGAGAGGTGGGACCCTGCACACACAAAAAAGGTGCCGTTCGTTTAAAAAAATGAACTTAAATTACCAAAAGGAAGAAAATTAGCTTCAGGAAGATGAAACTGGAATAAACACCCTTCTTTCAGGTCAAACTGTACATCAGGTGTTAAAGTGGTGTGATGTAAGGGACAGATGTCGCGCTGACTTTGGGGACTTCACAGGGACAGATGTCACGCTGACTTTGGGGACTTCGCAGGCAGCTCCGAAGCCCAGAGCTGGCCTTTCCCAGTCACTAATAAAAGACAAAGCCAAGAAAAGATTTGCTTTTATAAAATAAAGAATAACTCATCTTTTCACTAGGTGTTTGGGGTATTTGTTTTTTGGTAGGGATGTGCCAATTTGTCAAGACCTTAAGTTTTTGAAAGAATTTATCTGTGTTGAGACAACTGCCATTGGCAAAAGCTAATTCCATCCAGTGATGGAATTTCAGGTCAAAGTACGAAAAAGAGACAAAAAAAGAGAGAAGGCACATCCCCAGCAACCTTGTCAGCCAGGAACAGGATAGAGCCACGTTCCAGCTTCCGTGCCAATAAAAAAATTAATTATTCACACAAGTTCTTATGGAGAGCAGAGGAAGACCAGCCACGGGGTGACCAAGAGCCTCCTCGCCACCAGCGAGGTGGGCAGGCGGCTGGGCCAGCAGGTTGCTGGGATGCATCCGGCTTTTCCAGGAGCTCCCTCGAGCTGGAGGTGTTTGGGGGTGCTGGGAGGGTGAAGGGGGTGGATGGTGCGGTCAGTTTGGCTCCATCCCAGGAAAGTGCAGCATCTTCTGCAGGGTGTGAGAACCTGAGTGACCCGACTCCTCTCACAGGGCACTGGCCGGTCTTTTGGTTCGAGATCAGATTTTGGCCCAAAGAAAACCAGGAATCGATATTAAAAAGTGCTCTAATTGGGTCAATAATCTGCATTTTTAGTTTTTTATTATTAGAAATATTTATATTACAGTAGCTTGGTATTTTAGAAGGCTATAAATGCATTTTTATATAATCAGCATTTTTAAAAGTCTATAAACATCCACTATGTTTGCCTAATGTACTATAAAAGCTTCCAAAGGAGCTGTTATTATCCAACTTGTCACCTCGCACATGCTCGGAGGAGGAAATTTTTTTTTTTTTCTTGTCTGCTGTTAATAAAATGAAGCAAACCATTAACAGCTTTGGAGCTGCAAGGAGAAGTAGAGGGGCTTGTAATCTTGGACTCCAAAGGAAACGTCTGCAGCTTTGCTCCTCGCCTCTTTGAGATTCCCAACACGCAACAACAATTTCAAACAGACAAAATCAGTTTAGGTTACATAAATTCAAAAGCCCAAGCCTGCTTCTTTTAAAGTAACATCTTGCGTTTTGTTTGGAGTGTTGCAATCTCTCACATCGCATTTCGAACCGGCGCAGTTTTACAGCCTGCCGTGCATCTTCCTCAGGTTTCTTTGGTTCAAGGAGCTTTAATGCAGAATTATTACGTGCACGCATACACATTATCACACATATACATGTATATATGCATATATTTATGGGTGTATGCAAATATATATATATATATATATGAAGTCTAGCAGGCGGTGGTGGTTGCACATTCAGGACCCATCTCTCCCAGCACTCTCTGCACGCCGAACTCCCGGCGTTACTGGCGCATGGAGCAAGCTCCAGACCATGTCCTGATAAAAAGATGCCATGCATTTTGGAGAGGAACGCAGATATTTTAGTCCCTGCGAGCTCAAGGGCGAGCGTGGTGTATATCTTTTAGTGGAGGGAAGAAATCTGCGTGCAAAAAGCGGGTTTGGGTTTTAAACAATCTCTTAATTCACGTCTCAAGAGATTTGCTCTTGGTTCGTCTCCGTTTATAGTTTGCTCCTGTTCCCAAACATATCTTGGTGTCGGGATGGATTCTCAACCCCGGGGAACCTGTCAGGGATGTGATAACGACTCCCTCAATCCAAAGAAGGGCACGATGGCGCCTGCGATAACGAGTGGCTCCTCGCAGCTCCCTGCCGCCGGACTCAGGGACTCCCCCCAGGGACTCCGTGATTTCGGATGGGGCAGAAAATAACATGAGAACGTGTCGCTTTTGGCACTCGGGTTCTCAAAAACCCCAAGTTGCTCCCCAGAGGGTGACAGGTAACGATCTGCCCCCACGCTGGCTGGGCTGGTATTTTGGGGAAAGGCCTTCCCGGATGAATTTGGGGAGACCTGGGGTGAGCCAGGGTGGAGAAGGGCTTCCATGGCTTCACTTATTGAAAGTCCTGGCTGGTGCCCGAGGGGGCAGCTCGGACATCCCTGTGGTGGTGGAAAAGAGGAGAAAAAACCCAATGGATGCGGGTTATGCCACTGTAGGGAATTCCTGGCTGTTCTGTGGGGAAATGAGCTGAAGGTGCAAAGGGGACACTGGTGTCACAAGGACCTTGTTGGGGCAGAGGAGTGGGGAGGGGGGAGAAGCACTCCTGCAGGCTCTCTCCCCACTGCCAGTCCCGCGGTGGGTGGCAGGTTTGGTCCTTGGGGTCAGATAGACCTGCCTGAGGGCTGCTCTACGCCGTGGCCACTGCAGAGATGGCTCTGGCACCTCAGGGACACCAGACCGTGGTTTTGCTGCCACACACCCCGTCCTGGGTTATCTGACTGGTGACGGTGTGGAACAGCCTGTCTTTGGGACTAGGGGGGGCAGAAGGAAATCCAAGTTCCCAGCACGGGTTCAGGAGAGCCGTCAGCTGGGACAAAGAGCCAAAGCAGCCCAGGACAGAGAGCAGACGCGTCAGCGGCTATTTCTGGCATCGTCCTCGGAGCTGGGGAGCTCAGACACGGGGAAGCACCGCTGGGACCTCCTGGGAGCCCTTCCCAGCTCGTGGCACCGTGGGGTCGTTCCTGCAGGCACTTCCCATCCTTAGCTGACTTGCTATCAGCTCCCAACAAGTACGACGACCTCAGACGAGTGTTGCCTGACAGTCTCACACGGATGTCCTAAGTGGAGGTATCCGTTGGGATCAGCACTGCCGGGTCTCTGCGCAGCCGTGCACAGACCCCGTGGGCAGGTGGGCGTCTCCGTCACACGTCGCTCCATGTTCACTGATCGCTGATGGGAGCAGAGGGTGTTGGGCACCTCATTGGGGTTCACTCAAATTTCCCACCCCAGCTCCACATCCAGCCACCACCATCCAAGCACGCGTTGGCAGATGTGGATCCCTCCAGCCCCGATCCCCCAAAGCCTGCCCATGGCAGGGTCCGTCAGCGGTGTGAGATGCCCTTGGGGTGTGAGGATGTGTCGTGGTCCTCCTGGGTGAGCCTTGGTGAGGTGGCACAGTGTAGAGACCTGGTGTGGGCAGAGCAGGGGGGGACGCTGGATTCAGGAGGTGCTCCAGGATGGGGGTTTGCTGCAAACAAGCCGGACAGATTGACTGAATGCGGCCAATGCCGTGTTTGTCACCATTTTTCTGCTCTCCCAAGGTGACCTCCTTAGGCTGTCCTGGACATTTTTACTTTGAAGCCAGGTCTAACACGAGTTTCTAGAGACGTTCACCTGCTTCTCCAGGTGCAAGCCAAGGGCAGTGCCTGTGCTGCCCAAGTTGCCCCTCCTCGGTGTTCTGCTGGGTGAAGCTTTGGAGGCTGGAAAGATGCCATGACCTCAAGGCCCAGGAGGCACTGCCGTGTTGGTGACCCACATTAACCCATCATGGCAGGAGGGGTTTCCCTGGCTGGCGATGGGGCTCCCCAGTATTCCCCATGTAGGGCAGAAGGGCCAACACCTTCCCAGCACCCAGCTGGAGACACAAGAGGACAACACGGCTGGACAGAGGGGTGCCCGGGACCTTGTGGTGAGGGACTTGGCCCCAGCATGAATCCCGGCTCTTCCCTCCGTAAGGTGAAAGCTCCCTTGAGCTTTTTCCCCACCTTCTCACCTGGATACTTTTCTATCAGGAAAGAAGAAATTTCTACCAGAGGAAGAAATACAAATGAAAGGAAAAAAAGAGAGAGGAAAAGAATAAATAAGGGAGGGAGCCAAAGGTCTTCTGGTAGAGACAAGGTCTCCGCTCCATGTCTCCCAATGCCGGCGCTTACCAAACATAGCCAGGGCCCCGCGCAACCTCGGGCCAGCGGCGAGTAGAGTAAGATGAGCTCCCTCTTTATTTGGCCTGGCTAAAAATAGCGNAAAAAGGCAGAGTCAGGACCCTGCAGGACCAGTAGTCAATGGGCTGCGAGGAGCGCTTGAACTCCAAATACCGCTCGCAGGCTCCAGCTGACGGGCTATTTTTTGCCGTGGTTGACTAAATATGGTCAGGGAGGGGAGCGCGGGGCCGCGGCCGGCGTGGTTGGGATGCTTCGCTGGGGATATAAGCACTGGAAAGGTGGACTCGCTTCCTGACCGGCGCTCCCCCCTCCCCTCCG
>VWZL01005290.1:0-32533 GCA_013396915.1 Stercorarius parasiticus | reverse complement strand
GAGGGGAAAAAAAAAAAGTATTACTTGCTGCCCCTTTAGCATACATTGAAAGTACGTTACTCAGATCAACCAATCAAAAAAGAAATTGTGCTGACTCAGCACTCGGGCCAGCCTGCACGTCCGATTGCAGAAGCGATCAGCACTGCACTGCAGTATCTTTCCCTGCCTTTGACACCAGCCCGGCTGGGCAGGGCTTCCCCTCCGCTTCCCAGGGCTGGTTTAGGCCAAGAAGAAGAGAAAGGCCCTGAAGAGAGGAGGAGAGAGTCAAGGTTGCACGAGCCTCGAGCTGCTAATGAGCTTTTTTTTTTTTTTTCAGTCGGGGAGAAAGAGCTCCCATGCTAGGTTTGCCCTGCCAGATGCAAGCGGCATGAATTGCTTGGGAATATATCTATTTTTAAAGACTTTCACCACATCTTGCACTTAGCAGTGACTGTGGGCGAGGGGGTGGGGTGTTCCTCGCGAGAGAAATATCCTCGCTCCTCGGCTGCGATCCCTCTCCTGAAAGCCTGGGGCTGATTTAAGCACTGCGCTTGCGATATGCTCCCAGAGAAGATGTTAGGTTTAACGTTTGCCGCTTGATGCTGGAGTTGCTCTTGACCTCGGCCAAGCGGGCGAGATGTTTTCCCATTGGGATGCAGGGGGTCACGGTGAGAGCAGCCCAGTGTTCCAAGGATGGGAGCCGAGGGCACGGGCTCCACCGCCACCTTGCTGGGCTTGCAGACGGGTCGTGTCGCTCCCCTGCCTCAGTTTCCCCCAGGGGCAGAGTAGGTACGCGCCTTGGAGTTGTTGTAGCCATGGGCTGGAGCCCCTCTGCTGTGAGGACAGGCTGAGAGAGTTGGGGGTGTTCAGCCTGGAGAAGAGAAGGCTCCGGGGAGACCTTAGAGCCTCTTCCAGGCCCTAAAGGGGCTCCAGGAAAGCTGGGGAGGGACTCTGGAGCAGGGAGGGGAGCCATAGGATGAGGGGTAATGGTTTTAAACTGAAAGAGGGGAGATTGAGATGAGATCTCAGGAAGAAATTCTTTGCTGTGAGGGGGGTGAGCCCCTGGCCCAGGTTGCCCAGAGACGCTGTGGCTGCCCCATCCCTGGAGGGGTTCAAGGCCAGGTTGGACAGGGCTTGGAGCAACCTGGTGCGGTGGGAGGTGTCCCTGCCCAGGGCAGGGGGGTTGGAACGACATGATCTTTAAGGTCCCTTCACACCCAAACCGTTCTGTGATTCTGTGTGATTCTGTTCCTTGCACGGGGAGGTTAAAGCTGGAGGAGGCCAAGGCAAGTTGACACATCTGTCCAAGGAAAAACGTTCTTGGTTTGTAAGGACTTCCCTGCTCTGGTCTTGGCTTGCACAGGGATGCCGGCACGTGTTTTGGGGAGATGACATGGCCTGTCTGGACTGTGCCCCCTCTGCCATCATGCCGAAATGCAGAGACTTCGCTGGCCGCCCCAACGCCTCCGAGCGGGTGCAGGGTGGGAGGCTGGACCTCACCTGGGACCCCGCGGGGCCGTGGTACCCGAGCGGGAGACAGCCAGGCGATGGGCTCCACGAGATGCTCCAGCCGCCGGGGTTGCTCGCTGCCTCACGGGTGCTGGTCGCCAGTCTGGGCACCGTATGGCCCAGTGTATGCGATGCCAGCAATGCCAGGGTGGTCCCAGGCTGGCCCGGCCATCCCCGTGTCCGACCAGGAGCACCTCGGGGTACCTGCATGTGCGGGAGCAGCGTCCCTGTTGGCTGCCACCCCCTGCCTTCTGCTCGCCTGCGATGCTCTGAAGGTGTTTTCGCTTGCGCTGTTTGACCAGCATCAGCAGGCATCCCTGGTTGAGTTTGTATTTTTGCGCAGCAGTCTGTGTGGAGGAGCAGAGGCGGATATCCTATATCCTTGTGCGCGAGGGGAAGGCTTTCAGACACAGCTATGTCTTGAACAAAGCAGAATTTAATAGCCAGAGGTTTTAGCAGTCGGAGCAGTTGCTGGTGGTGCTCAGGAGGCTACGCTGGGGCTCGGGGGAAGCAGGGCGACTGACATCTCCAACAGATGCAGGGGTTTCCTTTTTTTTATTTTCCTTTCTTTACTTTTTTTTTTCTTTCATGAAGCCCAGGGCCATGCCTGTAAACGCCTCGCCATGCCCAGATATGGCCTGCGCTGGGACCTGTGCCGCTCTCTAAAAAAGCCCTGGTCGGACTGACGAGCCCGGGGGGAACTGGGGAACAACTGCTATAAATAGTGCTCATTCCCAGCTGCCCTTCTGGTGGGACCGGATTAGGTGGCATCTGGGCAGGCGGGAGGCGTGGGACTCGTGACTGCCGACCGCAGAAGTCACCCGGCAGCTGTACGGACGGGAGCCATCCCCGCAAAGCCCTTACATAGGCAAGTGAAGCCTGGCATTCGGGGTGTCGGATAAAGCTACCAGGAGCAGGAATCCAGTGACCTAAGAGCAGTCAAGAATAAAGTTCACCACGACGGCCAGGGCAGCGCTTCCAATCTGACAAGCAACCCGGCCTTGGGGGCAGGACTTGGCCATGGGCTGCCGGCGCTGGTCGGTGCCAGCGAAGGAGGGCACTGGGAGGGAGCCGGTGACATGGGACGCAACGTGTCACAAGGAGATGCTGAGATGGAGATACTGGTGGTGTCCTCTCCTGGGATGCCCTGGGTTAGTTTGCTGGCAGGGAGATTATCGGAAGCTCTGATTTAATCACAGAATCACACACAGAATCACAGAATGGTTCAGGTTGGAAGGGACCTTAAAGATCATCGAGTTCCAACCCCCCTGCCCCTGGGCAGGGACACTTCCCACTTTGTGTTTACTTGTGTTTATTTGTGTTTACTTCGGGTAAACAAATTAACAACAACAACAAAAAAACCAAGCCTCAGTAATTTAAGGCACCAATTTGATGGAGGCTAGGAGAAAATAATGAATCTCGTGCAGTGATTTCACTCCTAACCTCGCAGAAGGTGGACAGTGGGTGTAGCTTACCTGCCCGTGGACGCAATATGACCGGTTTCTATAGGCAAGGGGTAGGTGTAGCTATAGGCTGCAGGCGTGCGACCCAGCTCCCCGTACCAGCAGTGGCAAAGGGCTGCGTTTTGCTTGAATTAAGCTCAGCCTTGAGTATTTGACGGGAAAAGATGGAGCGTGGAACAGGGATGGTTTGGCGGAGTGGGGGATATGGCGGTACCCGGAGGGGATGTCCTGAAACATGTGCAGGGAGTGATGCCACAGCTTGTCCCTGAGCAGGTCTGTGCGGGATGGGGGCATGCAGGGCGAGAGGGGTGTTTCTGTCGGGGTCTGTCCCTTCCCCTCCCCAGCACGATGCGCTGCACCCCCTTGCCCTCTTTAGATTGAGCCAGCTTCATCCTAAAGCCTCGTCTTTGAGACAATAAGACGCACCCGCTAAAATCTATTGTGCCATTTTTGCAAAGACCAGCAAAAGTCGCCCGTGTGCCGTCCCCTCCCTGTCCTCCACGCTCGTTTGGCCTATTTGAAGCTGAATTTATTCCTGGGAAGGTCCCCATCAATTTGCCTTGCTCTTTTGTTGACAAGTTTATTAAAAACCCGGGCAACTACATATTAAACTTTTATCAGTGTCGAGGAAGAATACGTCCTTTGAGCGGCCACAAAAGTTATGGATCGGGGTCTTAACGTTTCTTGCTCCACCGTTCGGCTGAGTCAGCGTAACAAATAAAAGCTGCCACTTCTTTTTCCCCCCTCCTCGTTCTTGAGAGGCAGTTCCCTTAACAGTGTAAGTAACCGAGTGTCCAATAATGCAAAAAGGTTTCAGGTCTGGGTAAACATGAGCTTTTTTTTCCTTTATTTTTATGGCCCTAAGTCTTTAATAATTTGAATTATTTACTTAAAACGCGAATAAAATACGAACCGTAGTTATTGCTTCTTAGCACCGAGCCAATAGTTTTGGCAAAATAACTAATACTTTACAGTGTTTATGTGAAAAAACGCCCCCCAAATTAATCATGTTTGCTGTACCACAAGTGATCTGCTTCCAGCCACCGCAAAGGCACGGAGGGCTTGGAGCGACGCTTGGGTGGGGACGTACCTTTTGTGCCGCTGCGATGGGGGATCGTTGCTCTTTTCCTTTAGTCGTAAGACGAAACAAAGAGGAGGCCGATCTGTTGCACGGAAGGTGTTAAAAATAAAGCGTTGGGATCGCATAACCTAGTTCCCATTTTGCCGTGCAGCTGAGTTTTCGGGAGTTGGAAGAAGCCTGAAAAATAATGGGTGAGAAGGAGTTTGAGCGGATGTAACAACAGGCAGGCAGGCAGAAAAGCGAGCATCCCGGGGGCCGAGCTGCAATTCTTAAACTCCGCCGGATAAATAAATAAATAACTGCCCCCAAGAAGCATCTTTCTCTGCCTGTCACCGTGTCCAAGGATTTTTTAGTTCTTAAACAGGTTTGCTGGCGTAATTTGTCACGTCCAACAGGGAGGTTTCCGTGTGACAGAGGATCATTTGTCACCCCGCACAGTGGTGCACCAGAGCAGTCCTGCGGGCTCCGAGCAGCTCCGTAATTAGATAAGAGTTAACACGCGTGTATTAGATGGATCATCGTTCGTGCCGCGGGACACGGCCGAGCCCGTCACTGCCCGTCCCGTGCCGTGCCCAGAGCCGGCAGGGAGCGAGCTGGACAAATACATCTTCCTCCGGGAGTTTATCTGCATCACCATTTGCTGCAATTATAACTAATTGGACACATATTGCATTTTCATAGCATCTAATTTTCTATTGATTTTAACGGGACTGCTGGTGTTTTGTACTATTAAGTGGTATCTCCTATCAGTGGCCGTTTAAAAATGCTGAGTGCACTCCCCTGTATGGAATTATGCAGTCAGCAGATGTTTTAAAACCTATTTAATTGTTTGGTCCATAAAATGCACAAACTGTATTAGGGAACGGCTTTGTTCTCTTTTGAGTGTGCGAGTTGGGGGGAAAAAAAAAAGAAAATAATAAAAATCCAAGCCCACAACTATTTCCACGGCCGGTTCCAGGAGCTGCGGCTCCCGGAGAGCGGCTCGGAGCATCGGAGGGACCGTCCCGGCTCCGTGTGGAGCCAGAGCATTTGCAGCTCCCTCCAGGTATCGATGCTCAGCACCGCCAGAACCCCTCAGGTCTGTGCTCGAAATAGGACCTTTATTTTTATAAGAGGCCTAGGACCAAAATTGGGGTTGAGACAGAGTTTCTCACCTTGAAAGCCAAGATTTTGATAAGGTCACTTTTGACTTTTTGTATAACTAAGGAATAAGGTGATAATTGTAGGGTTTGGGGCTTTATTCTCTGTCATAGCTATTGCTGGGTACCTCGGCAATACATCCCAATAAAACCGGGCTATCAAACTAGCCATTGCATTTCAGCAAATAATCAGTGAAGCAGGATGAAAGCAATAGTCCTCGGTTCAGCATCATTTACAGAAGAAAAGATTTAAAAGAGAGATTTAGGGCAGGAACGGAGAGGCGGCCTGGCAGAAAAGCATTTCCGGCAATGTGCGGTGGATCGTTGGGTGGTGGATATCGGATAACGGTGTGAACGGCAGAGGGGGCAGGTAAAAGGTGATGGGAACGATGTTACGGGGCAGCTGAGTTACCCCGGGGTGCTGGGGAGTTTGCCGTCAACTCGCTGCCTTCGCCGGTCGTTAGCAAGAACCGCGTTGTGTCTGTGGGAGACAGGTGAGTTCACGGGGGCGTGTAAATTAAACAGACACTTTATTAAGTTCAGGTAATAGTTTTGGTTGGAAAGACTGAGTGGCTACTGCAGTGTCAGCAACTACTTTAGTGCAGAGAACTGAGTGCTTTTTAATTAAGTCAAATAAAATCCGAGCGGTAGACTCTCGAGCCTTGTCTGGAGTCCACTTTTTGGGTTGAATATCTATAATTTTAGAAATGTTAATAAAGCACACTCCACTTTTTCCCTGTAATAATATAAGTTAAATTAATATTTGATGCCTGCGAGGAAACGGGTAAAAGCGGGGAGGCTGTATTTTCTGGTTTACAAATGGCACTTTGTGCAGAATACAGCAACCGTGGCATTGATTTAAGCATCCTCGCAAAGACACTGGGCAATAAAGTTGAATCATCTGCAGTACAAGTATGGCTCTTTGGTGGGAAAAATAGCAGAGTGAGAAAGTAGGCATTTTCCTGTATTATCAAAAGCCACTTCATTTTGGGGAAATTTCCTCCGATTTAGTAACGTTTGGATGGAAATCAAATAACACATTAGCTTGAGGAAAGGGGAAAAAAACCTTCCAAAGCTAATTACGAAGGGAATGTGCACTTCATTAAGATAAAGCTGTAGGAAATCAATGTTCTGTATTGTTGTTTTTTCCTTTTGATTGGATTTTAGGATGATAAATTGTTAATGCATTTGATCTAAAAATGATTTGTTTATTCAGATGAAGAGCAACAGTACTTTGTCTCATTTGGCCTTTTAGCTTATCATGATAATGGCTTCGAGGGATGCTCATTTCTCAAAAGGGTATCGGGCTGGAATAGGCAGGAGATTTCTGGGCTCAGAAGGATGGGCCCTATGCAAGGGTTCGGTGTAGGCTAATTCTGTTGCATGTTGAATCTTCTGCTTCATTAGGAATATCGACAAATGCTGATAAATTCTTTGGCTTTGCTGTAGTGTCTGTAACACGTCTGTATTAGAATACTGAGGCTAAAGTGGAAAGGTCTTCAATAGATCAGATCCTCTTTCGCTGCCTACTGCTGATCCCGTTTGCCGTGGCGGCGGGCTGGTACTGCGGGGATTTTGCCCGTTCTCGTGCCTATAATCGTTAACGGCGGAGCTGTCACCCGGGCCAAAAGCAAAACGGAGGCACTACGCGATGGTTGACGGAGAGCGAAAAGTGATGCGCAGGTTTAGTTTGTTAATTTGGCTTTGCTTTGCCTCTAACAAGTGTTGCCCGTGGCGCTGCAATGCCATCCCGTAGCACGCGTGGACTTTGCCCCACGCGGGGATGTGCCGGTGCAAGGGGCAGGAGGGGCTTGGGGAAGGGTCCTGCGGAGGGTGGCACCAGCACCCGACCCTGGCCCTGGGGACGGAGCCAGCAGAAAGGACCTTTCCAACGTGAGACCCAGTTTGACCAGAAAATGACTGGACCTGGCTTCACTTTGGGCAGCAAACCTCCATTTGCGGGTGTGGGGTGGTTGAGGTTTTGGAGCGGGGAGATGGTGCTGTCGCAGATTGTGCTTGTAATATCGGCACAGGAGGGAGGGGAGAGGGACAGCAAAGCCCTGCCTGGCCGCGAGGGCTGGCCAAAGCTCTGCTGCCACATCTGCTGCTGCTGAACCCCGTACCCCACGTTTCCCAGGGGTTTGGAGGATGGGCACTGCCTCGCAGGAGACATCAGAACCTCAGCATGGCTCAGACCTTTGAACGCGACCAAGCAAAGCCTCTGTAATTCATCTTGCTCGGGTCGTAGAGCCCCAGACCCCAGCCTGGCGGTACCTGGGCTGCTGGGGAGCTGTGCTCGCCCTGTCAGGGAGCTACGAGCCCCGGTGGGTTACAGCCATCTCCAGCCGATACCGTGGGCTGCTATTTCTCGGCTGCTGGGAAAAGCCTCACCACCAGAGAGACATCATTAGTTTTGATTAATGGCATCCAGAAGAGAAAAACTAATTTTCTAAAAAGGAAAAGCTCACTCATAACTCACGGCAGAGAATTTAAACAAAACGTTACAGAGCATCCACGCCAACTCGCATTGATTTCAAATGTGTTCCTGGGCAGTCCCCGAAGCAGAGCCGGGGGGAGTGGGGACAGCATCGTCCCTGGCCAGAAGATGCTCGGTGTAACCCTGTCACTGCTCTCTCCCAGCACCGCTTTCAATGGATTCTCCCCAAATCGATGGGAGCGGGACAGAGCAAGCGTACTTGGGGAGCAAAGTGTGTTTTAAGCGCGTGGTGGTGATGCTCAAGCAGCTTGGTGCACGCTAACCCCAAATCCACGTGCCCGTTGGGGTTTAGCTTACAGTGCAGCATCGGTCACCGATGGCAGTCCCACCGCCCCCCAGTCACCGGTAAATAATTCCTTTCCTTTGCTTCCTGTAACTCACCAAAGCATGAATTTAATACTTCCAGGTCCCCACTGTCTAAGTTTTCATTTAGTTCCTTGGCGTGATTGTCTCTTGAAAAGGTATCTAGAGATAACTCGATTAAATTAATTGTAGAGCTCTTTTTTTAAAAAGCTATTCTCCCTCTCTTTCTCTCTCTCTCTCTCGGTCTCTCTCTCTCCATTTATTTATAGGCAGCTTAGAGTAACGGGTTTGGGCAGTTAAGTGATCTGCAGTACTTACCGTTACAGTGCAAAGCCTGTATTTCTTGGGGAGCTATAACGCTGGCCCACTTGCAATATTTCTGCGTGCAGCGGTTATAAGCGCAGGTGCTTTTTCCCAGTATCATCTTGCAGCGTGGTGGGCTGCGAGGAAGAGGGGGGAAAAGTCACCTTTGCCTTATGACGCATATAAATTCTTTAAATAGGTTATGCACATGGCAATGTGCAATATCTGCGCCTGGCTCTAGGTTAAGAAGGAAAGGCCTGAGTTTATTGGCTCCCACTTGCAGAAATGATCGGAGCTGCTGTGATTTTTTTTTAAATTTGATTTACCGAGTTATTTTTAGCAAGGGGGTGGTCATGCTGCAGGGCTCTCCAGGAGAAACCAGCTCCCCATGGCCGCGGCCCTAACCAGCGGGCGAGTGGCTTGGGCAGGGCTACCTGCCAGGGGCTCGTTTGCGCCTTTCGGGGGGCAAATTGCCTGCTTATGAGATTGCAAGAAAGAAAAAAAAAACACTTTTTTTTTTGTTTTCTTCTCCATTTTTCCCCCCTCTTTCTTTTCCTTTCCACCCCTTGGTTTCTGGTGACGGTGAATGCAACCATTGCTTGCCTCAAGCAGATCTTAAAACCACTGATTTTAAAACACAGGGTAGGGAGGCTGAGTCTGCTAACCTCTAAAAAAAAGAATTGGGGTGTTTTAGCCTTTTCCTTCCCGTTTTCCAAGGATGGCCCCGAGGGGAGATGAGCTCGGCAGCCCTGAGTTACCGGGTGGGGTCTGGGCTGGCCGCAGCAGAGCTCATCTCTGCTTTACCTGCGCTGCGGGTTGGGTGGCACTTCGGACTCCGAAACACAGGGCACAGGGGAGGACAGCAGACCGTGCAACACTGAAAGGAAGACGGCAGGAGGGCACAACTGAAGTACCTGGATTAAAACAATAGCCTTTACTTCTGTCACACTGTCATAGCGTCGTGGCTCTCGAAACACACAGAGCCAAATACTGGGTTTAAAAATGCTCCAGGCTGGTGGTTACCGCTGCAGACTATTCCACTGCCATTAAACCTGCCTCTTTAATTCAGACCTGCTCTTCAGCCGTAGCCTCTAAGAAGCTTAAATAAATCCCGACTGCCTGAAAGTGAAGCCATTTGAAGCGCTGCAACGCCAGGCAGCAAGTTCAGAAGAGGGGCAGGCAGCTGGGAAAGAAAAGACCCCGAGGAATTCCCCTCTTCGCTGGCTGCCGCCCGTGAGGCCAAATGCTTTGCTAAAGCTGGTAAAATGGAACCAAATCAACTCTTCAATGGATTTGGTCCCCTTCAACCAGCTGTAGCTGTGCATTGATCTCTCAGACGCACCTTGGAGGATGAAACGCTTGAACCGGACGGAGACATCTCAGGTAGCAGAAGACAAATGGCCACGTGAACCCTACCGATAAGGAAATTCTGATGACTGGCATCTGCAGATCTATCACCCAGGCTCTAAACTGGTGGGCTGAGCCTGAGTCATTATGTGGTTGCCAGTCAATTCTGCCTAACGGAGACCACTCAAGATTGATAATCTCTATCGTCCTCCTGTATTGATCTCAGCTGCGATTCAGGACTCTGTATTTCAACGGCAAATGCTGTGCGTTTTCCTATGTGTTAGCTCGTGCCCACCCGGGAGCCCCGTGCCTCAGTGTTTCATCTGCTGCAACGAAGAATAAAGGTTTTGATCTGAAGTTCCCTCCTTGTGTTTTGTACCAGGCGCCGAGCTGCTCGTTCAGTAGGCTCTAGTGAAGAAATGGGGAGTTATGGGGTTACCAGAGCAGGGAATGAGTGAGGAATACCCGCTACTTCCTAATTGCCCCAAATAATTGCAAACATCCACAGCCTGAACTGGGCAAAAATGTCTTTTTTTTGTGTTTGGGAGATAAAAGCTATGATGCTAAAAAAGTATCCCCCGTTTGACTTTGTTGACCGAAAAGACTTGTAAAGTGTCTACCCCAGTCTGGTCCTTGTAAGTGCTAATGTTATGCTAATGGACTTAAAGAAAATCACTCACTTTCCCATGTAATAATGATTGGTGGGAAAGTAAGCTGGGCGTCATCTTTTCCTAACCATCGTAAATCTATAGGACTATCACAAGCCATGAATATTGCTGGTATAATGAGCCATCGGGATGCAAAAGTCTGATGTGAGATTATTCCCATCTTTGCTTCTTAACGACTTCTTCAGTAAACCCCTGGCATGAGAGAGTGCAGAGATTTGTCTCTTTAAACACACCAGAAATGTGGTTCACTTGATTCCACGTCTCTGGTCCTTTAGGTGGCATTTAAATGTTCTTCCTAGGGCCAAGAGTATTCATGTGCTTTAAGATAAGGAGCTATTTGCTGGATCTGAGGCTTAACATGCATCTAATATTTATGTCACCGAGTATTTAACAGTCAAAGACATCAGGAGCAATGTTACTGCAGGAGCACCTTTCCTCAGCTAAAAGGAAAACGGGGCTTACCCGCATCCGCTGGCTCATTTTTCTGCACTTTAACAGTGCCTAAACATCCATGCCGAAATCCTACTGAAGTCTACATGGTGGGTTTTTTTCCCTCAAAATTCAATTAGATCAGGCACGTACCCGCTATTTCTGCCCGAGAACAAGTTCAGGTTGAAGAGCACGCGTGGGGCTGAGGGCTCCGGTCTCCAGCTCTCTCGTTTGGGATACGGTGGTCAGTTCTTGTGCTGAGAAGACTGCTAAGGTGTCAAAACTTCACTTAATGTCACCAGCGCCTCTACAGCTGCCACACGTGAGACCGTCTTCTGTGGGGAGACCCCCTTTGGCAGAGCCCGGATCCGTACAACAGTGATGACAGATACGTGTCCAGGTTGCTGCCGGGAAGATGGAGGTACTAAGTTGTTCTGGTACTTTCTTCCCTTTCTGTGGTTCATCGCTATTGGCGTGTAAATGCGCCAGCAAGGAGAAGCGGTTGTATCAGAACTGATCAGAATATTTCCTGCTTTTTTTTAAAAAAAAATTGAAAAGTGGGAAGCAATGGATGAACCTTTGGAGAAGGATCTTTTCCTTCATGCCACCAGCTGATTTTTTGGAAACATGTAAAAGAAATTACTGATTTTTTATTTTATTTTATTCTTTCACAAATGCAACATCTTTCCCGACACCCAACAATGCATCCAAAAGGGCTTTGACCTGGTGTAATAGAAGAGATGTTGCAGTGTGCGTTTACTGACATTGGTGCCTGCAAACAGAGGAAAAGGAGCTGCTCCAACAAATCCCCGCGTCAGCATGGAGCCCGTTTGCAGCCGTGGGTGGTACGGATGCTCGCAGCTTTCCAGGTGCAGCCACACAGCACAGCTCTGCCCTTGGCAAAGTAGCCAAGTGGCCACCACCTCTGTAGCTGCGAGTCACATCTCGACACATTGTCTTTCCCTGCCAATTATTTGCTCTGCAATTAACAGTGCTGAGCACTACCCGATCCCACCTCCTAATTTCCATCCCAGAAGCTTCAAGCCAAGGCATCTGCTGAGACAGGAATGTGCGTGAGCTGAGCAAACATCACCTTAACGCTGGCGCTGTCAGTCCCAAGGTTCACAAACAGGGAAGGATGGGGACGAAAGCACGAGGGGAAGGGAATCCTCAGCACAAGTCCCTAATTGCTGGCAGTCTGGGCTGTGAATGATATCGGGACTCTAGAGGAAAAGGTTGAGTAGAAACAGATGCTTCCAGCAGGCTGTGGCCCGGGTTTCCAAAATACCACGCTCCTCCCTCCTGCTTCCGCAATCTGGGTTATTCTCTCTCTCATTCCCCAGGGCCGTGTCCAATGTAAACAACACCATTATTAAAATTCTTCCTTGGTGATGATAATTAAGTTACTAAAAAATGCCAAATGGGGAAGCTGGAGGCGTCACGACTTGAACGAAACCGTGGAATGTAAATGAAAATGTTTTCTCCTTAAAGAAGTGTGGTCTGTATTTAGGTACCCCCCAAACCACCCGAGCCTTAAATAGAAGGAAAGCTTCCCATTCTCTTGAAGCTAGAGAAGATATGAATACACAGGGGCTACAAAAGTTGGGCCATGTAGTTAGATGCTTAAACGTGGATCCCACCTTCAGGCACCCATGCTTGAAGCTTTCTGCCAGTATTTTTATTGTCTAATTTTATCTCTATGGAATGGGAAATTCAATTCACTTTGCAAGGAATTTCTATAACAATACAGCCTATTATGGTCTCATCAAGGAAATACGAGGCCCAAGCAGAAGGCAGCTGGTAGACTTCAGGGTAATTCTCTAGGGACTGTGAATATATAGGGACAAACCTAAGGCAAGGGCCAAAATATTACACATGACCCTCCCAACAGTTTGTGTTTCAGCTCTGCTCACCCCCCAGTCCCTCCTGATGTAACAGCAGGGTTTTGGAGCAAATGGAGCCGGCTCGGGGCTGCCCATTTCAGCCAGGAGCTGCCCAGGCCATGAACCTGCCCAGGCTATGAAAATTGGATCTGCTTCACTCGGTTTGCCAAAAAGCACAGCTCTGAGTGGAGGTTTCACCGCTGACTTTGAAAAGCCCGGGATCAGGTCCTGGCGAAGTCATTATAAGCCTTTAGCCAACCACCCCATAAGTACATGAAATCTAATTGTCCTCCATATCCACTAAGAGGCGGCTCTGATGGCCCGCCAGACACTGCTGCTTTCCTGGAAACCCTATTAGCTTCTCAAACAAGGCAATCCCGAGGACTCGGTCCTGCAAACCTTTTGTGCAAATATTAAATAACAGTGAATAATTAGCAGCAATAATCCTTTTTTGCTTGACCCTCTTCTGTAATAAAGACCTTGGTCGGCAAATGCAAACGTTATTTTGAGGAGCAATTCATAATCTAGAGCTGCTAAACACATCCGCCTAAATACTCCAATACTCTAATATCCACCGTATTTGTACAGGACTTAAGACAGATAAAAACAGACGCACATTGTCTGTCCCAAAGACCTGAGAGCGTTCATCAGTCAAGTGTTGAAAGTGAAGTTGGCAAAAGAGGTGGTAAAGAAGGGACCCACTTTTACCTTTGATGCATCTGCAAGCACATCTCCGGGTGGAGCAGTCAAATCGGCTGGATTCTGTCCGTGGAGTTTTATGATGTGCGTCCTTTTCCTTCATCTGTTGGTTTGTTGTTTTTTTTCTGAGAGGAGAGAAAAGCAAGGACGAGCAAACCAACAGGACAGTTTGTCAAGTGAAGGAAGCACAATTTTAGTCAAGAGATCTGCATTACCGCTTGAGCAGAAGTCTCTTCTTTTCCTCCCAGATGGCATTGACATATAGCCTGAAGGGGCTATCAGGATACAAAGCTAAAGATGGTTAAAGACATTAAAAACTGTACAATGTGAGCACCGTCTACACCAGGACCATCGTCTGGGAGGAAGATTCATCCTGACGTATTGGGCAGAAGATGGACCTTCTACTGGTGTTATATATAGCCAAAGGTATTTTTGAGATAGGCAAAAAAAAATATATAATCCTGCTACTAACCATGCCTTTTCTAGTGGGTCTTTATTGACTCTTGAAAAACTATGACCAATAAATGTAAGACCTGCCTTCCCCTTTCTTTCTGGGTGAAGGATCGCTCCTGCAGAGTGTTTATCACTGAGCGCGATGGCTGGCTTGAGCCATCCGTGTCCGACTCCACTTCCCAGCCAGCTGTGGAGAGCATCCCCTTCATCGCGGGGCCACCAGCGTTCCCCAGGTCTTGCCAGGGTTTCTGTTAATAATAAATATTGCAATCAGAATAAGGCCATAAGACTTGCCAGAGGACGGAGGGAGTTTGCATTTCTGCATTCCTGGAGTTTGCTGCTGCGTATGTCGCTCTAATTAACTTACAGAGAGAATGGGCTTAATACTTTTGCATTTTTTTTAATAAGCCGCACAGCCCTTTTGTACAGTGGGTGCAGCTGGAGTGCTAGAGAACTGCAAAGAGGGGACTTCACCTGCAGGAAAATATCCTCTGCTTCCCCCAAAAGCGATAAAAATGTCAATAGTATTGACACAACCCCTAATTAAAAATGACTGCCATAATCACGCATGTGATAGCCGTAGGACATTAGTTTGGATTAAACATTGAGATGTGCTGCCCGTGTTTTCCAAAGGAATAAAGGGTTGGATGACGGTATCTTCTGCACATCCAGGCAAGAACAGGAGAAGGATGCCTGGGCTCCCAGGCACGGGATGCTCCTCTGCTGCCCAGCCCTGGAGAGCCGTGCAACGATGACTGCTTGTACAGCCCGAGCTGTTTGCAACTGCGAGATAAAACGTGTCCTCGTGTACTTCTTTGGCTGAGGTTGGAGCAAACGTCCTCTACTTTGTGTTTGAGGCGGACAGACAGCACGCGTTCGGCCAGTCGTGGCAGCTCGGCAGGTTCGTGCATTACCTCAGTTACTGCCGCAGCACCGAGCTGTAGTAACACCTCGGCCTGGGGTGTGGATGAGTCCTCCTTTTTCTCCCAAGAAATAAAATCCTGCATTTTGGGGTGTTCAGCAAACAGAATTACAACAGAAAACAGCTTGTCCGTGCCCCGTGAAAATTATTTTCTTATGCAATTGGTGTGCCTGGATTAGACAGGCTCCTCATTTTAATGTTCGTCTGCTCTTAGAATCATGGAATCAGAATTGCCTGGGTTGGAAGGGACCTTTCAGGTCATCGAGTCCAACCATCAGCCTAACTCTGACAAAAACCATCACTAACCCACATCTCTAAGCACTATGTCTACCCATCTTCTAAATACCTCCAGCAATGGTGCCTCAACCACTTCCCTGGGCAGCCTGTTCCAAAGTATTCTTACCTTATGCTTGTGATATTAATGTACGCCCAGGCACCTCAGCTGGCTACAGGTAGTTGTCTTTTATTATACAACATCAAAAATAAGGAATGCGTTGTTCCCATAGTCCCAGGGCTGCAGGGTAGGGTTGCACCACGGAGCTGGGGCTGAGCACAGAAGCCCCATCGTCTCCAGGTGGGCTACACCGAGCTGAGCAGCCGAGTGATGGAGGCAGAGCATGGCCAGTCTTTCTCTTGAAGGTACAAGAGCCGGAATACCAAGGACTTCTTTTCCCCCACCATGTGGGACACGTATTTCACATCACTTAGCACCTCCCTCCGATAACATTTGCCTCCGGCTGTTTCTGCCCTCCCCTCCGATAAATCATGTTGTGCGTGCATGAGAGAGAGCTTCTGCTTTCTCCTTTCACTGCTAAGGGCGGGGAAGAGTGAGAGTGAGAGGGGGAAAGGTTTGAAACTGTTTCCCAAATATGCAAGTGTTCAGCCGTGAGCTGATATCCTGCCAGGGGTAAGAGGTGGCCTGGTGCTGCACTCGCGCAGGAACAAATAATGAATTATCCTGCAGTCTCTCCTCGGCGTCGTGGAAGGAATTAATTCCTATCCCCCTTTCCTAAGGCAGCGCATCCTCCTGCTCCTGGGCTCCCCTTCCCCCAGCCTCTGCCACCCCCTTGCTAAGGGACGCTTGGTTGCTGGACAATTTGCCGCAGGGCGATTAGCTCATGCTGGCTCGTTTGCTCCCCAGATTGGCTGCCAAAGCTCCTGATCTTGTGCCATCGCGGTTTTACTCAAAGAGTAGGAGCAAGAGCTGTGTGACTTTGCTAAGACAGCTCCAGCTCCCGCGAGAGAAGCTGGAGTGAAGCCTGGGCTAACGCCCTCTCTTCACTTCGGGGATGAGCGTTTCATTCTCAGCTGGCTTGGAAGGGCTAAAGACTTCCCAATAATACCTTTTCTTCATTTTAAAACTCTGATTGTTGTATCCAGCATGCAGTTTGACACTGGAAACTTTTATGTGGGGTGATAGTAGTTTTTCAAGCGTGGACAAATTGATTCATGAGCGAATTAATCTGATGCATCTTTTAAATGGAAAACTGACATAATTTTCCATCAGAGACCCGCTAATAAAGCACATTTAGTTGGTTAATCCATTTTTTCTGTACTAAGTGCACTACATAAGGTATAAAAATATCAAATCAATAGCTAAAGAGTATATAAAAATGAGACTGAGTGATCAGAGAGATGTGTGAGCCACCCTCTCCTTGGCTTCTTGGAGGACTCCAATTTCTGTTTCTGCTGCCAAAAGACCCATTCCCAAAGTCTCCCCAGGACGGCGAAGCTGCAATTCCCCGGGCGTCCTTGCGGGTCCCAGCGGGGAGCGGGTACAACCAGCCACCTGCTTCCAGGGGTCTCCTGCCGTCGGCTCTCCTGCAGCAGCCCCTATTTTTAGAAGCAGCTAGTTTGAAGGCATTTGGGCTTTCTTCTTTAATATTTTTTTTAATTATTATTTCAGAAGGAACTGGGTAGCAGTAACATGTGTAAAAGACAAGAGCATCTTCCAGTACGTTTGTGCAAGGAGCCTGTCCCAGCCTGCCGGCCAATCTGCACAAACTCCCCTTTTTTAGTTTTCAGCTGGAGTGGGGCAGTGTTGTTTCAAAGAAAACGCCTGCGCAGCCTTCCCTCTGCAAACACCGCAACCATCATTCGATCAGCGCAACTCTCTGGTGTGAGCTAATTTAGCAAGCGGTTGCTTTGCAGGCTGTGGAGAATTGCCTCTTACCTAATAATTCTGCTAATTTGCTTAACTCTCCCAGATTGCAAACAGCCCTGCTCTCACCAAGCAGGTTTCTAAATGAACCCCTAGACAATTTCTTGACAAGGGTGGGGGGAAAGGGAAGGTGGACGGCTCGGGAGGTTGAAGCTCACAGTCTTTTATTTTTGACCTTTGGGCCAGCATTCACATTTGCTTGTTGGGAAAGCTGCAGTCAGGATAGATTTTCTTCAGGGATTTGCGCTACCCTTTTGCTTGTAATTATTCTCACTTGATGCCTTCCATAAATTAAAGATGCTCCTATTAGTCAGTTCCAGTCCTCTCAATTATCTTGCTAAAGTCTCCTTATTTGCAGCCGAGAGCTACCCCAGCAGGTTTGTCGTCCTTGCAAAGCTCCTGCTCGGTGGCCACAGGCAGAGAAATAAGGAATGTACATGGGTGATACAAATGCCTGAGGAATCCCAGAAAGCAATGAAAACTGCAGTAAAGGTAAATGTCAGACTATTTAAAGACAATGTTAACTATTGATTTTTTTAGAGGAGACTACCTCTTCAAAGGATGGCAAGCATGCCTTCAGGTACGGACGAGGCAACCCAGACGGATGGGGGAGAGAGGGAGGCGAGTGAACCGGGAAGACAGATTTTCCCGGAGAGCGAAATGAACCCTTTACGAAGCCTCTGGGATTAAAGGGGTGGCTTAGTTCTCTCACAGCGTCCACCCTTCAGCCCATTTAAACACCATGCCTTTTCCAAGAAGCGAAGGGCAAAGAAGAGCACTGATGAGCAATAAAGAGATAAGCAGCAAAGTACTCGCTTTACCGGTGTTTTCCCATGAAAAATGAACCCTCAAGCACACCCGGAGATTTGTTGTCTAAGTGGCAAAGCTCACCCAAGTTCCCGATTTTGCTTCCAGCAGAGATGCTCGTTGCTCATTCTCACACCCGGGAGCAACTCGGACTCATTACGCGGCGCTGGCTCTTCCCACCGGCACCTGCCCGCACACGGGGTGGGACCGGAGATCCGGGCAGTGAGCAAAAAAGGGGGGAGAAAACCCCTTTTTCTTCCCGTACCCACTGCTAGGAACTTGTGGGAAATTATAACCAACTTGGCAATATTTTTTTATCCTTTAGTACAACAGGATAGGCTGTGATTTCATACGGTTTAAGAGAAAACCAAGCCTAGAATAAAAGCCTTCTACTTAAAAAATACTTATGTGTATGTATACATTAGAAAAAAATACACACATATATGTACATACACATTTTATATATATATATGTATAAAAATATATATACTTGCCTTCTGGCCCATGCTGTGATATCCCTGCAGATATTCCTGGCCTCGGATGCATGCATCTGCAGGGAATTTTTCCTTTCGAGCTGTAGCGCGGAGACGATGCTATACATGGTGCTTCGGGAAAACGGCACGATAAGAATTCAGTTTGGGGATTTAAAGGTCTTCCAGACCTGCATTTTCGAAAAGGGAAACTTCTTATCTCGATGGGTGTTTTGGAACAGGAGGAACGAAGGATCTAATCCAGTGAAGCGTAATGTCAGCGAGGGCAAATTCATTTTGAGTTTGGATACGACGCCTTTTTTAGAGGCTAATTTGGGTCTTAAAAGAGAAATTATTATTCACATCCACACAGCAAAGGGAATGGGTGACGCTGGGGGGTCACTACTGACTTTGGCGGGTTCTGAAGTGGGTACACGAGAGGAACGGACCCTGCCAGCGCCCTGCCTTGCCCCTCTGCGCCTCTTACGGGTGCTCCAGCTTGAGGACCCCCGTAGGGTTCATAGCCCAGCTCACCACCTTCGGGTGGTGCAGCTCAAGCTGCAGAAAACCCCAGTTCCTGGTAGATCCTAAACACGGCGCAATACGGTATTACTGCCTGGGGTAACTTTTGGTTTAGATGTATTATTTCAATAAGGAGGTCTTCAGACAGTGTTAAATGACAGATGATATAATTTTTGAATGCGATGTTCATCTGAATTTTATTTTCTGATGTTTTGACTCATTGACTTGATGTCTCTCTATTATGCACACACCTCTGGAGATGTTGCTGGCAATGATTATGCATAGCATTGAGTTAGTGAATAAAACCACTCCAGGAACTGCTTTACAGATCACAGTATCGTTTTCTCTATAATTGTCCCACAAACGGTGGAAGTTATATGGAGAGAGCAGCGTGCTCTGACAGACTGCATATTTTTGCAGTGTGCATCAGATCTCACTTTGGCTTCTGAGACTTATTTCTGGTGGTTCTTGGGGATTTAACTTTAAGACCAATGTATTTTAGTATCCATATACACTCTGCTGTTCATGTCATCCGGCAGCAACCGAGGATGAGCTGTCTCCTTAATATGGATGAGACACCAATTTATCTAAGTTATCACCTCCCAATCTCTCATTCATCTCTGCTGTTAACTGCTGTGTTTCTGACATCCATACCTAAACTATCAGCGACTTCTTCTCCTTCAATTGAAACCATAAGTAATTCTTGGCTGGAAGTTTCTTGTTATGTATATAATGGCTTCTTCATCTCCCAGCTGGAATTCAACCAGCAGGTGACTGACGCAGGCTCTGGACACCGCATTTTAAACCCACAACATTGCAGAGATCCACGCAGCACACTAAATCAAAAGTCAGGGTGTCTTTCCACCCTCTGAAAATATATGACCAAATTAACATGTCCCGGGCTTACTTTGAGCAACGCTGCGGCCCCGGCTGTGCACAGCCCAGGCACTTGACTGCAACGTCAGCAATACTTTCCCCCTTCCCGACGCATTCCCAAACCAGCGAAACTTAGCCCTACTCCTGGTATTCTCTTTATAGAAGGTCCCAGTGGTATTATGTATCAAATAAAGGTCTCATTACTTAGTTTCTGGTTCCTTCATGCTGTTGCTCTCATTAATCATCCTGTTCTTCAAGCCGGCGCTACAGGGCGTTAGAACTGCCTCGGAGCTGCCTCGCTCCCCACCCCTAAATTAGAGATTCCTCCCCCGCCCTTCCCCTGCCCCTCGGCGCCGCACGTGCCATGGGCAGCACAGACCCCCTGGGGACCACGGCTGCTGGTGGGGCCAGTGCTGGATGGCTGGGGACCTCTTGGCCATCGACTCTGGGCTTGAGTCTTAACGCAAAGAGGTGCCCAGCCCTCTCTGCCCAGCCTTGTCTCGGGACACCTGGGGGAGCTCCTGCTGTTAAACACCCCAACGCTCTCTCTTTGTGCCTTCTAGATTCTCTAGATCCAGCCCCCCTCCCAGGAAAACTCCTAGGTTGTGCCCCAAATCTGCTAATTTCATCCCCAATTTTCCTCCAAAAATTGTTGCAGACAATTCCTTGAGCACGTGGAATCTGCATCCTCTGCTTCTCCCTCGTTTGATCCCGTTTGGTTTTATTTCCAGGGAGCTCCGAGGTCCGGCACAGGGATCACTGGGAAGAGCCCCACTCCTCAGACCCTGCTTCCGAGCCCTGCTCCCGCCTCTCTTTGCCGTGCGGGACCCCGGGAGCTGGCTACTTTCTCTGGGTAATATATTTTTCAGGAGCATAAGTGACTTGCTTAAAGCCCTGGAATCTCATTCTCTTTGTGCCGAGGCTGAAATGCAAAAAGGCAGAAGAGCAGGGGAGAGCAGACCCCCCCTCAGCTCTACGTGTTCACCAAATCCGGTGGTTTATTCATTTTAATTGGCCTCGGAATTCACATATAAGTGTGTGTGTGTATATATGCACATATGAATTCATATAATGGCACGTAATTAATTTAGAGTTTGGCATTTCAGAACAGGTAATTAAAATAGTTCATTGTTGATTAATCACTTGCAAAATAAATTATTAGCAATATCACTGTTAGCATTATGTTTATTACTACAATTTAGAGAAATTAAGGCAGTTCACTTACATTAAATTAAACATGAAGGCACAGATGTAATGTACCCCGGACAATATCTATTTACTCGGAGAACAAATGTGATGTGTGCATTACAGTACATTTGCTAGGTCATACATCTTGGATGGCCTCTTCGTGTCACCACCAGAAACCTAATACCGACGCACAGACGATTCCCGTCTCTTTCCGTAAATATAAAAATAGGATCTGCTGGACTTTCGCACTCGCTCCGCACTGCAGCGTGCTCCAGGCAGCTCTGCCTGCCCTGCGGATGCAGCTCGGACCCGCCTGGGACGGGGGGTGGCTCCGTGGGGACCGGGGAGCTAATGAGGACACGAAGGGCCACGCCAAGTGCACCTCCCCCAAAAAAACAGAAGTAGGAAAGAAAAAAATCAAATTTTTCGCTCCGCAGCAGGAGCCCAGGCCACCGTTACAAGTCAGATTATCGCCAAACTGCACAGAAATGGGATGTCTCTCAGCCCGACTCTACGAGGTGCTGAAGGCTTAAGCAGATTGTTCAAGTATAAGTTGAATTTGATTTTTAAGCAGCTCTCTGCTGGGGCGGGGAGAGATTTTGTCCCGCGGGGAAATAGGTTTCCCTTGCTTTTGACAACTGTTTTGTCTGGAGGATGTTCAGCCTGGAGACTAAGGGAGCAACAGGGAGAAGTCAGCAGAGACGAAGAGGGCACAGAGCACCTCGCGACAGGTTTTCTGGATGTGTCTCCGTGGTTTTATAGCTATGGGAAATAATCTATAATTAGGTGTGTAAAATAGCTCTCTGATCTCTTTGCTTCTGGCCCAAAAGAGTACAAAATTGATAACTCAATTATCGCTGCTGGAAATACAAATAAATTAAAAGCACCTGGTAGGAGGAACTCTAAAGGAGGGATGCCCGTGCAGCATAGCGGATGCTGCTCTTTAATTGCGAGCTCAGAGGCAATTAAAGCCCTGGGCTGGGGCTGGAGCAGGAGAGGGACCAGACTGAGCCCTTCACGCTCAGACACACTCTGTGTCATGGAGCCAGTGTCCCCCCGAGCTGACGGCAGAGCTTGGCAGAAGCACTGGGCACGGTGATACCGTCTTCTCAACCCAGGGGCAAAGTTGGGGTGAAAGCTCTGGAAGTGGTGGCATCCTCTGGGAAGAGAAGGGACCTCTTGAACGGCTGATGAGCTTATCTTGGTTATGGGGTGAAGAAAAGCGTGGTTGGGTTTCAACGGTTTTCAGCATAAGAAAATAATTGGCGCCTAATCCTGTCCCGAGCAAATTCCTGGGAGTTTTTGTTCTGAATATACATGCAGAGCAATGTAGGATATTGAGGGTCTTCTTCCTTTTTTGTCAAGTCATCTAGCATTTACAAAAGCCCCTCTCTCCACTGAGGCTTGTTTTTAATGACTCCTGTGCTGAATTAACAGTCTACACCAGTGTGACAATGACAGCAGTCACTAATGACCGCTCTGTTTGCCTAAGCCACATGCTGAGCACTGATTTCGGTCCCTGCTGCAGACTCTCTTTGCAAAAAGGCTTCTGGGTCTTTTTAAGCAATTTAAAATGTGTAGGATGAGCTGGCCTGTCCATCCCTGCTCCTTTGCTATTCTGCTGCCTGGAAGTGTCCTTGAGTCAACAGGGAGCTCCTGTAGGGAAGTGTGACCTGGAATGATGTGAAGAGCAGGGGGAGGAGAAAAGCCTTTGAAATTTCGCATCCCATTCTGACGACCCACTCAGCAATCAGTGAAATTATATTTAAACCATCTGCCCTTTGATGCAATCTCAGATGGATCAGAAGGGCAAGCACGGTTTCGTGGGAAGGTCTGTTTTTATTAGACAGCACACTGCCTGGCCCCACGGAGAGTGCGTGACGGTGCAGACACACGGGATATCTTAGCAGGTGTTATTTTAAAAAGGAAAGCAAAAGTACTCCAGGTGATCCCCAAAATCTTTGTGCCAAAACCGTTCCACCATATCACATTGAACGGGATATTTTCACCCAGGATATTGTTGCTGGGATGCGGGAGGGCGTGGATTTAGCTTTGTGTAGTGCCGTTGCCCGGTTCCAAGGCTGCAAAGCCCAGCCAGGGTCACAGGCACCCCGTGACGGCCGTGCGGGGCAGGAGGCAGCACCCGGGGCCTCGTCCCAAGCACCCTTCCTCCCACTCACCCTGCCTGTCGGCACGCATCGCTTTTCTGCCGGAGCGAAAACAGGGCAGCGCAATAATACTCACTTTAGGAACATGTCAGGTTTTTATTTTGGCGGCAACGTTGCCCACTGAGAAGCCCGGTTCACGTCATCCTTCCTCTGCCCATTGCATGGGGCAGATGCTGGAGCAATGCTATCTGAAAGCTTTTAGCTCCCCTACCTGATGATTTATATCCCTGCTGTAATAGCCAGATACAGCAATAATAGTAAGGATTTAATTGTTTTAATGAAAGTGGCTTTTTTCTGCATTCGAATCAATTTCTTAAGTTTGGATGATGGAATATAAGACTGGATTTGGCCGTGCTTTTTGTGTGCCCTGAACGAAAAGGCACAAGCCACTTTGAAAGACCTAGCTTGGCATACTAAAACTTTTAATAAGTAATATCTGCATAACTACAGGCAATAGGAACAGCCCAACCTGAAGAAAAAAGGTTTTACAGGAATTAGTGTCTCGCTGTCACATTTGTAAAAGGGACACATGCATTTTTCAGATCTTTGCACATTAATGGCTGTATTTGATTCAAAATACAGTCAGTGAACCCTCAGTAAATGGAATTAAATGGTATGTGTCTGATTTGAGGGTGACAATCCACCAATTGTTTCTTGTTTGAATTACTACCTGCGTGGCTGGGCACAGCGGTAATTGAAACTATAATGTTTCATTCCTCTTTAGCTATAATTTATCTGAAAAGTTCATTCACCGCTGTTCTATTCTCCTTCCTGAAATCTCTCCCTTTACCGTTACCATGCTGTCAGGGACCGCATCCTTTCCACGTGCCCAGACTTTAACCCGGCTTGGCCTTGGCAGTTCAAGCACAGGAGCAGCCAGCGTTTCGCTGGCCCAGCCCCATCTGCCCCCTCTTGCCCCGGCCATGGGGGCTGACCGGGGGCTCGGCTGCTCTGCAGGGCACGGGGCTCCTTCCCTTCAGCCCCAGGTCTTTGCTTTGCCTTTGGCTCAGAGCTCGGGTGAGCACATCCTTACAAGCTTCTTCAAATTGCCCTTCAAAACCAAGACTTTGCAGTGGCTTTGAGTCAGAAAGCCAACCGCATCCTGGGCTGCATCAAAAGAAGCGTGGCCAGCAGGTGAGAGGGGGGATGCTGCCCCTCTGCTCCGCTCTGCTGAGACCCCACCTGCAGTGCTGCCTCCAGCTCTGGAGCCCTCAGCACAAGAAGGACACGGAGCTGTTGGAGTGGGGCCAGAGGAGGCCCCGGAGATGCTGGGAGGGCTGGAGCCCCTCTGCTGTGAGGACAGGCTGAGAGAGTTGGGGGGGTTCAGCCTGGAGAAGAGAAGGCTGCGGGGAGACCTTCCAGCCCCTTCCAGGCCCTCAAGGGGCTCCAGGAAAGCTGGGATCAAGCTCTTGGTCAGGGAGTGGAGCGATAGGACGAGGGGGAATGGCTTCAAACTGGAAAAAGGTAGATTGAGATGAGATCTCAGGGAGAAATTTTTCACTCTGAGGGTGGTGAGCCCCTGGCCCAGGTTGCCCAGAGAAGCTGTGGCTGCCCCATCCCTGGAGGGGTTCAAGGCCAGGTTGGACGGGGCTTGGAGCAACCTGGTGTGGTGGGAGGTGTCCCTGCCCAGGGCAGGGGGTGGCACTGCGTGATCTCTATGGTACCTTCCAACCCAAACCATTCTGTGATTCTATGATCCTATGATTCCATCTGATTTGTGTGGCTAGGGTTAACGACTGCAGGACCAAATTGTACAGCAATAATTGTAAATGGAGAGTTACCAGGGGTTACTCTTTCTTCCAGCTGTGCCTTGTTTTCTTGTTTTACTCGGTTCTTACAGAGGTGCTCTGTGGCTGCCACCATGGTGCTGGGCATATGCTAGGGGTAACAAATAGATTGCCTCTCTCTTGACACTACCCGTTTATAAGCAGTTTCTAGTCTGTTTTCACCCAACATTGATAAACAGAAGAAAACGGAATGCATTTTATTCACCCATAAAGTCTGACATTTCCAAAGATGGAATCAAATTATCCTCATCTATCTGCAGATAGCTGGATTGCTGGCTAGGTACGACTTTATGCCCGCAGAGTAATGACACCTAATTTCTGAAATTCCAAAACGAGCTGGTCTGAGACAAACAGGGTTATTTTCCTTACAAATAATACGAACCACAAAAGCCAGACTGTGTGTCCCAGGATGGTAGCACTTCTTTCTCCCATGGGACCAGGCTGGAAATCCCTGGGAAGTCCCTGAACCCCTCTGTCAGCGATGGGGGATGTTCTTGGCAGAGGCATTTCTACAAAAGCATTTGCGTCTTCTTGAGTTGGTGCCACTGTTTGTGGTCTGGTTGTGATTCAGGAGTGATGAACCTTAGATTTTGTCCTTGCTTTTGGGGTGGTTTAGATGAAAATCCCATGTGGCTTGCATGCAAGTTGTGGAATGTGGTGGTGCTACGAGGAATTGCAGGGAGAGGCAGAGCTCTCCGTTGCCAGCAGACACCGAGGGGTGGAAGGAGGAACAAAGAGGGGATGTTAGGGAAGAGGAGAATGAGATTTAAAAGATGATTAATGCTGCTGGTTCCCAAAACACTGGCAGCTGAGGTGGGGGCTGCAAATCTGGAAGTGCTGCTGCAGGGAGGGTCCTCAGGAGCTCCAAGCCCTGGGGCTGGTCCCTCTCCTCAGGCACAAGATGTGCAGAGATGCTCGTGCTCTGGGAAGCGTTCATGGCATTGATCTACCAACCTTCACCTCCGCCGGGGGATCCTGGCACCTTGACAAAGCATCCGTGTTTGAAACTAGGCTGAGCTAAAGAGATGGGTGGAGAATAGCAATGAGCCAGGACAGACTGGCATCTAAATGTGGAAGGAGTGTGGCAGCCCATGAAGAGAGAGCTGGGGAAGCGGTGGGGATGGAGTGAGATGAAGCACCTGGAGGACAAGTGCTGAGAGGGGATCATGTCATCCAAGGGTGGAGGAGGGCAGTTCCTCCCCAGGGAATTCCATCGTTTCCATCCTGGGGACCTGCGTTGGTCCCTGTGGTGATGGCAGAGCAGGGGAAGGGAGTCTCTCCTCCATCCCTTTCTGGACCCAAAGGCTCTTGAGTTTCCCCTTCCAAAGCTGACGTTGGCACATCCACCGCCGCAGTAGAGCACAGGGCTCTCAGTGGGCTCAAAGGTAGTAACTGTGCTGGGCAGAGAGAGAAATCCCAATCCAGGTCATGGCCCTATTTTCTCTAACCAAACCCCCAGCAGCAAAAGCAATCCCAGCTGTCCCAGATGGGAATTTCACCCAAAATGAGACCTCAGGAGTCTACAATGTTCTCCCACCCCTTCCATGCCCTCACATACAAGCAGACAGCCTGCACACAGACTCTCTTCGTTTGGGGTTGTACTTCTCCACGCCTGGAGTCACAGAGCCGTACCGATTTAAACCACCCCTTGCTTTTTCAAGTTTACCTACTAAATATTTTTATTTTTTTTGCTCGCCTTAGAGTGCAGGCTGAATAATTAGAGCAAGTGGCTGCATTTCTCAAAATAAAACTGGGATTTGTAGGTGCCAGAGGACGTTGGCGGTGCTGGAAGGGAAAGGTAATTGACATTCCCTTCGGGAAACCTCTGCAAAAATTCGGGCCCCGGTTGCTTTGGATTTATTGTCAGTGGTGCAATACGGGCAGGGAATATGATAATCCTTGCAAGCAAACAAACAGCACAACCAAAAGCAACCCCAGGAGGAGTTCAGCTCCGCTGTGTGCCTGGCAGCAGAGAGGGACAGGCCGTGACCTGGCTGATCTGCCAGCTCTTTCCTACCAGCCACCATGTTAGGGCATTACGATGCAAAAAAAAAAAAAAAAAGCCAATAAAATTCTTCTAAATGGGACTGAAAGGTCATCAGCAAACCCGGGACCCCGCAGATGAAGCCCAGGAGGGGCTGAGTGCTCAGCCAGCCCTGGGGCACCAAGGAAAATGTGGTTTTCTGGGCGATGGCTGCTCCGGGGCTTCCCGAAGGGCCGCAGTGAAGTCCCCGTGCCCGCCGCGGTGCGGAGCGACACGGTGCTGATGAACTGCCGGCTCCCCCGGGCTTGCCAGGATTCCCAGAGAGGCGATGGAGAGAATTTGCGTGGCATCCCACACCCCACCGTGGTGAGAGGAGAGCCTGCCTGCTCCCCAGCCCACATGCCGTAGATAAATAAATACCTGCGTATGTGAGAGATATCCGTGCACCCACAGCGCTGCAGATGCGGCGTGTATGTGCGAGGTGCACAGCACAGCCTTGCTTAACCCTTGCCTGAGCCAGCCCTCCTCTGGCGACAAAACGGGCATTAAATGGTGCTCTTACGAGCTGTGTTTGCACCAGCCTCTCGGCAGCTTCTGCTGAAAGGGCAGCCCTGATGTCCTTGCTGTTGGGATATTTCCAAGAGGGAATAAATTGTTGTCCCTTATCCCAGTCCCCCTGTTACAAGCTGTTTAGTCTATCTGAGATGGGCACTGGCTGTCGGCACTTGTCCCAGGGCTTTGCGGTACCCGGCGATCCAACCTCCACGATGTGTTAGGAGGTTTGGCTCCCAGTTGGGTTGAAGCAAAGGCTCAGCTATTGCTCGCTCATCTGGGTTGACCCAAGCACTCGCAGTGCCTTGGGCACCAAACCGTTGGCAAAATGAATAACATTTTTTTTAAAAAAAATAATTCAAATCCAAATCAAAGCGGAGCAGTTCACTGTGACGCAGCCCCCACAGCCCCGCAGCCCCCAGGGCCGGTGGGCAGGGAGCAGGTGCCGGGGGCTGTGAGCCCTCGTAGCGACTCCAGCTCCCCCTTCCCCACCTGCAAAGGGTTTGGGGGAGTTTTCCAGTGACTCCCCTTCAGCTGCTCGTTTTCTAGGGGCAGAGAAGAGTCTCCTCCATCGCCTGCTTTCGATGCTGCTGCAGGCTGCCCGAGCCTTTGACATTGCCGTGACTTTGCCAATCAGGACCTGCCGGACCACACGCCTCCTCTCTGCCTGGGATGTGTCTTTTCCCATTCGGTGATTCTGTAAAAGAGTTGTCTCCGAATGTCCCCTCCTTGTACCTGTTTCCAAATTGTAATTGGGTGTCTCGCGGTTTCACTGCCACCCGAGAGCGCGGCAGCTCTGGTGCATCTAAATAGCTGATTTTTTTCAGGATCTTGCCTCCAGTGATATCAGCCTGGCTGCTGCGGTGGGACACGGTGTTTAATGTGTTGAAATGCAGGAGAAAAACACTTGGGAGGGTCAGACGCAGGACGGGGAAGGGGCTGGCGGGCTGCACCTTGGCTCACCTCCACCCGTCCTGCCCTGGACACAGAGGTGCTGGGGCCTCCTGCTGCTCCCAGTCTAAATTTGGTGTGTGCCTGGGGCCCGAAGCAGTGTCTGCCCTCCCGGGCTGCCGAGTTCTGCCTGGGGGACGATGAACACGGCTCGTCCCCGGTGGTGTTATGGACACCCCGCTTTGCCTCCAGCTCAAATGCCAAGGTGCTGCCGTGACACCGTGCCCGTGTCCCTAGGTATTTTTCCGTGCTCCAGAGGCACATATGCACCCACAATGTCCCTGTGCACCGTCCCCATGTCCCCAGATGTTTTTCCATGCTCCGGAGGCACATAGGCTCCCGCGGCGTCCCTGTGCACCATCCCCTTGGCCTGAGGATATGAAGCACTAAGAAGTGCAGGTGCAGCTAAACGCCTCCCCATGCGGGGCTGCAAAGGGCAGGGCGGACAGAGGGGCTGTCCATCGTCAGCCCAGCCAAGGAGCAGGTCGTACCCTGATGATTCTCCTGACCTGAGCAGGGTTTTCCTGCGGGAGAGCCAGAGGAGAGGGGGAGCCCAGCACTTCGGATGCAGTCGGTCCTCAGGACCCCGCACACGTGCTCACACCTGGGGAGAGGGGGCACCTCCCTTCTCCATCCACCAAAGGGGTGCTTTGGGAAGGCGGGGAAATCACCAGGTTTAGAAACAGGCTGGGAGGCATTTAATTCATGATTATCATCTGCAAGCCACTTATCCCGGGGAAAAGCGGCTGCAGGGATCCAGGCATGGGGCAGGCCGGCTCCGGCAACACTTAGCCCCAGTTGCAAAGATTGCCCCGAGACCCTCGGCAAGCTGCAGCCCCACCACCTTCTGCCTCTGGCTGTCAGCAGAAAGCGTCTGATCCAGGAACCAAGGACCCTGCCAAAATGCAGCCTTGAGGAGGGGGACTTGGGGTTGTCGGTGGATGAGAAGCTCAAGAGGAGCTGGCAACGTGCGCTGGCAGCCCAGAATTCCCCCCGCAGCCAGGGCTGCATCCCCAGCAGCGTGGGCAGCAGGGCTGGGGGGGGGGATTCTGACCCTCTGCTCCGCTCGGGGGAGACCCCCCTACAGTGCTGCCTCCAGCTCTGGGGCACCAACAGCAGAAGGACACGGAGCTGTTGGAGCGGGGCCAGAGGAGGCCCCGGAGATGCTGGGAGGGCTGGAGCCCCTCTGCTGTGAGGACAGGCTGAGAGAGTTGGGGGGGTTCAGCCTGGAGAAGAGAAGGCTCCGGGGAGACCTTCCAGTCCCTTCCAGTCCCTAAAGGGGCTCCAGGAAAGCTGGGATCAAGCTCTTGGTCAGGGAGTGGAGTGATAGGATGAGGGGGAATGGCTTCAAACTGGAAAAAGGTAGATTGAGATGAGATCTCAGGAAGAAATTCTTGGCTGTGAGGGTGGTGAGCCCCTGGCCCAGGTTGCCCAGAGAAGCTGTGGCTGCCCCATCCCTGGAGGGGTTCAAGGCCAGGTTGGACGGGGCTTGGAGCAACCTGGTGTGGTGGGAGGTGTCCCTGCCCGGGGCAGGGGGGGTGGAACGACATGATCTTTAAGGTCCCTTCACACCCAAACCATTCTGTGATTCTATGAAATGATTGGGAGGTTCGTGCTGCGGAGCTGGGCTATGCAGCAGCCAGGGAAGGAGCAAAGCCTGCGGTGGGAGAGCTGCGGTGCTCCCGGCCGGTCTGCAGCTGAGACATGCAGCAGCCCGCGGAGCCACCGTGGCCGTCACCGGAGGCCACCCGGGTCCCACGGTGGCTGCGCTGGCCGGGGGTCTGGCCACCGCACGCTCGCACATAATTCCTGACCTCAAGTCGAAAGTATAATTCTTTCTGGCACGTCTGACATTTAGCTGTACAGCGATCCTTGCCAGGAAATTGCCATCATTTCAGTTCTGCTCCCAGCTACCGTTCTGATTTATATTTTTGTTTTTATCCAATTTTTCTGACTTGTTTTGGTAGGGTGGACAAAATGTTCTCACTCAAGACAGATGACAGTTTGCCGATAAGAGGAGCAACTTATCACAAACAGCTCCGATTCTTTCTCAAATGCTTAGTCTGTTGGAACAGCTTTAAAGTCTAATGTGATATTGCAGGTTAGCCCCAAATCTGCTTTCCCTCCTGTATTTCATACTTTATGGCCCTGAGCATCAGTCCTTTTAAAACAAAACACTTCCGTCTTTTTCAGATCATCCATGCTTTTCTTCCCTCCCCCTTTTTTTTTTCTCTCCTCTTAATTTAACTGTTTTAAAACTTCTTTTGATATGGCAAATAAAATAAACACTGTAGATGAGTGACCTCTTGGAGGCTTGGTGTCCTTGAGGCTAACTTTAGAAATCATTTGTCACAGGCGCAGAAATGTGCACTGCAATCAGAATTAGCTGCCAAAATTTTTTTTCCAGACAATTATATTGTAATTTGAGTGGCATTCTTGACAATAGTTCACGCTCTCCGGCCTTCTCCCCGTACCCCAGCAAACCGTCCACTAAAAAAGAAAACTTCTGGTTTAAAAATCCTTTTTTTTTATTATTACTTATTGTATGGTAAATAAATGAGAGGGAGAAGAAACACAAGGAAGCGGAACAGCTTTGAGCTCTGGAGATAAGCCCAGTAGGCTAAGAGGGTATTATACAGTTGGGTTTAGTTCAGCAAAAACAGGACATTCTACCAGAACTGGGTGAATAATTTGCAATTAGCAATTTGGGCGAGAGAAATTTAGGTTATTTCAAAACTTGCGGCTTTACTGAGTGAAATGCCCTCTTCTGCCCGTGATTTGTATACTAGCAAAGCATGACATACCCTGTTCAGGTGCTTTCACTGCTCGAAATTTTGTAGATTTTGTAGCAAAATCACTTTCGGTCTGCAAATGTGTTATTTCGATGCGACTGTTTATCGGTAACAGGCTGCATCGGTGCCTCGCGCGGGACGCGGGATGCGCCGGTGAAGGGACAAGCCCCTGGGCACAGGCACCGACGAGCAGCTCGGGCATGTTCAAACCGGCGTCGGAAGCTCGGAGCCCAAACCCTCCTCTCCAGAAGCCCGTTCAGGTGCCCATTCCGACGTTCCTGCTGCAGACGCATTTTTATGCTATGTGTTCCCGGATTGGAAGTGCCCGGGTGTGCGGGACAGGGCCACAGCAGGGCTCTGCCGAAACGCAAGCAGGATCGAACCTTTGCAAATAATCTGCTGGATTGCTCCCTCTGCCCTCCGTTCAGGAGACAGTTTCAAATTTTATACATCAATACGACACTCGGTCGCTGAAACCTGCGATTCTGCGTGTACCAGAGTGACCGAGTCACCAAATGCGGAGATCTCTGCTGGGCACAGAACAGCCCCGGGGGGACAGGGGACATGGTCCTCCGTGGGTGCAGGATCTGTCCCCACATCCCAGAAAGCTCCTGAAATCCTTTTGGGAGCTCCCGCTTCCTTCCAGAGTGACCGCGCAGGGGGATTTGCATCGCTCCAGGGGACACAGGGTGGGAGGAGGATGTTCCCAGTCGCCGGGTTTGGATCATGGGTGAGAGCTGTACAGGGAATTCACTTCAATTAATTAATTCTGGGGGAAAAGCCTCTGGATTTGTAGCATTAACTGAGAGCAGGAGAAAGAGCTGGTGTCCTGAAGTGAGAGCTGCTGATGCTGCTACACGCCGGTTCCTCGGGGGTCGGGTCCCTCGGAGGATTTTGGCAATCCATTTCAAAACCTTGCGGGACCCTTTTGGGGGCTCAAAATACAGCCGCCAGCCCCCGCTGCTGATCACGTCACTATGAACCCCTCTTGACGTGGAGTTGGAGGGACGGTGGCTGGTGGAAAGCAGAGCTGCCCGGCCCTACGTACCGCGGGGGGCCAGGGGAGGGCTCATTTCCCAGCATCGCTCCTTGACTCCCCCTGAGCAGCACCAGCTGCTCCCAACGGGATCTCACAGCGGCATCCTGGCCGCTGCGGAGCTGGGATGAGCATCCCGGTGAGCACAGCATTGGCCCTGCCACCGCAGGGGACGTGGCCAGCAGNAGCACCGAATCCTTGCCAAGGAGCCGCCAGCCCATGCAGCGACATCCCTCTGAGATTTGACCAAAAACCCGACAAACTAACCAGAAGAGCAGCTCCTGGGCTGGGCAGACAGGCCTGGCGTAGCTTGTGATCTATAAAAATGCAAAACGCATTGAGACCACTGCACGTTTATCTCACTTTGTCCATGTTTGATAACTTTGCGATACTTTTCACTAAAGGGCCGTGTTAGATTTTCGCAACTATCCCCACTTTTTACAGACCCCTCGATAACATACAGAATCCCCGGCAAATGACCTCGGAATGAATTACCAGGGACCCCCAAGACCAACAAAGCATGAAATTCAGGTCTAAACACCTGTACAGGCAACAAGGTGCCTC
>VWZL01005289.1:34002-156576 GCA_013396915.1 Stercorarius parasiticus | reverse complement strand
CTGGGGAGCGCCCTCTGTGTCACCGATCTCCCGCTTCTGCTGCGCCGCGCAAGGAGCACCTTCCCCAGCGCCGACACCGTCCTCCTCCCGGCTGCAAGGGAAAACCAGCCGGCGTCAGCGCGGCCACCCCGCAGGGCCAGGCAGGAGCCCGCCAGCATGGGCATCGGTGCGAGGAGCCGACAGGGAGAGGGAGAACTATGAGGAACTTTGAAACAGAAATGGGTTTGTAGCGTGGGGGATTTACCCTAGACCATAAAGCGATGCTCCTTGCCGTCGTGAGCCATGAGGATGACGTTGCGGTTGGAGGTCCAGATGAGGCGCGCCAGCCGGAGGGCGTTGTGGGAGCCCGGCGAGGCCGGCTGGACGGGGGGCACCTGGTAGGTTTTGATGCAGCGGAGCTGGGGCGCAGAGTTCAGCATGCCGATGCTCCCCAGGAGAGAGGTGTTCATCTGCAGGGACACCCACCGGTCACCCACCCGGCCCGCGGCTGCTGGGGAGGGTCACCAAACCATGACATGCACCCTGAGCTCACCCAAACCTCAACAGCCCTGCCCATCCCTGGGGCCAGCGCTGTCTCAAACCAAGATTAATTAAAGTTTTGTCAGAATGAGGCCAAGCAACGCCGTTTCCTGGCAGGGGAGCAGTGCGTTGGGTGGTCTGGATGGTGGTGAATGGCCACGACACACAGCGGTGCGCAATGGCAGACCTGACGAACTCAGCGGGCATGTCTTACTGCGCTCCCGGGGGGCAATCTATAAAGGCACGCTAAGCATAAGCATACACACTCAGAACGTAAGGGAAAAAATGGATAATATTATATTTATGCTAGAATATTATTTATCAAAACCATAAACCCACTAGAACTGAAGACAGGCAGAAGAAAGAGCAGTCGTCGTGATAGCTGCAAACAAAAAAAAGCCACCAGCAAGAGGTTTTTTATTGCCTGGCAGATGAAGAGGCCGTTGAGAAGAGATCTGTTGAGTTACACTCTTTGGAGAGCAGGCCAATTATTGCTGATGCGCCTCGTCTAGCTCTGCGCTTTTAAATACGAGATTCTCTGACCTAACCCACCGAGATACACAAAACCCTACACTTTCTGAAACGCTGCTTTACTTCCCAAAACCTTTCCACCCTCGCGCATGGCAGCCCCGGGATTTCCAGCAGCAGGCAGATGGCCGGCCGCATCCCTGAGACGTGCCCCGTGAAACCTTGGCAAATCCGGGGACATTTAAGGCGTGTTATTGCTGATGCCACGTCCTGAATTCTGATCAGTACAAAGTACAAGCCATTACTTTTTCCCGGCTCTTCTCGGCAGCAGAGCGGTGTCAGAGAGTGTAAATCATGGCATCTCTAGCAGGGAGCATGCGAGCACCACTGACATTTTCACAATTTAAATCATCTTGAGTAATAACCCTTTTAAGATGACTAATGCTACTGATTTTCCTGCATTAATAATAGTGCCAAATAGAACACAGAAGGGAAAAATCACTAGTGCACGAGGTCACATTTTAAAACTAAATGTGTAGGTATATTTAACTCTTTATGTAAAAGCCACTTGAACGTGAACATTTATACACCTGGAAGAGCGTGGCAGATCACAATTTAAAACTCGTGCCTGACTTTTTTTTTTCCCTACCAATTCTAGAAGACCTGTTCTGATTGCTTTCCAGATTTTCCCTGAGCACTTAAATTGAATAAACCTAACTGATGGATGAAGGTTCTTGCTGTCCTCGTTTACTGTTTCAGAGATCACAATATAGCGATGGATAATTAGTAATTCTTTTATGGCACCTACAGAACTAGTGAATGATGCAGAAAGCCGGGGAAGCGCATTAAAGAGTGGTATTTATGGGCATACTGGGTTTCAGCTTCTGCCCCAACTTCTGGGGCTCCCCTGTTGTCAGCATTGCCTTAGGTCCATCACGGAACCATGCTGAAAGAAGTCCCAAACGCGAGTTCATTAAGGATGTGTGTGCAGACGGCCGGACAGAGCCGCATCCTTACCTGCCAGAAGGAGAGGTGGCTGTCGGAATTGGAGTACGTGGCAAGGTACCGGCCATCGGGGGCGAAAGCCACCGCCGTTATGGGTCCCTTATGGCCGTGGATAGTCTGGCAAGAGGGGGAGACAACAGGAACGTGCAAGAATCATTACCCGTCACCACGACGATGCTGAACAGACTTTTGACCAAACACAAACGCACATGAAATTCTAGAAACCTTTTCCGGAAGCCTGAGGGACACCATTACCGTCAGTAAAAATTAAATAGTAGGAGGAAATACCTCTTCATTTTCACCTGCGTTTTGTGTTACTTAGCACTCATTTTCTGACCGTCACCGAGTCAATCGGCAAACACCACTGGGGAGCAAAGCCAAGCCCTTTTCCAGAGATTTTTTCCCCGTGGGTCAGGGGGGACAGGACAGTGGCACATGCTGCTCCCATGCTCCTGAAGGAATGGCAGGAACGTAACCCCAGCCGTGTCCCACACCGGGACTTGTGCTCAGCGCAGAGAAGGCCCCTTCCTCGGGGTACTTAAATGCCCCAGGACAACCCGAAATACAAGAGCACACCACTGAACGGACAACCCGAAATACGAGAGCACACCACTGAAAGGTCTTATCAAGCAGGACTTAAGCACGCACTGCTCAGTATTAAATGCCACGACAATTTCTTTTAAGCGTTCTAATAGCTGCTTAGCCAATAAAACGGAATTAAATCATCATAGGAACACATTCCCTGCCAAATCTGGTTTTTAAACCAAAGTAATTTGTCAGGAATATGAGCATAAATGTGTCTTTAACGGGAATTTTTTTAAAAAAATCTAATAGTTCCACCCCCCAGAGGAGCTGTAAGCTGGGTGCCTGGGAGCCTCCAGCTGGCAAGGGGGTGTCAGGGGAGGGCAAGAAGCACAAACCCACCCATTCCCAGTGCTGAGGTTCCCAGCTGTTCCCCCGGCCCGGCAGGAGAGGCAGCTGAAAGGCAGGGGCAGAGCTGGGAAGACCACTTGTTACTGGAGGTTACTGTTTGATAACGGCACAATACGCTTTACACAAGACTGAGACTCGTTAGTTTTGTGTTCTCTAATGCTTTGGAAAGCTTAAAATGGGCAAACCCCGGTGGCTGAGCTCCCCTCACACCCCACGCCCCGGTGGAACAGCCCCCAGAGCATCTCCCGCGGCTGCCGGCAGCACCGAGGCGTTCTCCGTCCCGCAGGTCCCCAGGGACCTGGCCCGAGGATTGGCTCCTGCCGGCGCTGGTATGGGCAACCCACAAAGTATTTCTTCCAAACTACCTAGCAGCAGCTCTGTCTGCATTAAGAGGCTCTGGGCCAAGGCTAAATTGGCAGGGTTTAACTGCGCGGAGAAAAGACTTCGTAATATTCACTGAATAAAATTAGGCTGTGAAAATAAAAGTAGTGCTCCTGTACCCATCACCGGGACATAAAAGATGAAGATCTACTCAGACTGGTACTCTGCATCTAAAGTCAGTCTTACATATTAAGAACGCATTAATGTATTTATTTCTTGTTCATCATGTAAAAGGCGAGCGAACTCCGATAGAGCCCCAAACCTATCTCTTTAATGTAATCACCGCAGCTTAGGATGGAAGTTTGAAAGGGCAATTAATTAGATGATCCGATGTTTAGACCCATCAAACTCTTTAGCACTTAACAAGCAAGTAATACTTGTCAATAAAATATGTTTTGGTAATACAAAGGTAGAAAATCAATAGTACTAGCACACTTGTTGCTCTTTTGACTACTGAAAATGTGTTCCAATAAGTACAATCCTTAGGGGAATTAATCGGCTTTGTTATTTAAAGGAAGTGCTTCTCTAATTGATGCTAATCCTTCCAAGCCAAGATTTATTTTTTAGTGCACTATCTAAACACATGCTTTGCAATGCTCATCTTGTGTTTCCCAGGCCAAAGAGCAAGCGTAACAAACCCAAATTACTGCTGCTCATTCAAAATATTCTGCTTGCACCCAGCCCTCGGCCCTGCTTTGCTGCGGTGCCGAGCGCTGCACTAACGGATTACAGCACTAACGCCTCAAAACAGAGAGCACGCAGCACGCGCTCCTTCCTGGGCAGGGCCTTCAAGCCACCATGTGCGGTTTCTCAGCTCCGAAGCGGCCGTGTTAGCATACAATGAAAAGCACGCAAAAATCTGAGCGATTCTGCCTTGAAAATAGTCTTAATTCTGAAGGGCAGAGGCGGTGGGACGCGGTGCAGCTGCGTGCAGCTTCCCTCTGCCCAGGCAATTGGTTTTTAATGGGAGGATGCTCCTGGGAGACTATTTGACTTCTGCACCTGCCACCGTCGTCGCCCTGTAACACATGATATACTGAAGCTATGACAACCTAATTCTAAGTCCAATATTTGGTAAACTCTACATTGAATTGCAATATTCTGTTAAAGGTGACATAAAAAGTAATCACTGTATCACTGCAGCGATTTTATTTTCATAAATATACTGAAATGCATACTTTGAATTGATAAAGCAACTTATGTACTGCTATAGAGACATACCGATACTTTACCACCTTTATTATTAGATATTTATATCCCCAATCTCTAGGGCTACCGTAACTAAAGCGAAACAAAAAATTTGCATCCTGAGAAAGCAGCGTGTCCAGCGCATCCCCAGAACATTCCCTTCCAGTGCCCATCACGTGAGAGACACACAAAACAGCTACGCAATACCCTTAAAACTATCTGCCTGCTTTTAGCATGGAGCAGTATGAAAACATCAGCTCCAGCTTTTGCATGGGACACAAACATCACTGGGCGAGGAATGGCTACTGGAAAATTAAGGAGGTGGTGATTCTGTGACTCCTCCGTGGATCAGCGGGGAGTCACCGGCGGTGATTTCGTGGGCAAACTCAGCAGCCAAACTGGGGTGATCAGCCACAGCCACCTCTTCCAAGTGTTCCCCAAAGCAGGCACAAACGCAGCTTTACACAACAACATAAATAAATCACAAATCTAAAGCTCATTATGCTAACGGCAAAGCTTAATAAAAGACAGTGAACAACTGAAATGTTAAGTTGAAAATCACTGGTGTCAATGGCACTACTGAAAAAAGTAATGCTCCCTCTACTTTCCCCCCACCCCGCAACTAAATAAAAATAATGCACTTTTAGAATAGAACTTAACAAAGAGAGGGAGGTCTGACAGATCAGTCATTCTTAGAAACGAGCCACAAAGAAAAGCCAGGTTCGTAGTGCTGTACTGACATGCATGTACCTCTCTGATGTCCCCCGTCGGTGGCATGCACTGAGCGATTTCCGCATCATGCAAACAGAAGTGGAGTTTTTTTTTTTTTTTTTTTTTTAATTAAAAATTAGAAGTCGGTGCAAAACCCTGCAGAACATATATAGAGCCCAAACTGCGCAGAGGAATAAACATCAGCCTTTGAGATAACGATAAAAACGGCAGCTCCATGAAGTGAATATACAAGAACAACTCCTTAGGCTGGCTGCCGCACAGGTCAAGACAAGTCCCTGCGGTGCCGGCTTGCCTGCTCTCACCTCAGGCACAAGGAGATTAACAGCACCTTCGCCAGACTGCCGTGTACCATGCCCAGGACCCATTTGTCTTTTTTCTTTGGAGATTGTGAATCTTATCTGTGTTTGGAGCAGCACTCCTTTCTGGGCTCCTGCACATCTGTCTTCTCTTGCTACACGCTTCTTCACCTCTCCTTCCATGGGACAAACTTACTTATTTCAGAACAAACGCACTCAAGACGGGTACCTACAATGCAGGGGGTACCGGGGATCTTCAGCAGATGGTAGGAAGTCCGTGGTAGGTTTCCCATTCCGTCCCTGACCTTCCATTCCCAGCAGCAGCTGCGTAGCTGTGCCTCTTCAACTTGCAGCTGAGAGGTTTCAGGGGTCTCCAGCACGGACCCCCCCACGGGGGGGCACAGAGAGGGAGTATTTCCACACAGCAGGCATCATCTACACCTGGGCTGCAACACCAGTAGGTTTTATAGAATCACAGAACGGTTTGGGCTGGAAGGGACCTTAAAGCCCACCCAGTGCCACCCCCTGCCCTGGGCAGGGACACCTCCCACCAGACCAGGTTGCTCCAAGCCCCATCCTTTTGACTCTATTTTAATTCTGGTTTTATGGAAATATGATGGATTCTCAGTAATATGAAACTGAAAAGTCTTGAATAATGCAAGTACACTAGTTTTTGTGTTTAGAAAAGAAGGAAACACACTTGTTCACAGCTGTCCTGGTGGGATGGACCAGCCGCGCGACGTCTCTCCCTGCAGACGTGCGCTGCCCTGGCCAAGGCTGGGCATCCGCAGCTTGGGGCTTTTATAAAAACAAAGCCAGACAAAACCAAACGGCTTCACCTGAAAAGATGTCTGAAATATGATCTCATTTTTCATACCAAAAGTAAATTCTTCCAAGATGGCCCTTCAGAGGTTTTTATGAGCACTTTAAAAAAGAAATCCCTACTTTCCAAGCAATTTAGTGGAAATATCTAAAATACTATTAACTTAAAACAGTTTCAGTATCTTTAATAATTTAATTTCTATGTTAGTTCCAGGAATACTAACAATCGCAGTAAAAATTTCAGGACTGTACTGAGAAGAAGAGTATATTTGCATCTTTAAATTAATTTTCTTCCTGTCCTTCAAGTGGCTTCTCAATAATACCAAGATAAAGTCAAAGCGCATGTATTACATTTTTTAACTTAATAAAATCCGTAACTTAATTTCTGACCTTAGAGGAATACAGTTTTGCATCAGCCATTACAATTACTCAGTATTCAAATGTGCCGTGCACGATCTGCGAGGCAGATTCGATGGGAGCAGAAAGTGCCCTTGACCGGCGGCGGATAAAAATACATTTATCAGTGGCGTGGCAGGCCGGCTGCCAGTCAATATATGCCTCTCATTTGTTAGCAGCTTCTCCTGCTGGGAGTCCCTCAGTACAATTTGCTTTTACTTCCTGGGCAAATGACAACCAGAAAATGAGGCAGCTTCTTTCTCAACCAAACTTAATCCAGAAAAAATTAGCTGACAGCTGCAGCCACCCAAGTGTTACGGGATGGTTTAAAAGCGGCCCCAAATCATACAGCTCCGGCCCCAAAGCACCTCCTGGCACCGCATGGAAGAGCCCAGACCTGGCCTTCTCCTCCCCAAACCACGGCCGTGAGAAAAGGGTGCGCCTGGATGTGGGATGTGCAAACCTGGCCCGGGCTGCCATTCAAACAGCCCACAATGTTCATAAATGTTCAACGCCAGCTCGCGCTTTAGGAACGTGCTTGGCAGCTCAAGGCTTTCACGTGGACCATCAAAATCCATAGGGCAATTAATTGCCCCCCAACACATAAACCAGCCTCTCCATAATATCAGCAGCGATTTTTGAAGCTAACGCCACTGCATTTTATCTAAAGGTTCATAATACTGTAACGTAGCCTCAGAACAGCTGCAGGAGTATGTGTTGGGCAACTTGGCATTCTTATTGAAATCCATATCTCCTTGCCAATTACCATTTTAAAAGACGTTTCAACAGCTCACAGGCAAGCCTTACGTTTAACTTCTAGGAAAATCATTTAAAGTATGAATTCTGAGTACGATTAGGATATTCTTACCAATGAAATTGAAAGAAGAAAGTGCTTAATATTTTTTCCATATTTTTAAATAGCATTTTGTGAGATACAAAAGAATTAATTTAAAGCACTATTAAAAGGGGTATAATAAGAATTGCAAACAGTTTGTGTAAAAAAAATAAAATACAAAATATAGATAAGAATCTAGACAAGAGATCATGCTGGACAAACACCGGATCCCTGGATTTGCTCATGCTCGCTGCTGGGAAGCCCTGGAAAGCTTTAGATCTCGAAGCACAAATCCCTCAAGGCTGATATTCACCAGTAGTGAGGAAGTTAGGGCTGATAGCCCAGCGCCAGACAGCACCCTGCAGGGAGAAGAGACACTGAATGCTCTCCAAAAAATCCCAACATGGGCCAGATTTACCATTTATTACACGGATTTCATCCGACCAACTATCAAAATGCAAATCACATCCTTAATGGGAAGAGCTGGTGGAAGGGTGACGAGCAGAGCACAGCCAGCAGGAGGCCGGGGTAGGAGCACGCAGTTCACAGAAGAAAGTCTTTTTTAAATATAAGAAACTTAAGTAAAGAAATAAATTGTCACCTAGATAACCCTGTATGTCTCACAGCGCCAGAGAGTGATGGGAGAAGGTGCTCTCTTACAGATACTCTTCTTCAAAACTCATAATTTTCATTAAAAATCAGTCCCTATTTAAAGAAAAAGCTATTAAAAATTCTAACTAGACTAAGAATGAAATGCTGCCCTACAGTGAGTTAACAGGAGCTGGGAATACATGGAGCATCCCCTCTCCCTGTGTAGTTACTTACTGTTAGGGAAATACTGCTTGATAATAAAAGTTAAACTGATCAAAACCCTGCTTTTCACCTGCCTACATATGCCAGCTCCTATTCGATAGCAGATAATCAGAATATGAAACATCTCCAACCTTTAAAACTCCGGTGACGAGCCAGATGTGGTCGCAGCAGCCCCATTTTTTTCTCCTCTCCTATCCAGGCAGCCATCACGAGATCCACAGCCCGGCACAACGTTCCCAGAAGTTTCCCACTCTTTCCAGCCAAAGCGCGTTTCGCTAAGGTACCCTTTGGCTAAAATTCCTTCCCAGCTGTGTCAGCACAGATGAAACCGTAAGAGCGAGGGGATTTTTGGCACCGCAAGAACACTCATGCTCAGACAGCTCTGTTAGATGCAGCCCTTCCCGCTCAGCTCCAGCTTTACCCACCCAAGTTTCAAAGAAAACCAGTTAGAACAATGTCACAGTCACATTTGGAGCACCGGAGTATTTTTAACCTTTGACTTTAGAGCCTTCAATGCACTTGCAAAACACACAAATCCATCATTCCCAAGTGACCCTAGACTTTAAAGAAAAGCGTTCAGCAACTCCAACGGCGGAGGAAAAGCTAACGAGATGAGTGCTTCCCGCCAGGACGCTGGGGTTTGGGGACTTAATTATCCTTCTAGAAGTGTCTTCTGCCCTGCGGACTCTGGGAAAGCAACTCTGCTGTCAGTTTTGAAGTCAGCCTTCTGATTTTCGCCACTCCTCGCTCTAATTTTCCAATCAGTACAGCCGTATTTCCAGATCTTTTGTGGTTCCTAGGCAAACTGTCACCTGCTGCAGAACTCCCCGATGCTGCTTGTGCCTTCCATGCTTACTGCTCGCATCCTCTCCGAGGGGTCACAAGCATCAGCATCGAGATTGTCAGAACAAGCGGAAATTTGAAAATCGCAGTCCTCGATCTTAAAATATTTGGAGAACATTTTCTTACAAGCCTAAATCTTTCTTACAAGTAGTCTGCGTACGATGGGTTACACTTAGTGATGCAATGTCATTGCCTTTGAAAAACACAGCAGCTTTTCGACTTTTAAAAATTTATTTATTTAAATAATTTATGCTTCTGTTGAGACTCCCTTTACCTAACTGGGAACACTGACGAGACCCCCATGTGCAAATAGGCACATGCAGTGATGTCCCCCAGGACACCGTGCCACGCTCTCGCGGGGCTCGGTGGGAACTCCAGAACTGCAGCATGTAACGACTGTCCTCCTCCTCATCACAGCCCGTGCTACTGCCAAAAAACCTCTTCCACCTAACAAGACTGTCACTTTTCTACCATCAAGCAAGCATACATTTTCATGTGATGCAGATCACGGCCGTTCGCATATTCCAGAATATTTTGCAATTAACACTTTGCTAAGGCCTGGTGGGGGTGGGCCGAGAGGCAGAGGGCGAAGTGCTCTTCAAAACACACCGGTGTGTTCAGAAACCCCATGAATAGTATCAGGGCCGCTTATTCACACCACCACTCTAAATTGTAGGAAAATTCATTAATGATAATAGTAATAATACCTGGAGCATTATATGCCGTTATACAACTATAAAATCTTCAAGCAAACTAGCGATCAGTAAGTCCTCAATAGCTGACAAAGTATAAGAGATATGTTCACACATTTTTCTGGTTATGAGTTATTAAATATGTTCAGGGTACAGATTTTCCTTGCTTGGCGTTAATTGTTTCAATTCCTCCCCAAACGTACTTTGGTATCTGGCTTAAAAGCTTTACTTTGATCGCAGATTTTCCCGAGTCCCCCTCTCTCAGAAAAGCCCCTTTGCAGCCGCTGGCAGCCGCGCTGGGGCTGACTCACAGGCACGTGTCCCCATGTCCCCGAGACAAACGCAGCCCTGGCCTGCAGCTCCCACCCGTCGCTGCTCCAGGGGGGGGTCCCAGCCCTTCCCAAGCTGGGACACCCACGGGTGGCACACTCAGGGATGCGGGAAGCAAAGCAGGAAACAGGCAGGCACAAAGTCTCAGCTCAGGACCAGGTCCTTCCCTAACAGGGAACAAGCCCCCCAAAGCAAAAACGCAGTCACAAAGGTCTTGTCTAGATTAGGAGAAACAGGGCAGTTGAAAAATGTGTTGGCAACATGATTTTCAACAGTTCTGCACATCTACAGAGAGCGGCATTTAAATTTGTGCTTGTTGGCCATGGGCAACCCGAAAGGGAGAAACCCAGACTGACCATCACCATTTAACGCGTATGAGTGCTCTGTGTGTACTTAAACTACGGGACAGAGATTAAATGGGGTTTTGCAAGTTATGTGTTGTGAGTTAATATTAGACTTAAATTTTGGGTTTCAAAGGTACTTGCATAGACTCTTGTTCCAGCTTTTCTTTGAAGGAAGTGATAGGCCTTTAAGAAAAAGGACGATGGTTCTTATGCACCGAGGTGACTGACAACAATCTATCTGGAGAAACGCTGCCAAACCTGCACGGCGTAACCTAGGGATTCTCTCTTTCACAAAAACAGTGTTTCTGAGAAATTATTTCCTACCAAAGTTATAAGAACAATGTAAAAAAAAAAAATAAAAAATATCCTTATTCCCCTTCCCAGCTGGATGGGTCTGTGCACAGCTCCAGAAAACTGCTTTAGCAGCACCTGAAGAAAAAAAGCCTTTTCTAGAGGGGAGAAAGAAGAGTGAAGGTCACTTCTTGTGTAGGAAATAGTGTCTGAATAGGAAGTAACAGCTAAATTAGATATAATTTTAGATACATGGAAACTCAATTTGCTTTACAGAGCTTGGTATAAGATCTGTATAGCTACCGTTCTGTCACTGCTCCTGGGGGTGCCAGGAACCCAGTGCTGCAATAAACCTGTAACTCAGCGGGGGGGTTGTGGCCCCCGAGGCTGGTCAGCAACTTTTAATATCCTTTTCCAGTCCGTTTGACTTTTGGATACTGAATTGTACATCTTCACGAAGCAAAAAACCCACAGTGGAATGGATTACACTGCTGGCTGAGGCATAGGAGTTAAGTAGAAAGCCGTAGTTGAATCAGTTTTTTATTTAGTTTTTACTAACTTTGGTTATTCAGGAGCAGTCCTGATTTCTGTGCTCGGACTCACAGTCCCAACTCGGCATCTCCCCCTGCTTCCCGCTTCCAAGGAGATGCTCCTGCGCCTGCAAAGGCAGCATGCCCGCGAAGGCAGAGCGCCGTTAAACCAGCCTCCAAATCAACTAGAACAAAAGGGCGGAAAGAGAAAACACTGCCTTTTAGCGAACTGGCGCTGCTTATCAGCATGACCTGGAAAGCAAATCTGGTGATTCCCGAGGCCTCATTCCTTTGCCTCCTGAGGCTGGGAAGTTGGAGTGGAGTGAGGGTATGGATTTATCGTGCCCTCGCCGGGCTGCAGGCGAGAACTCTCAGATGCGTTACTTGGAACTTAATGCATATATTTATATGTGCAAAGTAGGTTTATCTGCGATGCAGAGAGGCAGATTTGGTGCAGATCAACAACATCCAAGCGGAGAGTTAATGCAGAGGAGTCAGTGTGCTGTAAATTCACACCTTGGCTAAATCCCCACCAGCCTCCCGTGTAGAAGCTGCGTATCAGCACAGTTTACTCCCATAAAATCTGCTGCTAAATTACCACCAGCTAACCAATTGGGCTTAATTAAACACTGGTTTTAAAAGACATTTGAGAAACTTGAAAAAAAGTGGCTGTTTTGCTGTTGCATCCCTAATGTAGCTGGGATTCACTGTTGATAGGACAAGACCATTTCTTGTTACAGTAAAAATGAATAAAATCCCTCAACTGTATTATTGGGCTTGTTTAGAAATATCAGCTCAGGGTAAAGCTACCGCAGCCCGTAGGGAAAAGGGGTCTGCCCCACACACGGTGCCTTCCTCCTGCTGCGAGCCCATCTTGCACTGCAAATGGAATGGGAATAGAAGTAAAGAGCAAGGCTGGCATCTGTATCGCTGAGGACATGAAAACATGAAGTCCTGGTGCAGCCACAGCACGTCCCCTCAAGTTCCAGCGATGCCTCATTACTGTCCCCGATTCCATTACTATGGATTTTCCCTTGTGAACTATTGCTTGGGTGAGTCAGATTATAAACAAAACAGAACAGAATCATCCCCAGCCGCCCTGCACACCACCGTGGCCATCTGTACCCCAGCCAGGGCACAATGGGGTGTTTTTAGAGCAGGACACCGCAGTAAATGCTTGCCCTGGAGGGCAGCACCACGGCATTCGCTCTGCAGCCCCACGGCTCCCCTTCCCCTCCCGCCTCCAGCGAGAGGAGGAGTTTGGCCTATAAAATGAAAAGGTTATACCCAGTAATTACCTTTTATCTGCAATTTGAGGATGCGTGTTTCTACTAACAAGTTTTCCTGCCTCATCTGAACTTGTCAGCGTGACAGTGTCAGTAAATGCCCTCACAGCTTCAAGACTGCAGGATAACTATCTTTCTTTTTCTACCTTTAAAACGCTGTATTAGAGAACAGTGTCTTTTATTTGGTAATCAAACTTAACTGAAACAAACCATCTGGCATCAGCAACTATTCATTCCAAAGATAATATGAAATCATTTTCTGCTTTATATAACAATAAAAATTTGCAAAGGCATCTAAGTACTGAGATAAAATAATCCTATGCACAATTCAATTACGGCTTCGACTGCTGAAGCTCTGATTTTAATTCTGCAGCGAGCCAAATACAGTACCGTGGACCAAACAGTATTGATTCTAGCCAATGTTTAAGAGCATCTTTTGCTTTGAAACAAACCGAACCAAAACTCAGGCTTCTCTTTAATCTTTGGGTAAAAATATCAGTTTTTATGTACAAAAGCTGGTATCGGCATCACCCACAGCCTCCTCGCAGGGAGGCGCAGCAAAGCGATGGTCATGGCAGTGATGCCAGGGCTCCCCAGCCAGGCACCCCCTCCCCAGGGACCTCTGGCTGTACACATCACCGTTATCAGCAACAGCAAGGACATCACCTTCAACAGGTGTCTTTACAGGAGACAAAGTTTTCATAAATCACACATCAAAATATACAGCCCCATACACAACCCTGCACCATCTCCAGCTCAATGCTGGTGAAGAGTTTCTGTCTTTAGAGGGGCTTCTCCGTGCTTCCAAGACTGGAGCCACCAGCCAAGCAGGAACAGATAATACCCAGGCTGATGGCAACAGCCAAAAATCCCCTAAAAATGAGAACAGTACCGGAGGTAGATGGATGTTTTCCCATAAAATTCATGGACCTGTTCAGTTTGAGCCCTGTCGGTGGGAAGAGCAGAAGACGTGTTTTCTGGAAAAGGCTTCAGCTGCCCAGGTAAGGGGCAGACACCTCACAGAGCCAGATGAAATGCCTGCTGCCCACCTGCACAAGGAGGAAAAGCTCCCCCCTCCAAAAGAATGCTTATGGATTATCATGATTATAATTAATGAATAATGACACTAAAGTTTGTTTTGGCTATAAAATAGTGCTAGAGACACCGATGAACAAGATATTACTAAGCAACTTTCAGCCGTTAACATTTTCCCATCATTCCAAAATCAGGAACAATCATGTATCCTAAAATCTAGTTACCTGAAATACGCCTACAGTCTGGTAACACTGATTTAGTGTTCCATTTGGAAAGAAAGTAGCAGAACATCACTCTTTTTCTGTGTTAATGCACCTCCAAAGAAAGGAATTTCAACTGTGTGTTGACAATAATTTACAATCTTATGCAAAATATTACTTGTTTTGAATTTAACATGACCCTTTGGTTGCATTCAACCTGCTGAGATGGCTTCTAGCCTGGCAAAAATGACTATGCATTATTTTTTTTTGGTAAGCATATTCTTAATGAATATATTTCTTTAAAAATAAAAAAAAATAAAGCAGCGTATCTCCTGGGTCATGACTTTGCACAGTATGTAAGTCACTTCAGAAAACCTCAAAACTGTCAAGTTTGTAAAATAGATGGGAAAAACACTGTTTGGAATGGGAAGTGTAATTCAGGCCAGCTGGCAGCAGCAGGAGCGCACGGCGTTGGCGTCCCTGCGCTGCAATGTGCCATCTTTATCACGAGATAATCACTTCCCTGGAGGATTAGCAGCACACAGATGAACCTTGTGCCACGCAGCACACTTGGGGTGTCATTAGCTCGTGATAACCCCACTCCCTGCCATCTCCTATCGCTTAATTAGGGGTTACAGAGGTTGTAATAGGACAAAAAGAACTTGGGCGAACAGAACTTGCGATGAGCGATACCTTAATCAATTCAAAACCGGGGGCTGCACGTGTGTAGTCAACAAAGGCGGAGATGGGATGCCAGAAGCATGCATTGTGTTTTAAATTAACGAGCTAAAACTTCGGGGAGTGAAGAAACCTAGACCCACACTATACCTTGTTTTCCCTTGGCAAATTTCAAATTTTTCAAGTAGCATTTTGCCTAATTCAAGTGTCATGTATAAATAAATAAATTTTTAAAAAAGCAGGGTTTTCGGACACCGGCTCACCTGAAATAAATTATGAAGTAGATGCCCAGCAAAGACACAAGATCTCCAGGTGTCCCAACAGAAGCACGCTAAGCTACATACCCGCTGGAGAAACTTCATCCCGACTGCAAAATCCCAAATGGCACTTCTCAGCGTCAGTGGCTGGTTTTTGGCCACAACCTGCCGTCCCTGCTGCCGCGGTGCCTTCAGCGCAGAGCCAGGTGGCTGCAGGTCCCACAGCGTGGCTTCTGCTGCCTCTTGTAAACAAAAGCCACATTTGCAGATGGAGCCACCACAGACCTGCCACGCTCAGAACTGTTTTCCAATTCACTGCGGAACATCAATTATCTTTATCAAATAACAGTATCTCATCACAGTCCATTATCAAGATGGAGTCTTATTTTAGCCGGACTGCGGCCCTATCTGTATATCAAGGCTGGTCGCGGTGCCAGAGTGAGTGAAAGGCTGTGAAATAATCAATAATCATCATCAAATTGTGGTCGACAGGTTGTGAGGATGGAAGTTTTTGATGAAACCTCAACCTTTTTTTGTGCAGCTGATAAAGCTTAACCTTTGCAGTCCCTGATAAGTATGACTCAGTTAAAGGCAGCTCTGCATACGCTTAAAACCCTGCCGGAGCCGCCGGGCTGAAGCTGAGAGCACCTTCATGCCGTCAGACATCCCTCCGGTCCCGAGCAAGTCAGCGGACACAGAACCACCGCAAACCTGTGTCGGGGTTTTTTATAGAACCTAGAAAGGACAGCCTGTGCATAACAACCAACGGGAACAGGAAAAAAAATGGCCAGCAAGTATTTGTGTATTTAAATGTAGGCAGCTTTCTGCTATCCAGAATAAAAGCAGCACGAGATCACACAGATAAAGGAAGAAAATAAAAGTATAAAACCATAGATGCACTAGGCTAATCGCGTAGCAGCCCCTCTGTTAAAGTTGTTATTCTTATTCGGCCCTTTTCTTATGATAATTTCTTTTTGAAATAGAATTAAGGCACAGAATGAGGTTGTAAACATTTTGTACCGGGTTTTCATTTTTGAGCATAGCGTGAGTAATCTGCAACCTGAATATAACCTCTGTGGAGAACGGAGAGGTGATTCAGCCATACATTTTCCCTTTTACCTATCCAACCCTTTCACTATAAATAGAAACCTGAGGAAATTTGTCAAAAGTCACACGAACAAGCAGAATGTGAATTTCGAGAAGAATGTACGTTTCTATTTTTCTGGGCTGGAACAGTGATTAGGTAAAGCATGGAAACCAAAAGGGCACCAGCCAAACCACATGTAAGCACAAAGTTATGGCTGTGTTTATATTTGCTACCTTAAAAAAGAAACCCACCCAACCCAACCCCACCACCTTGACCGGCTCTCCCAGCACTCAAGACAACCGTGGAAGTTCCCTGCTGGTCAGGCTGAGCAAGAAACACAAGAACTGCTGGGCACTGCCTGAACAGCTGGAAAGCCTTCATAAACTTGAACAAATTCCGTGGGATCTGGCAATAGCACCTCCAGGGATGGTGACTCAACCACTGCCCTGGGCAGCCTGTTCCAATGCTTAATAATCCTTTGAGTGCAAAGTTTTTTCCTAATAGCCAATCTAAACCTCTCCTGGCGCAACGTGAGGCCGTTTCCTCTTGTCATCCCGAGGAGCCTCATGTCTTTGGTTTGTCAAGTACGGTGGTGGGACTCTGACCACGTTTAGAGCACTCACGTGTAGAAAATAAATTAATTTCTTATGCAAATTAACAGTTAAATATAAAATAAGACCTAGTGGCCAGAAGCTGACGCTAAAGCAAAGTCAAACTAGAAAAACCACAGCATTTTTAATGAAATTCACTAACTCCTGAAACAAATTATGACACTTCTGGCACTGGAAAATTTCAGATCAAGATGAGACGATCTCCTGAAGACGCAGGTTGCCCAGCGGTGCTGGATGCCCGTGCAGGAGGTCAGACCTGATGATGGCAGAGATCCCTTCCCACCTCTCTCCCCGCCTCCGCCCGGGGACCGCCACTCATCGGCTGCCTCCATTTACAATCGTGCTTTCCTGAGAGAGACATCACCTGTGATGAATATGCCCTGAACTGCCAAATGCCGCTCTGGAGACCGTTGATGTCACGCTGATGGATGTGGCACCAGGCACTAGTAAAAAGGAAAAACCTGCCCTTCCAGGGGACATGGGTCCCCCCCAGGTGCGCAGGAGGGTTGAGCATCTCCCCAAGGGCTGCTGCGAATCCCACCGCACGGGGAAATCCTCCTAGGGAGCCTTTACCTCCCAGCGTCTGTCTGGGCATACCGCACTCTTGGGGGATTTAAACATATTCTGATCACAAACCACTACTTCTCCAGCAACAGAAAATGCTAAACGGATTCAACAGCAGGTACTGTATGAAAATATGCCAAAGTTTAGGTAGTATTTCTAATAATTCTAATTTAAGCTTCAGAACAGAGTCCCTAGTGCAGTTTAATACTAGAAGGCTGCTTATGGTGGAACAGTCCTATTTATGGAAAAAAACAAAGAAATCCCCTCAAAGCGGCAGTTCAGAGTAATAATCTAAAGCACAGTGTAAAGTAATATTAGTGAAATAGAGGAAACTATTGGAAAGCATTCCTTCCCATAATCTCCTCCAAGACATGGCAATTTAATAGTAAATTATAATGTAAAGAATTTGAAAAAAGGTGGTTTAGCTTACTGGCTAAAAACAAAGCAGTTAACAGTTTGATATTTCTGTTTGCCATAATTATTTTGGAACTTATTATCAAAGCATTTAAAATTTTACATCGATCTTGGCGTTTTTATATCATCTCACTTTTCATAATCGGTTATTTTGTTGGTTTTGGGTTTGTGTTTTTTTTTTTTTTTTCTTTCCCTTGAAATCCCTCACGACTCGTTTCGATTATTCGAGCGCTTCAGAAGCCGTGCTGACCGAGCTTCTCTGCGGTTTGCAGTAACAAAGCCCAGGTGAAGGAGCCCTTCCCCGCAGCCACGCAGGACGCGCGGGTCCCCTCTGCGGGGCACAGAGCCAGACCCCAGCGCCTCGCTCACCAAGGGCTCTCCGGAACGCCGGCAGTCGTTCCATGGGCGGATCGGCGGCTTCCGGAGCGCGCGGCACTAAGATGGTATGTTTTATTACGAGCGTCATGGAGACGGCGTGAAAAATCAAGAGCCAGAGGCAGCAAGCGGCGATGGGTCAATACTCTTCCCCGAGACATTGTGTAGATAATCAACAACACGGCCCTGGGTTCTCCGCGCTGCAAACAGCTGAAGGGCAAATCAATACCGCCATGGGAAGGACGGACATTGCCCGGCCCCGCTGCCGCCACGGGAAAGCGCCCTGGAACCCACAGCAATTCCATCCCCGCTCCCACCCCACGCCGGGCACTGGGAATAGCGAGCAACGCTCGGGAAACATTTAATAAATAATGTAACAGGAAAAAGAGAAAGAACCAAATCTCCAGGTTAAATTGTGGTAAAAATTAGGAACAAAAAAAAAAAATACCCATTTGGAATTGTCATGATGTAATACACAAGGGCTGCAATTTTCATCCTGATGTAACGCTTTAAAAATGAACTAAAATCCAAAAACCCTGAAATAAGATAATTGCTTGAAAGCAGGATTAAATGTAGAAGAGTTTAAAAATTTTAAGTGTTATAATTAATAAACTATCTCTTAAAAACATTAGGAAGCATTCACACTTAATAGGCACAACAGCAGTAATGCAAACCAAAAGCAAAATACTGAAATGCAGATAACTTTGGCTTTGAGGCAACATTTTACTGGTAGTATTAATAATTGACACCTTCTTAAATAAGTGATACTAATATTGTAGATTTTACTGGAAAAAACCTATCATATATAAATGTTGATTTATTATTTGTTCAAAAAGGTGATCCTTGACATCCATCATTCTATTAATCATTAGATGCAATTTCTCTGTCAGTACATACAACCACCTTTCTTTGAAACAAAATAAAAATGTGCTGGAAGGAAAGAAAACCAACCATACAAAATGTTTTTGTTTCCTATTATTACAGTTAAAATGCCTCCCTTTTTCCTTCAAGCAGGCAGATCATGAGACTCCTCTCGTTAGCACCCTATTTCACCTGTAATGCAAAAATAGAGTAACCGCATTTGGAGTGCGTATTCAGGCCAGCCGTTTGCTCTGCTGCTGAAAATTTTCTACTAACTATGAACTGTGTTAAATCTGTGACGCAATTTCAGTAACACAAAGCCCTATGCTGCTCAGATCTTGCCATCAACTGAATTTAAAAGGGATTTTTTTTCTTTTTTTTAGCATGGCTGCGAGACATGAAGACCCAACATTTTAAGCTTTATTTCCATCACCATAACTAGGTTAGTATGCACGCGGGTAAGATACCAGATTATATTTTCATGAATTATTCAACGCAAACATCCCCAAATCAAAAGCAGCCGCAAACAAAGAAATCTCGCCCTTTTATGAGGATTTCTGCTATTTTCTCCAGGCATTCCCAGAGGATGTGGCTCTGGCGCAGGGGGGTGACATCCGTCGTGGCGGTGACCCCGCTGCCCGACCGTTCCGTCCCCCATGGGCTGGGGGACAACATCTCGGAGCAAGGCGAGGGACGCAGCAAGGAACTGCTGGCACTTCTGTGTGGAGCCAGCAGACAGGTCTTGTAGGAACGGTGAGCTAGCCCTGGGGCTACCAGCCCTGAGGCCACCAGCCCACCTTGCCCTCCCCTGCCCTGGCCCCCCCTCTCCCACCACCGCTCCCCGCCACAGAGGGACCCCCGGCAGCTCCAGCAGTCATGGAGCAGACACCCCCTTGCAGACAAGGCTCCCTCAGCTCACTGGAGCTTGTGTTTTTGATCTCAGAAATCAAAAACGTTGCCCCTAAAAGCAGGTTTCCAGTTCGAAGCACCAGAGCAGAGATGCTGCACAGACCGGGTAGGCAGGAAAAGATGTTCAGCTCCAGGAAGAAGGAAGCAGAAAGCCCTTCTCTGGCTCTACTTCTGCATGTAACCCAAAGGAATGGGAGCACGGAGCACAGGTTCCCTCCTGCGAGCGCCAGGCAGAGGGCTGATGGAGCACAGTCCTCTACTGCACACCAGGGCGCACCACCTCATCCCACCCTGTTTTTGGGAAAGGCAAACACGGGGAGCTCGGAGAAACCCACTGCTCTCACGGCTTTTTGAGAAACATGAAGAACAACATTTTGTAGCGATTCCCTGAGCTGGGGGACCGTGTGCTGACACCCCTGCTCAGGAGAGTTTCTGAGACACAGCAGACCCCCACCCTATGGGACAGCCTCCACAGCAACTGGTAACAAACCACCAAAGGATGGATCAGGAGCGAGCAACAAATCTAAGGGAGAAGAGGAGGTTCTGCATCACAGGAACATGCACGGGCACAACCACCACGCATCAAAAACTGTGAGCCTTGACACACAGTTTCATCTGGAAAAGTAACATTCAGGTAAAAAGCCTTTCAAAGCTCTGCTTTTGTGTGGTTTCATAGAAGGGAAGAAGGGAAAGAAGATTTGGGGAAGCTCAGCAGCAAGACTGGAATAAACACTGAAGTCCGTGTGTGTGCAGCCCAGAACATAAATGACTATTTTGCCTAAGGAGGATTCAGAGAAATGGAGAGTACATTACAGAGAAGGAGCTTTTAGAGTTCTCTGTTCTTCTCACCTTTCAAAGCAGAGGCTGAAAGCGAGCGTTAAGGCTGCTTGTAAATAAGACGGCAGGGTAAAAACCAAGGAGAGGAACCAGTTATTTTAGCTGAAGGTCAATGATGGTACAAAGACTTAACTATAGTGGTATGGGAATAAAAAAAAAGGATATTTCTAACCCTTGATATTTTAAGCCATCAATATTCTGGAACAACCTTCCACTGGGTGTCGAGAAACCCTGGGGTTTGTCACACAGCGCTTGCTCAGCTCTTCCAAAAGAAAATTTGAGCTTTTTTCCAATTACAAAACCTTTTCACATACACAATCCTGAAGTTATTTCACATCTTCTGAGCAGCCCGAAATCTGCAACTGTGAGAAATAACCTAAAAGATCGGAATTGGAATAAGAAACCTGTACCCAATAGATGGCACTGCCACCTAATAAGCATATGCATGGCACTGACCACATTTTTCTATCTCACAAATAGTAATAAAATCTGCAAAGGACCCTGCCCTAATTATCCTGAAAGCCTCTTCAGTCATCCCCATCTCTGCTTTCCACGATCGTTTGGAAGCTTGTTAAGAAAGTAAGAAAACAAGTGTTGTGAGTATTCACCAAGGCATCAAATTCGCGGAGGGGATGGTTGGGCCGATTCCCAGTCAGCTGCAGGAGCCTGGGAGAGCGGGCTGCAGCTGCCATGGAGGATAGCGTGCTGGGGAAAGGGCTGGCAAACACCAGCTACGCACAATCCCCTCCAGCAGCCGGTGGGGATTACACAGAATCTGCTTTAAAAGAACCTAAGGAAAAAGTAAAGACGAGAAAAATACGGTATTTCAGCACGCCAGCCAAACCCAGGGCAAATCAAGCCAGAGGGCCGGTTTCCATGGATGGTTTGTCCCTAGACACAGACATAGGCACACTTTGCTGTCCTGCCGCCCAGCACCCCCGGGTGTCTGCAGAGCCACCGTGGCCCACCAGGCTGTGCAGGATGCGTTACAGACCCACCTGGAACTCACAGCAAAGCCAGAGACACCGGAATCACCCCCTGTACAACAACCTCCTCCACCCACTTTGGAGCCAGCTCAGTAGCTGAAGCAGGAACCGGACAAAGGTAAAAGCCCAGGGACGACACCACTGGTTAAACGCTGCTGCTAAATGGAAGGATGGGTTTTGTCACCACTCTCCTTGCGCTCTGATATCAGACATAAGGAAGCGCACAGCTGTGCTCTTCACCTCTCCCTCTCCAGCAGCATCAGGCATTAGCTGTTACTGTGAGATGCCAAGGCCCCCCAGGCTGATCTGGACTTCGCCCCCTGAATTTCCAGTGGGATGATGCCCACTGACAGGGACTGAGGCCAGTGCCTCCAGCAGGTGATGTTCAGCTCTTCCTTAGCCCAGCAGCGGAAGAGGTGGGGAAAAGTCCTGCAACACGCGTGGGCTCCTCGCACGGACAGCCGAGGAGATTATGTGGGAAGAGGGACATGGTGCAGCATGGTGCTCATCCTGGACAGCAAAAACAGCCAGCGACATCGGATATATCAACATACAGTGGTTCTTCTGGACCCATTTTATAGTTACATTAATAAATCATAATCCAAATGACTTCAACTAAAACAAGACAGAGCATTCCACACTTGCTATTTGCCTGCATTGTATAGCTATTTACAAAACAAATCCGGTCATCTTAGCTTCCATAGGATGGCTGATTTCACAAAGAATACTGGAACATACAAAGCTGTCAGGTACTACATTTGGGAAATAAACCCCAGAATTTCAGCACAGCCGGGTGTACCAGAGCAGGCGGTTCTGCCAGCGCAGTACTGAGAGACCCTGCAGATCAAGCAGGAAGAAATCTACGCCACCTTCTCTACCATGCACGTTTTGTAAAGACTAAAGATAACAGCTCTTAGAAACAACAAAAAAATTATACTTACACACACAAAAGAATAAGGTAGATTCAAAATACAGTTATTTTATCCAAGCTTTACATAAAGACTATTGAAATTCAATGAGAACTAATAGCCGATCGCATAGTACAAGGAACAATAAAGACATTACCAATGAACTTTTCTGAAAAGGCAAATTGCCATTTAAACATTTTTAAATCCAAGCACTCCTTTCAATGTTAGCCTTAAGTATATCCTCTTCTAGGTCACTGCTAACTGGTAGGAAAATATTTGTCTTATTTAACCTCAGAAAAGTGTAAATACCTCAAACATAAGCATAATGGCATTTTGTAGAAAAGAATTTTAGGAAAAAAAAAAGCTCAGTGCATTTTCTCTGTGACTTCTATAGTAGATAAGTATACTCCTATGAACCCTAACTTTTAAAAATCAGATTTTTCATTTATTTCAGAGCATGGATATCACCTAACTTTAGGCTTCCATTATTAACCCATCTGTGGCACCCACTCAGTTCCAGTGAATGAAGACAGTAGGGCTCTATATACTTTGAGTCCTTCATTAAACTATTGATCCCCTCAGCATTATCCATAATGTTCCAGCAGCTCAGCATGTCAACTGATGCAGAGCTCGCTGCTCTTTCCTTTCAATAACTTCCACACTTTATGGGGAGGAAGTCACAATGATTTATTTACCTGACATTTCCCGGTCCGGATGTCGTAGAGGGCCACTGAACCATGGCGAGCTCCCACTGCTATTCTGTGACTCCGCTCGTAATAGCTGACCATGTAGAACCTGAATTGAACATTCGAACAAGTAACAGGTGAGATCTGACCTGCCTGCATGATGTTAAAATTAATTTGCAATGCTGTTGGGTAATTAACATTAGTGCTAGAACAGAGATTTGATTTAAAAATCCATCAGCTGCCAGTTTCCATACTTGGCATTCAGCAAACAAAGCCAACTGATGTTTGATACATCACCGCAGAATCCCACCAGATTTGTTTATTTCTATTACGGAGTGCTGAACATTTCCATTGAGTCTGGGAGAAATCTCTGTGATAACCGCCAGGTCCCCGAATGTCCCTGGGCACATCTTGTTTACAGTCGAACACCACAATAACGCTGGCTGTCAAATGGTTAAACAAGACAATCTTAACACCCTGAATGACTTAAAAGCACTTTTGTTTGAAAATCAAAGAGAAAGAATGAGAGAAAACACAGGTAAAAACATGCAAACTCATAAATTGTTGTTTGGCACTGAGAGTGGGAGAGGAAAATTTATCAAACATTCTCTAATCGAATAAGATCCTTCAGGTGAAAAGGAACTGAGAAGCATGAAATAGTCCTTAACGTTCAGGCGTTGATATGAATTCAAACAATTGCAAAATTCAAGGAATTTCTACACCTCCAAACACGAGAGTCAAAATCCTTATTTCAAATTCAAATCTTTAGGAATATCATTGTGCCTTTCTTCCAAAAGGGAGAGCAGACCTGTGAAAACTGCCGACTGCGTTTCCCATTAAGTTTTAATTTTACAGGTGAATTTTACTATAACAACGCCTGCCAGAGATTTCTAGAATCAGTCTACAAAAATACGCTGCAGACCATATTTATGGCTTCCAACAATAAATCTTACAATGATCTACCCTCTTGTTCTTCAGGATTCCCAGAGTGCCATAGCAACTGCTCTCACGCAGGTAGGAGACACTTGTTTCTGCAGTGCAGGATGGCAGTCGGGAAGAAAAACAGCATGAAACACTCTGTTACAGAAAAAAAAAATAGAAAAAATAAAAGAAAAGGAAGGAAACCGCTAGTTGTTGTGCAGAAGAAAAGGGCAGGAGTGAGCAGAACTCTTCCTTCCCACCAGCAGGATGGCGGGCAGCTTTTGAACACTCCCTTTTCTAGAGATACGGAAATATTTCCAGGCCACATTACCATCTCTGTTACCTTCTTTTGCAGCCAGCATCTGCCTCCTCAGTTTGCTTTTCATGTGCCTTTGGTCAGTGGTGGCCACACAACTTATCTATTCATTATTGAATAATAATAATAGTTTCTCATTTATTATTAAGACGACAAAAAGGAGTGCTTAGAAGGAATCAAAAGCTGTTGGTAAATAGCCAGGGAGCAGGAGAGGCAGGAGCCAGGCAGGAGAAAAAAGAAGAGAAAAGGGATGATACTGTGGGCAAACTGGTACCCGCAGGGCCCAAAGCCCACCATACGTGGTGCATAAGGCATGGGTCTGGAATTGGACAGCACTCACAATTTTCACCATTTCATGTCAATCTGCAAACACTTGCACAATTAAAGTGGAGCCCCATGTGAACAGGGAGAGGGCTGGTTTTAAGCCTATTTTCTACAACGGGCAAACTCAGGATTTATATATAAACTTACCAAAAAACCCCACACAGCTTGATCATTACAAGTAAAATGGACTACAACTGAAAGTTTCTACCTAAAGTGTTTCCTATCCCCGTTAATTGCATTCCACTACTGAATGGGCACAGACCACTTGTCTCCTCCAACAGATGTAGAACGAGAGTATCACACACCACTATACATAAGCAAACAGCATTTCTCTCCTTACTGCATTTAAATGCCCATTTAGGCAGAGCGCTGAGTCAGTGTTTTTCTTTGAAAAGAAGAATCCATCAGACTGCACAACAACAGAGGGTTTGGGGGAAAAAAGCTTCAAGGAAATGGATGTTTTTGAGTTTAGTTTTCTAAAAAAGATTACTCCTTAAACTCACATTCAGCTGTCAGCTCTTTAGCTTCATTCTTCATCTTTTAGTTAGCTTAGCATCCTTACAACCACACACAGATTTAAATATTTGAATCGTTTGCCCCCCTTTCTAGCATCTGCATGGTAGAGTTCAACAGAGAACGATGTGCCAGCATATATTTAGAATATGCTACAAATTTGGTTTTGCACGCTGAAGCATCCATATCCGTAGTTGGCATCTTAATGGAGACCCTGCTCCAAGCGCTGCCCACGGCTGCTCCGCGGAGAACCTTCTGTTGGCCAACAGAGCACTCCTCCCAGCGCCGGGAGGAATCTGCGGCTGGTGCCTGTACCAACTAATCCTCACCATTAAAGGATGTTTGGTGCAGGCCACTGACTCTTTAAAAATCCAAATATAGCCATATAAAACACTTGCTATTTTAAATTTGATCTATCCTCCTGTGTGAGCGTGCACTGTTACAGACCGCTTTAACTCAGCAGCCTGCACTAACCACAGGACCTGACCAAGCAGAGCCCATCAGGGACCGCTCGGCTCCGATGCAACTGCTGAATCTGGAAAATGCTCGAGTCAAACAGAATTTTGCAGCCTTCAGTATTACCCTTCACAATTTTAAAGGAATTCTGAAATATTTCATGTTCATTGCATTGTGCTTCAATACTTCTGTTATTTTGATAAGCGATGCGTTTGCACAGAGCATGCCAAAAGGTGTTACGATCCTCCATAAAGAGTAACACTCACAGGAAAAACAGGCAGACACCATAATCATACGCTGCAAGCTACGATAGCCAAAAATACCCACCGCGATGGATTTACCTCACCACCACCCATGAGGACTGAGTCACGCTCGCAGCAATTAGCGGCATGACTGCTACATTTGTACAACAGCGAAAAAACCTGAAAACCCGAGAGGAATGATAATCATGTACTTTAACCCAGCACACGGCTGCTCCCAGCCCTGGGCTTAATGCTCCGCTGAAACAGGAACGTCGCTTCCAGGGAATGGCAGAGGCACCAACAGCTATTTGCCTTACTGCCACAAGGAAGGTACTTCTGTAACGTCCTCCGAGGAAGAAGAGCTTCCACATCAAGCACCGAGACACCCGAATGATTTCGCCACAACAGGGGCGCTCATAACGCAGAACGGCAGAAAGAGCACTGTGAGATTAAAAGAATTAACAGCAGGATTCTGTCACGGTGCTTCCACTTGGAATCTCTCCAGAGATTCAACCATTTGCTAAAATCTGATGAAAATTTCCATTGGGCTGAATGATCACATCAGTGGGGTGCTGTATCATTTTTACAATGGCTATAACTATGTAGAATAGGAAATATTACTAGTAATTTAACAAAATTTTAAGAGAACGTAGCGCTATAAAAATACAAGAGGAACAGGGAGATTTTTGCACTAATTCTCACTTACCCTTGCATTTATACTTTAAGGTAAGCCTTTTAAAGTATCAGGAAGAAGGAAGATTACCTCCACCAGTATCCTACCTGTCAACAGGATAATTGTTCTTTTCTTGAAACTACTCAATATTTTAATAGCTTATTAAATTAAAATACAATGGTCGACAGATGATTATTATAATTTATTGGTTGTACCAGTTTAATAGTACAACTGGGATATTTATCGTAGTCTAAAGATACTGTAAGCGTTTCCATTTTATAAATCACATTTTACTATGTAAAAGTACCATTTTCAGAGTGAAGTGGAACTAGCCCAAGACAAAGACGACGGATGCTGCTGAACTCCCGCTGATGGGCAGTGGGAGCTGGTGGCTGAACTGCCACCCGTGCCTTTGGGTGTCCTCCAAACTGCCACGTCACCAACAGCGCAAGCACAAGATAGCCACCACGCTTCTCCTTCCCTTTGATATTTTGCAAGTTCACACTTGTTATTTTACCAAGCTGCCTGTTATTTTACCGAGATGGAGAGCTTTAAACACTGCTGAAGCTGCTTCTATATGCTGCAGAGTGCGGGGCAGCTCTAAGTCACCAGCAGAGCTCTCCGCACTCTGCAAGGTTTAATTTCAACTCAATCTCCTGCGTCCAGTGCGAGCATCCCGAAAACATTTCTAAAACCGGGGGTGAAGGCAGCCTCTCTGAGGGCAAGGGTGACATTCGCTGCCTACGACAACAATTTTGGAGCACAAGCAGCTCCCTTGGAGGATGCCTGGGAGACGGTCACAGGGCAGTAAAACAAGGCTCTGTTCCAGGAAAGCACTTGGTACTTTCTATTCCTTATCATCTCCGTTTCACTGCCTCGGCACACCGGGAAGTCTCACTCTGACCTTACCCAGCTGCTCGTGGCTTGGGTTGAGTGCACTAAGGCATGGTACTGATGGTGGTGACTAATTCACTCAGGCAGCTTGTGCACACTGGAATCTCACTTGTTACTCAAGTACGTTATTCTTGTTTTTGTAACAGCCAAGATACTGATAAATCCTTTGAAGGAAGCTGCTTGCCTTGTGTGGCTGTTCCAGGGGAGCAGCTAGGATATATGGAGGGGCAGCAGGACAGAGTTTTTCATGAGATTACACAATATTTTCCTGGTTTTTGACTTAAAATACCCAAACTTCAGGGAGTTGTTAATGCTTTTCTTTTCTGATCCACACCTCTGCCAGATGGGGCAGAGAACTAAAAGCCTACAAAGGCTATGGGTGAGCTAAAACCACTCTTCACATTTGCTGTTTTAAGGGCCAAACATCATGTAAAAGACTGTTTCACTCTTAAGAAAGAAATGTATCCCGCTAGTGACCGTACAGTTTTCCTCACAGTAGTGTTGGAGGCAGAGCTCACCTGCAGATGGCTGGAAAGCATTCCTGAAGACCCTTTTTCTTAACTAAAGATCCTTCGAGGCAATACATGATGATGTCCATAACCTTGGAAACAAAAGTTAAAATTATTTGAAATACCGTATTTTATGTTTCACAACAAAACTTCTACCAGGCAAAAAAAGAGATTTTTCTGAGCCTGACTGCATCTTTGATATCTAACTTTACAATTCAGTGGGGATAAAACAAAGAACTGTCTTGCATATGATGGAGTTTACAACAGCAATGGCACTGACCACTGGAACCACACCAACTACTGGTAAACACAAGCTATTGGAGCTCTATAAGTAGCTCTGGTTTGCAAAAAGCCTCTGGGCATCAGTATCAAAGTTACAAATCTGTTACATCATTTGTACTATTCTTCAACAATATCCATCAGCACCAGTGAATGCAACAGATAAAACCACCCGTGTGACCCCCCCCAGCGCCTCCAAGTGTCAGCACCACGAGTACAACATACCTCCAGCAAATTCTCTTGCTTGCGTTTTTCCCCCCAACAATGCAATTTAAATACAATTTAAGCTTTTAAAGGGCAAAAAAATGAGCTGTGTGATATAAAACAAACCCTCTTCACACACAAAAAGGTTTATGGTCCATGTAGAACTTCTCCAGGCCACCACATTATTCACTGCTGCACCAAACCCCCAGCAGATACGGCAGAACAGCCTTACCTCCACCAGCAGGTCCACAACGTCAGTTGGCATCTTCTCGATAAGGATCTCAATGACTCTCAAGATCTCTCCTTTAGCCCGAGCAAGAGTGGTGGTGTGAATATTCTGCTGAGACTGCGTGTTGGCCGCGAGGGCGGTGTGTCTGTGCACCTACCAAAGAGCAGGGTTACACGGGGAAACGCCGACTCATTAAATATTCTCCATCTGTGCTTACAGTTCTACGCAGGTGTTACCTTAAGAAAGCCTGTACTAGGCAGAATGCTTTGCTTTACTTTGACACCTAGGGATTATTTCCCCTGCTCAGTTGCTCATAATCAGTAGAGACACTAATGGTTACCCTTGATGTAGTTTTTAAACAAGGGTTTACCTGTTTTAAGTCATTCTTAATCTCCTAAAACTAAAGGTCAAGATAAGCAAATGCCTGGGTCTGGATTACATGATTTTCACATACTTGAGCATCCATCTTTAGGCATTAGACGGCTGCTTTATAATGGGCTGTTTATAATGGTCCATCTATGGCTTGAGCTCAACCAAAGCTCCAGGCTATGCCTGGGCTCACTGGGACGACTCTCAGCCAGACCGTCCCCAGCCACACCGGCCTCCCAGCAGCATCCCTTCCTCCTCGCACTCCACACCCCACGGCTCAGCCCCAGCTCCATTTTCATTCAGGTTTAATGGAGTCAGATGCGCATCGTGTAAAGAAAGGAGGATTTTACACATTCCTACTGGAAGTTTATCTAACCAGGGTACAACAAATTAAGACAGACACAACTCATCAGACTTGGTTAAGTATTGCTCCTGTCAAAAACGATGGGGGATTCGGATTCCTGCAGGCACACAAACACCACACTCGCGGCTTCCCTCTGTGGGGAGGGACGTTTCATTCTGTCGCTAAGCCTGGAGCCCCAGCGCGGGGAGGAGAAGCTGCTGGTGCCCTGCTCACCTCCTTGGCAATGGTGGTGATGAAGGCGGGCGGTCTGGCGGTGGCGATGAGGGAGAGAGCGTGCCGCGCGGAGCGGGCAGAGTCGGCGGCTGGGCTCAGGGGCAGCCCCATTGTGATGCTAAACGGGCACCAGACAAAGAGGGGAGAAAGAAAAGGAGCATTAGAAATATAGAGTGAAAAGATTAGGAACAGCTTATAATGTCAGTTCAAGGTCAACGGGAGCACTCAAACAGTTAGAATATAATGGACTTCCAACAATGAGCAGTGATTAGGAGTCAGGGTGTTCTATCATCAAATACAAAATCGAATAATTAACCATGAAGATTGAAAACAGTATGCGCATCTGTCCAAAGTGTTAAAAAGGCCTTGTTAACAAATTATCTGTATGTGCTGAATACATATCACCCAACTGAGGATGAGGCAAACACAGAATGCCTTCCCAAGAATTTATGGTTTATTCTTTTACAACATTATAAACGCAGGCTGACAAATAACCTGTTCATAGTGATTCTCCTTAATTCAGCTAAGCACTGGGTTAGGAGAGAAAAGAAAAAGCTTCTTGAAGAACTAAGCCCACCAAATCTATCCGGTTTGATTTTCTTTACTGCATGAGTCAGTCGCAGCAGCGTGATGAGATGACAGACAGCCCCGTACCTTATGCTTTCTGATTACCGAAATTATTCAAAAGCTCTTCAGAATTTCTAACACTGAGGTTTTAACTGCAATTCTTTGAATAACAGTAAGAGATTAACTGGCACCTAAATTTTCCACACACAATGCTCGTATTTGCTATGACAAGATAAACGCAAGAAACAATAAAGTAGTAAGTACCCAATAAGTACATTAAGCAAAAATAAAATCTGATACTTGGTAATTGAGAGCATACGCACCTGACAAAGACAACACATATTTTTGTCTGAAAGCTTCCTTTCTTAAAACTGTACTATTTTTGCTGTCACTGTTGTATGTACCACAGCAGAGCCCAGTTTCGGTAGGTTAGTTGTACGTTACCCGGCAACTCTACAAACCCTTCCTCAGCTCCCACCCAGGGGCCACCCACAGCCTTCCCAGCCCGTGGCCCAGAGCACAGGTACCTCCCCGGCTACCAACTCTGTGCCTTTGGCACATCAAGCTGATCCATCAAGCTCCATCTGATCTGTGTCTCTGCACCACAAGAGTAGAGCGTTCGGCAGCGCTGAGAGGCATTGGGGCCAGGAAGGTGACAGAGCAGGGCAGAGCAGCGCAGTGGCATGGTAGTGGCTCCCTAGGAGAGGACATCCCCCCAGAGAGAACCAGTGGGGAAAGAGGCACGGGAAAGCAAGGATGAACGTGCTCCCATATGGAGTTGGGCTTTTACAGAAGGGGAGAGGACACCTGGGAACCAGCGTGTGTTGGGATTAACCTGAAACATTCAGCCTACCCCACAAAGGAAACCTTCTCTGACGTGACTACTGCAGCACGGGGAGACGACAAACCAGTCTGCCAGCTCCAAAACATTTTAATGTTTTCCTATAACATATAGTCTGACCGATCCTGCTGCTCTGACCACGCTTCCACCAAGCAGTAGCCCTAAAAATGGTGGTTTGTTTTGTTTTTAATGAAGAAAAGACAACAAAAAGAAAGCTAGTTTCTTTTGCTCATTCCTGGTATCAGTCCAGCATTCGAATAAACTGTAATTCCTCACGGATTTTGCTAAGTCATGACAAATTACGTTTGAGAATGCGCTGAAATCGCTCCTCAGCTACCCTTTCTCTTTGCTATTTTACTTAGAGATGAAGTAACAAAAAAGGTATTAAGCTGTAAACGACACGCACAGGTTTACTCTTTTTCTGTGGAAGTGAAGTACTTTTCTGCAGAGGAGCCCGGCAGCAGTCGCTGTTCCAGAAGCTCAGAGAGGCAGTGGGACAGGAAGATCGCTGCTCCCGAACAGCACTAACCCGCCAACATCGACTTTTAAAGCCATTCCGACACCTCGGCTGCTTACATTACGTTTAGCATTGTGCGAATGCTAAGTGTTCATAAAAGTGAAGCTTGTCGTTACAGCAACTATGTCATTCAAGTGCATGTTAACAATACAAGATAGTTTTATTACATGAAAAAAAGATAACATCTCCAGCTTCCTCTGCTATCAGCCTGATTTGGGATGGTTTAATACTTTGACTGATGTACCTGAGATAAAAATACATTCAACAAAACGAGTACTAGACCAGTGAAACAATTTCTAGACTCTGCGGTTTCCCAGAACTCCGTGCATTTCTCCAGGCCAAGGATGCCCAGCTGGGTAAGGGCTGGCTCGGCACCATGCACAGAACGGGGACAACAGCACCAGAAGCCACTAGCGACTCTGCCCCACCAGCCATCACCAGGCATCCCATTCTGCAACCTCTGCGGCAGGCAAGCCACAGGAAATAAACCCAGAGAGACGGAGAAGAGTTTAATCCACGCTTCTGTCCCTTTAGCATCTCTGTGTCCTTCCAAATTGGTAAAAACTGGTTTATGAGGGTCAACAAAATTCATTTTGCTCTGAAAACAAGGAGTCGGACACAACCAGAAAAGAAATGAGGGAAAGGAGAAATTGAAACAACCCAGAAGAGGTGGAAATCACAATATACATTTGGTATTCCAAGTGCACCAAACCCCCCAAACAAGCCAGCGTCAGCGTTTCCATCACGCCACGCCACAAAGCCCACCTAAGTCCAAACCCCCAGGACTCCAAATGGCAAGCAAAAGCATCAGTTCACTTGGTCAAACTCCAAAAATATTTGGGTTAATCTGTCTATTCACCTTGTGATGTTAACATTTGAGAGCTTCTCTTCTTTTGGGCTACACCAGAAACATTATTTATCTTCGACAGAAGTTATTCTGCTGTTTCCTAGCCCAGATTTCACAATGACATTATTTGGAAGTGAGACAGGAGGAAATCTGCATTTTCAGAGCCAGGACGGAGAACACAAAAGGTGGGTTTTTTTCCTCGCAACACTTCAACAAGAGACCACATGTGCAAGTGTCAGTAAGAGAAAATAAGCGTGACGTGGCACTTCCCCAGATGCACTGGGTATCTCCTCTTGGGGTTTTTGAAAGGGGTTCCCCCTCCCCTGTGCTCTTCTACTGAATATTTTGGTAAAGATTAACAGAAGTTTACAAACTCAACTAGCTTACTGCAAAGTCTATTTATGATTTTGTAGAGGATTTAGGTAGCACATGGTAACTGAATAGTTACATTACTGATTTCTTTAATTTTTCTAGTTTTTGAGAGAGGTGTCTATAGAGGAGAACACATTCTCTTAATTTCTTTTTTAAGTGTCTTTACAGATAATTCTCGATGCTATATCTGATTTAATACTGTGAAAGCTTACAAACTGAATACTTTGCAACAAAGAACTTCAGGGTAGTTAAAGCATTCTCTGCCAAATTAACTCTTTTTCCAGAGCAACAAGAAGATGAGGTAGGGATCGATCACCATTTTACAGACCTGAATTCACATAAATACAAATCAAAGTTTATTATAATTTTCTCTCCCATTCCTCACCAACATTCTATGCATTAAAACTACTGAATTTGAAAACCAGTGAAGCCTCTGCGACAATAAAGATGTCCCCATTGACCTTTTACTTGTAAAACCGTATTTGAATATAACTTTAGAAGTGCTGTTTGGCTGTTAGAGCCAAAGGTGATGAAGCAGGAAGAGGGAGGTATCAAAGTCAGGCTTTCCGAGGGGCTCGTTATCTCCCGAAAGCAATCAAACCCCCAGCCCTCAGTACTTTTTTTTTTTTTTTCCTTTCTCTGAAAAGGCTTGGTGCTTCTGCCAGCAGTCCTTTTCCTTACAAGGTGCTTGGTAAAGCGTGCATTTTCCTGAAAAGCAACAGGCTTTTTGTTAATTCATCAGCATGTGGGCAGAGATTAGCCCCCTCTGGGCTGGGCCAGCTGCTCCAGCCCCGCGAGAGGGGACCAGCTCCCCCACACCGCCCCAACAAAACCAGGCAGATGCACAACTAATGTACAGAGGGAAAGCTGCCCTGCATGCCCAGGCTTCTGTTCTCTATGGACGAGCTTTAGGACTTCTCTACGTCCAGCAAGAGTCGGCAGCATGTGGTGTCCCTCTTGTCCTCATCCTGCCCTGACATCCTGCCACAGCAGTGTAAGCCATGGCAGCGTAAGTGACATTTGAGGAATCATTTCTGTACGCATCACACAGACAAAATGGATGCAGCCTGTCCTATAACACATGCCTGTAACAGCAGAGACGACAGTCTACCTGCAAACCACAGTAAAAACCTCCGCTCTATTACTGTATTTATTTGTGCTTTTGGTTTGTGCCTCTTAGCTGATTTCTTGAAGGCCAACTCTCAGCAGCCAGTACCCTCCTCATCAGGGCACGATGCTCTCTCTTTTCCCAAATCCATCACCAGCTTCCCCCGCATCAGTAATCTGAACATCTTGACGGTTTTGGCAACCAATATGCTATTTGAATAACGTTTTCAATGAAATATAGACTTTTTTAACAGATAACTTGTTTATATGTTTAGCACAAGTTATCACAACTTCAGAGTACTGTTTATGTACTTCGCTACCTACAAAAAAATAAGGAAGATGCATTGAAAAAGCTGATCCTTAGACCAAGTGGAAAGCAACAAGCTACTGGGGAAGAGCTGTAGGTCATACCTAGGAAAAAGGCAGATGGAAAAGGTTTCGATGGCGATGACCAGAAAACACAGCAATTAGATGTCTACAAGTCTTGACTTCCCTAAAGCAACGCCAGACAAAAACTTCATGGGACCAAGAATGGTCTCTCCTCTGGCCGGAGAATTCACGTGCCACATCACCTTCAGGACCAAGATCCCAGCTCACTTTCTCCTTTAAAACCCTCAATTCCAGCAATTGTTTAGGCTATGTTCTAAAAACAGTCCACCGTACTTGAGCGCTAGGGATGGCCCTACTATATACAGTAGGACGGCTCCACAGATAGAATCCATAAGATTATAAAAGCATAGTAAAGTTTTCCACTAAACACAATCAAAACTAAAGAGATATAGCCTAATTATTTTAGTACCCACACATGTGTAAAACCATATAGATCGATTAGAATGCAATTTGCTAATTTGGGTATATTATATCATAATCTGTATCAAAGTGTAGCTTGTAATTCAAAGAGCAAAAATACCGGACAGCAATGATCCCTACCGTCATCCACGCCAAGAAATCAAAGCTGAATAAATGCTAGAGAAATACTCTTAATCCTCACAAGTGAGCGGTTTCATTCGGCACGGCAGGCTAGCACAGGGCAGCCTTTGGGGACCAGGATGAACTGGGAGAGCAGAGGAGTTATAAATACCAGAGTCTTGGATAACAGCTCAGATATTTATTTAATTCAGAAGGGAAAAAAGAAAAACGCTGCTATTTTTTTTTTGTCAATAAACGTGAAGTGATTTTTTTTTTTTTTTTTAAAGCAGAAGCTTGACATAAAAAGCTCTTTCATAAAATGTTCTTAACATCAGGGAGAGAAGCCAGGCAGCTGTGCGCTGTTATTGTGTACACGGTAAATCAGGCACAAAAAGGGGCAGCTCAGCAGGGCACCGCGAGGGTAAGATGCACACTTAACCCCCTGCACACATTGTTGCTCTATTTCTCTCCATCTTCGGCTGTCTGCAGTCGGTACTGTATCTGTCATGAATGCAACAGGCCATTTTCAATCTAAACCTTGTTATGGATTAATAAGCAAACACTTTCTCGCTTATTATGCAATTTATCATGATGAAAATTGCACTGGGCTCCTCAAGGCTACATGCTGATACATTCATTTATTCAGTGCTCCGCGGATCGAGAGCCATACTAATCTTTATGACAGCTAAGGATGTAATCGCAAGATGAAAATGACTTTCTGAAGAACTGCGGTCGCCTGGCTTCTGTAAGTCTGCATTTACATACAATGGGGCTTAGAGATTCTCTGGGAAGGCAAAACATTTTGGTTCCTTTTGTCACACTACCAGAAATAATTGAAGTTCAGACAAATAACAACATTAATCCAGTTTATACATGTTTCTCCATTAACACCCCCCCAACGCACCGCAATCGTTCATTCTCCAAATCTTGAGGAAATTAAAACTGTAAAAAAATGCGTAATATCTGCCTTAGTATAATGGAAAAGAAAGTCAGGAAGTTTACCCCCTCCACAGACAGATGGCAAAACACATGTGTGGCAGGTATTAACCCCGGTCAGTTCCTTGTTGCATGCAGCATTTAAAATGTGTGTGTTTATAAACAAACATTTGTAAGTATATTTGTAGAGTGAAATTCATTCATAATAGAACACTCTCTGATTTGAAACCGACTTCTAAGGTTAAATGCTACTACGGGTGTGTAAAAGTGCTCACGACGTTAAACGTTACTGCTACAGGCAAAAGAAATTCTTGACTAAAATGGAAAAGTAACTAAAAATATAAATGCATAGTTTAAACACCTGGCTAATTTCTAATTAGAAGGGCATTCTACAGTTTCACATAGTGAGACACAAAACAGCAGTGTTTACCGTGATTTAGCAAAAAATAGCCTTAGAATAAATCAGAAAACCGGCCAATTGTTTCAGGATTTTTTTTAATACCTGAGGTAATATTATGCTGTAAACAAAACATCTGTAAGCTAAGCAACTCCCCTCCTGCAGCTAAGCACGCTGCTTCACATGTAGGTGAATATTCACCGCCCCACCGAAGCCCTACTCTAGTTTTACAATAGTTTTCAAGTCCTGCAGAGCTTTCCTTCCCCTTTACCATAAAGTTCTGCTCTCCCACCCACCCCGGGGTACAGCAAGAAAGCCTGAGAGGCATTGCCGAGGGCATCATGCAAAACGCTACCTGAAAAATGAACCTCTGCATTTTATGTAAAGAAATACAGTAAAATTAATACCTAAATAATCAGTTATGATGACCTTGGCAATTTCAGACACTAGATCTCCCCCCTCGGCTCAAGCAAAAACGTGGCAAAGAAACTATCACAGGCCAGCCACCCGTCTTCCTGGAGGAATGAAACTGTTCCCCCATTAACCAGTGGTTTATCAATTACTGGATGGTTTACAAATTAACACTTAAGGAACACCACTAATTAAAGTATTATTTAGAAGGCGCTAAAGGATGCTTTGCCTGTACCCAGCCCAGCCCCTAAAGGCAGCACCGCCCGCGTGCCCGCAGCCCGGCACCGAACAACACAAACTGGCTCAACAACAACACCGCGCTGTTTTGTTAGAAAAAACATCTGTGATTTCGGTATTTTATGTGATGAAAATTATCATTACATTTACATATTTTCAATAACAGCCATTTTCCAAGTGGAAGTCTGCAGAACTTTATTACTAGAGTATTAATTCATACTGACAACCAAATAAATATGAACTCTCTATTTGCTGAGGGCAAAGAGCGCTGCATGTCCTGTACGTCCTGACCGGGGACTAGTCTGTTCCTATGCCAGAGCCGTGTACCTACCAACAATAACTTTGTCTCAGTGGCACTAATGCATACCCACTTATATTTTTCAAGGTTTTCCCTTAAAAGCAGGAAGCTTGAAATAGCTTTCAAAGGCAATTACATAAAGTACACTATCATTGTTTTATTTCATATAAGCAGCCTACTGTGGTTGCTTCTTACAGTGACTTTTTATTTTTTCTTTATAGATAGAAATCGGAGCCTCTCCTTTTGCTCATTGAAGTAGTTAGCTTTTCTTTAAAAAAAAAAAAACACCTAAATACAGAACAAATTGTTCAGATAGAGATTTAGAATAAATTTCTGATGAGATGATCAATTTTACAACAAACAACAATAAAAATAAGAACTATATTGTAAAACTCTTTCCTGTGCAAATAGTCCCGTTGTCATTAATGGGATTAATGGTGTGAATAAAGACTGTTCATGTGAGAATGGGGGCCCCAGCTGAAATTTATTACTTTCTAGGCCTCAAATCATAAAATTCGTAGTTACCCAACAAAAATGCTACTCATGTCCTGCGAAGTTGCACTCATTAAATAAATCCCAAATGCTAGTATTCAAGAATCCCATTATCTTAACACAAAACACATTAAAAAAGGGCAAGACACTCCCTTTATTACCAAGTCATGGTAATGACCTCACTTATGCATTTAGCTGTAATTATTTGATTTAGCCATAATTATTTGATGGCACGATTGATAGTACACAGCACTATCAAGTGTAACAACACACACACGTACCTGTGTAAACTTAATGAGAAGTTGCACAATTATAGTAATTTGCAAGAAACGGAACAAATGCGCAGTTAGAGTTCCATGCACAAAACCCCATATATAAACATTTCAAATTTCTGTAAATATGTTACATAAATATATTACATTTTTGCTGTGCATTTTAATTCAAAGTGTCAGACTTCCTTATGAAATCTGCCCCCCCGCCCCGACCTCAATTACAAATCCTAATTGAAAGAAGATTTTATTTGAAGGAGGTTAGAGCGGAGGTACAAGAGAGCATTCCATATAAATCTTGATTTAGGACATTTTAATAAGTTGTTCTCTGACCCTAGAGACAGGCTGTGGTCTGTTGAGTTTATGATTTCTTCCCTTAAATCTACAAGTTACCTTGGTAGGATTACTAGCGATGCTACTGATAAAATAACTACCTTTTCCAAAATGTACTTTCCGAAACAATTCCCATCCTGACAGGATGGCTTGTAAAGCCATGGAAAAAAATAATCGGTGTATTCTGACAAACTGGTGGAAAATACCTTCCCCAAAATACTATTTTTACAGTTAAGAAAGGGTAAAAAAAAAAGTTAAAAAAATATTATGTTAAAGACAGACAGACATATTGCACGCAAAACTTGAAGCAAGGAGTTATCCCGTGGCAAGCACCTCAGCCAGCAGGATTTGAGCCAACCGCGGCAAAAATGGGATGCCCAGAGTGATGCAAGGGGGTTGTAAGTGAACAAATGGGCTACCTACTTGGCAAGTTGTTTCTCGGCATCGGCGCAGAGCTCCAGCAGGCCCATCAGCACGGCGGAGACGTCCATGTAGGGCTCCCAGACGGTGAAGCCACGGCCGATGAGGTCGATGGCGGTCCTGCGGATGGTGCTGTGCGCGGGCAGCTTGGGGCTGGGCGGCTGCAGCAGCAGGAATGTCAGCGCCTTGCCTGCGTGTGGAGAGCAACAGACCCACCATCAGGAGGGCAAATGGCTCCAACACACCTGAATGCTGAGCCAGGCTCTGCATAGCAAGGGAATGTGACTAATAATTTCATTTAATAGACTTTTTTTTATATAAATAATTACACATCTATAAATGCAAAGGGGGGCTAAACCAGCAACACTCCCAGATAAAGATAACCAATCATTATATCTACATAATTATTTGTTACCTCTTAATAAATTTCATTTAGCTTGCTATCATGATATAGATAACCTATTGATTTTACCTGGTTTTTCTTTAGTTTTCAGAACTCTCCGCTATGAGTTCCTTGTTTTGTTTCTTAAATAAACTGCCTGTCATTTTTAGCACTCACAAAAGCCAACAGACACGTTTTTCTCGTCCATTCACACCAAGCCCTTACAGGCGTGGAACAAAAGAACTGAAAGTTTCTCCTTGGCAGGCCACGACGCTCCAGTTTGTGTGAGTTTTATGTCTCAAATCTAAGAACCTTATTAAAAAGCGTGACTGCTCAAACATTACCCCACTGAAATATGCCTACCTTTTCCGTAGGACTCCTCCTAGCACCGCTCCTGCTGACACCTACCTTGTGGAAATTGAGCTAAGGAAAAAGATGAACTAAACAGAAGTCATTCTGCTGCCTGTTTCTCAGCCTGGACATCTTTGTTTAAGCTTTGACTTGGCTTAAATGAACGAATTAATATTGACAAAAACATCAACTAAGCTAATGAGTTGTTAGTTAAGGCAATAAACATGTCACATTAGAGTCAGCGCAGTAAAGAGGTAATTAGCCCTGGAAAAGCTCTGCTGATTGGGGCTGCGGAGATGCTTCGCTGGGAAGCTTTGAGCTGCCGCGGAGCCCCGGCACACGCAGCCTCCCCAGGCAGGTCCTGAACCCCCATGCTACCGTCAAACGGGCAAAACAACCACCAGACGAAGGCGTTTTAGGAGAAGTTTGGGCCAAGACGGTGACATGACGGAAGAGATCCCACCGAACCAGAATGCAGCTGGTGACAGCACTTGGCCGTGCTCCTCTGGCTTTCCCACGGGCTCGGCCACTCAGTGCACCCTGAAATCACGGTAAGCTGGGGGGTGTCTTTCTTGCTGGAAATCTAGATAACATCAGACTCTTCAAACCAAAAATAAAAAAACCTACCCTAGTAAGAACTAAGTTTTGATGACTTACAAATACCTTCTCTTAGAAAAAGTCATTAAGAAACAAACCGACAAAAGCTCCTTTCATTAAAAATTAGGGTGCGACTTACTAGACGGAATTCCTTCAAGCAGTAACCTAGCAGAAATGGAAATGACATTCCTATATAAATTCCTATTAAAATACGATTTTGTCCCAGATGTTTCATTCCGCAGTGGCACACGTATGCCACAAGCGTGCGGAAGCAAAAAAAAAGCAGCAGAGGAGGTAACCCAGGGCGTGGAAGGCGGTGATTTTGCCCCTGAGCAGAACTGACCACCTCGTCAGTACCAGGGAGTCACCGGGAGCACCAACACCAGACCAGAGTTTTCTCAGCCAGTAGAGAAGGATAAGATTTTGGACACGAGCATTGAAGTGCTTTCACCATTTAGGAGAGAGCAAGCAAACCTGCCAGTGCTCTGAACCCATTTCTGTGTATCCTCCCAGCAAACCCTCCAGGCGACAGCACAGACACCCCACAACAACCCGCAGCCAGCCAGCCCTGGCGGAGTTAAAAACCTGCCTACCTTCTCCTGTGTTCACTTCAATGCTAAAATAAAACGTTCAGTCTTTAATCCTTATGTCATTTTTATTAATGAAAATACGACGTGAATACTAAAGCTTAGTAGTTATTTTCAATGCATGTAGCCCCTTGGATTTCTAAAATGTCTCTTCTTGCTGAATCTCCGGAGCATTAACCGTATGACATCAGTCAGCATTGTTATCCCCATTTTGCCGATAGATTTAAAAAAATTAAATAATTTGCCCAGGAAAATCAATAGCACCGGCATGAACGAGACACTGATAACTCTGATTCCCATTCTATAATTTGCCACGAGATCAAGTTCCAACTAAATAAAAATGATGGACTCCATGAATATGATTTAACTTGCTTTGCATCTTTTTCTGATTTTATGTTAAAAAAAAAAGTGAAGAATCATAGCTCTGTTTTTTTTCAGTCTACCCTCTCTCCCCTTGGCCGTGGGCATAGTGTTTTTCTACAAGAAATTAAACCAAGTTGTGACCCTTTCCAGATGGTATTTTCCTGCTGTGACATATACCTGTGCAAAACGTCCAAGGAAAGACAGAAATATGAATTTGGATAGTCGGGTTAAAAATCCATATCCCTTAATCCCTTCCTCCTAGTGCAGCGAATTTTTATTACTTATCTTCTCTCATCTTCCAGACAGGTATAAAATCGGAGGATAGTTTTAGGCCTAAATTAAAAATTAACTAGTTGTATTATTTGAAGAATTTTTTCTAAAGATGTAATGACAAAGAAATATTTTTTTTCTTTTTTAATCATACTCAAATTTCCTAATTTTTACAGAATTCATTTTCAGCCTTTTTTTTTGGCCTTTAATGTAATTCTGACACTTACACTTTTTCTGAACTTCTGTTAGGAGAGACTTCCTTTTTGCTGGTGATCTCCAAGTAATTTAAGTACCATTCCTGCAGTCCTACCTAGAGAAAGGCAGCCCCTGCTTACTTCCTCAGGAAATCCAAACTGTTACTTGAGGCTCCCCTTAGCTGAAAAAAGAGCTAAAGTTGGGATTAGCAAAAACGTACATTTACAACGACATCTATGGCTTGCTCTAAGTCCTTTTCCTCCTTTATATGGAAGAGGGGAATGTTTGTAGGTGTAGCAAGGCGGGGAGGCGGGTGAGCGGAGCAGAGCAGAGGTGATGCCGCAGCACACAGCGGGGGACACCATCGGGTCCCCCCGTCCCAGCCGCAAACACAGCGTGTCCTGGGATTTGTGACAGCCTCTCAGGGGCTTGGAAACTGAATGCTTCCTCATCAGATGAGTATCTGCAGCACACACGTAACTCAGTGCTTTATTGGACAGTTTGGATTTCATTTTTTTAACATCACAAGAAAAAAATAAAGGTTTATTTTGCTTTGTATCTAATCAGAAAGGAAGTCTTCTCATTCATTTTGAAGCGTTAAAAACATCAGAAATTTGATCTTAAAGGTAACATTTCCCCCCTGTTAATTAGCCATGTAAATTCTGGAAATTTAACAGAGGTTTAACAGGTCAGAACAACCAATCCCAGATGCAGTAAATTCCCAGCGTTTCTATTAAACAGCATAACATATATCGCTTTTTATATGAAGCAAACAGACAGCAAAGAATATTCCTGAGTGGGGCCAGGCGAACGCTGCCCCTAAGTTGTTTTAAAATTCTGTAAGATTTTGCATAGTTCATTAGAAAGGGAAACAAAGGCAAAAGAAGAAAATGTTTATAATAGCTGGTTTCCTGGTCTTTTCAGGCTAGCTCTGCTCTAGTTAAACCCACCTAACAATGCCATTTTTCTTCCTCTCAAAATCTGCAGTGGGGGAATCAAATGTGAAAGCAAGATCAATTCTGTTCCAAGACAGTAAATGAGTTTTAGATCAGACTTCTTTCAATTTATGGAGAGAACTCAACTACGCTGGCTTAAATGCATTCTTCCTCTAACTATGAAATTATATTACAGTGCTATAGAAAGAGTAAACTATCATTATTTTAATCCAAAATTTGTTTATAATCTAGCAGGAAGGAGAAAGCCAATATGACTCGGGTCATAACTGTGCATTAAACTTTGTATTTTCATTCCTGTTAATTGCGTAATTCCATTAAACCACGCTATTTATTTTAATCTGAATTATATAATGTTTTCTAAATAAAACTATTTCCATAAAAATGATCATCATTGCACAGGAAGCAGCAGTTTTTTCCATCACAGTGCTGACCAAACTACATGTTAATCTTAGAAGTTTTCTCCTGTTACACATAATTGTAACGAATTTTCTTAAGCAGTTTGGACAACCCGTGACCTACAGGGTCGTGGAAGATGCACAATATCAACGAAACGAGTCAAGCCAACACAACAACCCGCAGGATTCAGGGATCCCAACTTAACCTCCTCTATAGCGCCGGTGTCTGACACACAAACGTGCCCATACCAACAACGATGCGTTTTATTCTCACCTACTGCAAAGCCGCGAGAGCAATACGTGGCAGTCCAGCTATTTTAAGTTGCTCCTTCATCACCCCAAAGGCGCCCGTCCCCTCAATTTCGGCAGCACACCCATAGCTGGGTCCATGCCGCAGCTGATGTCATCGTCATTAGGCTCTTTACAGGGCAACTTGCTAATTGATTCAACTAGATTTATCTTTGGAGAAAGTAAAACCTGAGTGACTGGGGTTATGTTTGCATGTACTTTAGCAGTTTTGAAGATGAAATCAAAGCCCTCCAAAGGCTGAGATGTAGGCTAAAAACGGCTCCTGTTCTTTTTGGCTATTGCTACACATTTTGAATTACAACCCGTTCAAGCCATAGCTTGAAACCGAGATGCTGGCAATAACATCCCTTATGCTAAACTGGTAACTACAGCAACAGAAAGATAACCACACAAGCGGCGATTAGTTTTCCAACACATAGATCTCCAAAATCAGCTTACTCTGGTGTCAGCCCCGTCCTGATGGATTGCTTCCCTGGCAGCAGCTCACTGGGTTAGACAGTCCAAAATTGTTCTCCTAGACAATGTGCCATCGTTTTTATGCTGCGGGGGACAAGGACCAGCTGAAGGACTGGCTGAAGGAGCTGGGTCTCTTCTCCCTGGAGAAGAGAAGGCTCAGGGGGACCTTGTCATAGTGTTCAGTACGTAAAGGGCGGCTACAAAGAGGACAGAGGCTCTCCCTTCACAAGGAGCCACATGGAGAAGACAAGGGGCAACAGGGACAAGTTGCACTGTGAGAGGTTTCGTAGCGACATAAGAAAGAGGGCTTTTTACAAGGAGAAGAATCATTCACTGGAACAACCTCCCCAGCGACACGGTGGAGTCCCCACCACTGGAGGTTTTCAAGAGCCGATTGGACAACAAGAAGAAAACTTGGTTGGGTAATGAGAAGACAACTACGATTTTCATAAATTTCTTACTCAGCAAATCCCACCTTCTTCCCAATGAAAGCAAAAGCTCCCAGCAAGTACTATTAATTAAAAAAAAAAAAGGTCAAGAGAAACTCCAAAACAGTTAAGAAAAATTGTTTCCAATAATTATAATAGTACGCATTAATCAACGCATCCATTGTAAATCCAAATCCCTGCCAGTTGCCTCAAAACCAATATTATGCCAATTATTTTTATATATTCTCTCCCACATTTCTTGTTCTTAAAATGAGTAAGTGTAGTATCTCCCAAGTGTTTTTCTGGGTTCGTGATTATTCTTATTACACATATCTGCAAGACAGTAAAACTCTGATTCCTCTCCTATTTTAAGGTAAGGATGCTTGGCTCAGCACCTGCAACCCTAATGAAGGAATAATGTTAATTTGGATGATGAATTGAATTAGTTTCAGTTTCTCTTCATCTCACTCATTACAAAGGCAAGCACAGGCTGATTTATTGACTTGTCACAGCTTATAAAGCAGCAGTTCATAAAAAAGTTATTCTGAAGTGTTCTTTTTAAACATGCAAACTATCGATTGACAATGTTTGGGCACTATTTTCTCAGATACAGACACTGAACAGCAAAAAGCACGTGTAGCTTTGGTCTTCCCATTTGACACATGAAGAATACATATTTTCAGTTGGTGATACTGCATGTAGATAACGTAACTGAATCCTCAGACACACTACTGCTTGCTGGTTCAGCCCTCTGTAACATTTAAATGCAGCTTACCTGCCGCGTCAAACACCATCTCTAAACGTAACAGAGAGAGCAGGTATCAGCCATACAGAACACAGCAAAATAAAGCCACAGTTTTCTGAGATTTTTTTTCAGGGGAAGAATTCCTCTTTTCCCTTTAGCACGGCTATCCCAGCTAGAACGTATGTGTGACCAACATGGAACGATAATCTAGCCTCTGTGCATGATCCGTCTTACTGAAGACTGTTATTGCTTGTTGTGCCATCAATGGCACTCGGCGCATTTCATCAGCCTCCCAACCGCCTGGCTGCTTGTGCAAAATGGAAATTGTAATCAGATTCCAATTGAGAGGACGTTTCACCACCCACCTCAGGAAGGAAAGAATGTATCTCCAACAATACGCCTGATCACAATGCCCTGTGGCCAGAAAACATCTACTGCAATTATGAACCACAGCTGCAAAATATAAAAATATAAATATAAAAATGATCCAGCGCAGCAAACAGGTAAGCATCCCTGCTTTCTGTTCTCTTTGTTACCTGGCCCCGGAGCCGAAGCTACACCTTCTTTCAGATATGCGCAGTACTGGCTGCATCGGTTCTGTTTCTCTGGCAATAAAGTTCTTAATAAAAAAAATAAGCAAAATAGTAAACAAAAAAATGCATTTCCCACCTAAATGCAAAAATTGATATTATAGAAACTGCTTTTAAGCACTCGGATACCGATAGGCAAGGAGTGTTGATAAGGAGAGCCCCTGCAGGAGGGGAGGCCAGCCCAGCTGATGGAGCAGGTACCACCTGGGCTGGCACGGGAAGTAGTCCCCCAGATCTGCTCAGCACCCACCGACGCTGGCCGCCAAACTGCCATCTTTACATAAACGCTGCTTCTAACGAGCCCGAACGCATATACACTTGCAAACCTGTGGAAATGAAAGCCATTCAAATTAATCACGGTACATCCCGCTAGCCTGATATTACATTTACTCGGTATTCTCCTCTTGAACTACAGCCGCTTCCTGTACATACATTTCCCTGTAAGCCTGAACTCATAAGAGCTTAAATCGGGAATTATACACCTCACAAACGCCGTGAGGTTTTGGGCAATGTTCCACTCTCCCTAGCTGGCGGAGGGGGCTGTGAAGAGCAGTGGGAACTGCACGGCTCATCCCTCCGGTGCCTCGTGCAACACGAGGCAATGGGTCATGCAAGGCACACTGCAGTGAACCAGGGGCTGAAGTGAGACATAGCTGGAGCAGGAAGGGGATCTGGGATGGCAGAAGGGAGCTCTCGCGTCTGGACCAAAAAGAGAGAATTCCACTTTAACCACCTCTCCCCATAAAACACCATCTATGCAGGTGGAAAAGCCACGGGGCCTGTGCTCTCCGGGCCTTTCCATCGGCCATCAACACAATCCCTACGCCTCTCCAACCACCTGTTTGCACAAGAACTGCAGAAAACCACAATCTCCAACTCTGCTGGCATCAGCAGTGCTTTCAAAGGCTGCTAGGGGATGGCCACGCTCAGATCAGCAGCAAAATCATACGCATTTTGTTTCCTTAGGAAATGACCGATGTGTATATCTCCTCTGCTACTCTTCGTTCAAATTGATATCCGAGTTACCCTCGCACACTTGTACAAGAAAAACTTGTGTTCCTTATCTGTGAAATGGGAATGATATTGTCCCTGCTCATATCGGACACATTTGTAGAGCAGGTTTTTCAGGATATTTGGTACTGCACTGAACCTTTTATCTTAAAGTAGCTTCCCCCACGACCAGCTGCCCTCACAAACGCTTGGCTGCCGGCAGAGTGGACTCGACTTGCCCCACAAGCAGCCTGGAAAAGACAGGCTGTTTTGGTTTCTTTCATGTTAGATGAAAACGTAAGTGTTCTCTGGTGGAAGTGTTCGCATTTTGCCCAGAATTTCATAGGAGAGCCCATGCTCGAACGTTTGGAAACAGGAAGCAGGTAGAGCAAAGATCCATGGACACAAACATGGTTACGGATGGCCATCACCAAGACACTGGTCTGACACCCTCCTGGGAAACGGCCTCAGGCTCCTCCGAGCAGCCTGCAGGACTCCAGAAAGCTGAAGTGGGAGGAAAAAAAATACACTGTCTTGAATTTTTATCACCCCCAAAATGCGGTACCAGTCTCCAAGCTGAGCCCTCACCTACAGAGGTGTACGGACCGGTCGAAAACAGAGCTGACGGGGATTTGTTTGGTGCTGAGGCTTCCTCATAGTCCAAACACAAAGAGAGATTCAGTTTGCTGAGATACAGCCCATTACAATAGCCAGAGTATTAAATATCCAAAAAAGAAACTTCCGATTAAAAACATAGAATTCAGATCACTTAGCCCCTAGAGGATTTGGGGAAAAAGGTGAATGTAATTTTTAAGATTTGATTTTGTTGCTAAAGCCAAAAACCAGATTTAAATTAGAGCATAATATCTGCCACAAAGATTGACCGTTTTCTGCCATACCGATTGACTATTTTTTCTAAATATTATCTCTGAGGCTAAGATATAGATTTTCATAAACCACCATTTTTCCATATTTTTTTTTCCTTCAGGGACAAAATTCTGCTGGAGACACAGATCTAATCACACCAGCTCGAGGAAGAAAAGCACACTTTAGACTTACTAGAACACTGAATTTCACAGCATCCTGACTGAAACGTACAGATTCAAATAAGGAGAATCATGTCACGAACCACGGGATGCAAATCTGAGTAGCTTTCTGCATACGTGATCTAAAAATACAGCCAAGAAAAGGGCTCGTGCTGCTACCAGGCTCATTATGAACAATAAAATCAGTTACTTGCTTTAATCACGCTGTTGTGTTTTTGGGTTTGTTCAAATTAAGTTACTGAGCCAGTTTGCCTAATTTGCTCTGAAAGGCTGCTGTTCAGGTGCTCAACTGATTTATTGCTTCTGTAGGCAACGAGCCCGAGCGCTCGCTCGTCTGTATTAATTGCTGCCGCAAGCTCAGCCTATGGGCTCGGCAGTAGGTGCATCCATCAGCGGGAGAGACCTCCTCTCCCGGCGCTGCCTCCTCCTCCTCCTCCTCGCTGGAGTGCCCGCTTCAGGATTTTCACAGCGCAGAACTAAGGCATCAAAAGACATTAGAAAAGGTTTCCAGGTAGGCGATGGAGCAAAGAATCCCGTGTTCACCAAGAGGCTCACGTTTATCCTGTGTCAAATTCCATTTTCAGATGAAACACATTTGGGATACTATACAAAAATCTGTAATGCTGGAACCCCCAAATTAACACAACACTGGAAATACCTGACTGCACACCCCGAGTAATCTTGTGCTTGCTTGCTTTTTGTGTGCCTACATATGTGTAAAACCAGACTGCAAAGCCACAGCGCATCTTGGAAGGTAAATCTGTCTCTGATATACACAGACACAACTCCAGCAGCAACAGAAATATTGTGAAGATAAATGTACTGCTTAGAAAAGGCATTCATAGGCTCCAGTGACGGGACTTTTAGACGATACTACTGAGCGGTGAAGATAAATAATAAATAAATAATGCAAAAGAGCAAAAATCCAAAATAGAGGACAATAGCAACATGTGCCATATCTCATGCACTTCGTCTGGCAACGGTCCTGTACTAGAAGAGACCTGACCTGCGCTGCTCACCACACGCTGCTCATCCTCTCCCAGCCTGGAAAAGGGTATTAAAATTGCATTTACTTCGAAGAATAAGTATTTTCTTCATCCTAAGCTAATGACTGAATTGTTTTGGCTGAGGGTTTCCAGAGACATGGCTGAGCAGCCTGAAGGTATAATGTTTTACAGACACGGCTCTGTAAGGGAAAGCATCTGAAGAGCAGGCAGCACAGCCCTACACAATTATGCAGACGGGTATATTTATATATATCTCTGCTTCTGTCCAGGAATCTCACTTGCTTCCCCTCCTGCCCAACAGGCAAGAAGGTGAGCTGCGGGGAATTTGGGACATCATAATTAAAAAATGAAAAATGGGATCATGAGTCTGCATTAGGGACCTAATCGCTGGCTAGGTTATTATTCCCGAAACCAGCAAAACTGGAGTGACCGCCATGGATTAGGGAATGGGGAAACCCTGAAATTGGCTTTGGAAGGAAGTATGTCCGTGCAGCCTGCAAAGCCAATATAAATAACTCAGTGCTGCGAACACGCTGTCGCACATGACACTGAGTGAGTTAAAGGGCAAAACGCTTACCATTAATAACTATGTTGATGGCAGATGCTTTGAAAAATACACTGCATTAACAACAGAATCAAGTATTTTCATATTCAGGACAGAAGCGTCATTCAGATTTATCAGCCCATTAACTTTATAAACACAGCATTAGCTGCAGTTTAAGTGTGATGTGGTGCATCTGCAATGAGAAATTCTTTGGGTGGCATTTTATAATTAAATATCTCATGAACTATTTGTAAGGTCAACAGAGATTAATGCAGAATGTCAGGCAAGGTCACCGTGTGGATTTCTAGAGAATCCCACTCTCTCAAAAAGGCATCATCACAATTATTATTTTCTTAAATACAGTAAATCACAATGTGCACCATTTATACAGCAAAAATGCTGCATGCGTAAGTAGTAATTAGTTTTGATAACTTATTTTGCAATAGAAAATATTGTGGCTTTAGGCTACGTGCAATTCTCCCGTTACTTTGGGTAACTCACAGCATATAGTTTCAGCATATGATAACAAAATATGACGATTAAAATCTCCTCAGAGGTTAGCGGGCAGCTTTGGTCAGCGTGTACTGTGTGCTGCAGCACCAGCGCGTCCAACATACAACCTGAAATGGAGTCTTTAACGAAGCGCTGCTGGTTACACCATCACTTACACCCTACAGCCAGCTTTCACAAGAGCAGGCTACACCTTATCCCAGCTGTTCTGAAGGGCCAAAAATACTTCTGTGTCACTGGAAGACAAAGAAATAACCTGTATGTATTTCAGTATGGTGTCTGAAAGTCGTAATAGGACACATAGCAAAAAGAAAAAATGTAAGTCTGAGTGCGTACTAGGAATTTTGCTTTTTCTTGTTCAGAGAACTGAATTTCTGAACAACTGTCCAATTTCCAAAGTAACTCCTTCTGCAGTATTACATATGTGGAGTAAAGATGAGAATGGCCTTTTAACAAGTACGATCATATAAAGCAAAAAAACCATCCTGAGAGCAGCATTTCCTGGCAAGCAATATTTCCATTTTCAGCAAGCCTTTGCCTGTCCTGTCCCCATTTGGGGGCACCTTGCTGGGGTGAATGTCCCCCGCTCTGCTGGGGACCAGGCTCACACAGACCAGAGCAGACCCCTGGCCACAAACAGCAGGCTGGGGCATCATGCCAACAGCCTTCTGCTTCGTGGTTACCCGAATAACCTGCTCCAGGTGAGATGTGGTGCGGATGGGTAGGGTGGAAACACCTCCAAACAAAGTATTGTTCCCAAAACCATACCTGCTGTCGGAGGCACTGCCATATCGTGCTCTACTTGAGCAAAATAGCTGAGAAAATAGTAACTTCTCAACTTGGCAGAATGCGACATTGCGCTGTGGGTTCAGGGCAGGTCACACCAGCAAGACAGCAATACTGATTTACATCAAATCCTTACAGCAAGGAAGGGCTGGATGTAAAGTGTCATGAAGATAAACTTTAGCGTTAATGCCATCACCAACCAAAAGTACAACGCAGTATCTCCGATATTTTTTTCCTCCAACTAGTCTTTATTTCTCGATCTTCCTCTGGCTCTTGATCTGTTTCAGATATTACTTTACAGCCTTGATCTAGATTTTCAGCATTTAACATGTCAAGCTTCATCTACACTAAAGACTGAATTTCGACCTATCCGTCAACCGGACAGTCGCGCAGTGTTTCTGAGATTATGATTAATGGGTGCTCAAAGCGGGAGTTTATAACTCTGCTAAGCCCAATGTAACAGAAATAACATGCAAATAGATAGACAAAGACACTCGAGGAAAGAACCTGCGAGGACCAAAGCTGGGTCCAAGTGCCTCAGCCATGCTTCTGACCAAGCGACACCACCAACCACGGGCTCCCATCAGACCTGTTCAACTGGGAGAGCGGCAAAGACAAGGCGCTGTTGATGGAAATTATGTGGCTTCTTTTGCATGGAAGATTAGGCAATGTTAGGCTCAACAGCCTTTTGGAAGCTAAATGCTGCTTGTGGAGAGTGCCACTGGAAGACTGGAGAAGCCAAAGCTGATCTCTGCACCACCAAGAGCTTCCAAACGCTGCAGAAAGCGCTCTACACTGCTCAGAGTCTAATCAAGATGTCAGCAGCCTCTTATTTTAGGAAACTCCAAAAGACAAACAAAGCTTATTTTGACTCTGTGCCCAAATACCAGCCCGGAAAGCTAAGAAGGCTGACTGTAACAGAAAAACGGGGAAGAACCTGCTTTGTCCACCTTGTGCTGGTTCATCCAGAGATGTGGGAAAGTATTCTCCATCCTTTCATTTCCTGATACCGTTTGAAGAGACAAACAGCTTAGAAACTGAAACCGCGCAATAATGCGGAACACACGACAAAGCAAATACACAAAATAACCCCAGTTAAAAAAAAAATTAAAAATAAGAGTATTTAAAGCAGAACTCCGTACATGTGCGAGAAACTGTAAAAGAAGAGGAAGCGGAGAACTGGCAGACTTTTTCTTTCAGTTTGCAAGGGGCTGAGAGAAGAGTCCTGTTTACTAAAGCAGCGGATCTGCAAGTGAGTTATATGAAGATGTCATCTGAAAAAAATGAAAGCCTTTTCCCTCGGTTTCTCAGAAATAGGACTTGGTGTGTGAAGTGCTGCACAGCCAGCCTTACATTTTCACCGTCCCAACCAGGACCGGACATTTTTCAGCTGCGCGCACTGTGCTGTGTCTGTGCTCTCTCAACCGGCCTTTGCTTTGCCTTTCGGAAATCAGTGGAAGCAGCATCACACTTCACCGAAGATGAACTCTGACCATCTGCTGCGTGGAAGATGGAGGCTGTGCCTACACCAGTGACGTCAGCATTGCTCCATCATGCTCCTCGGCTTCTGAACAGGTTCCTCCACAATGCAGGTGAAATGGCTGCTCGGTCAGGGCTGTCGGGTGCCAGCTAACTCCCCCCGGCCAGCGCCTGGGTACGGGGCAGGGCTGCCTGGGCAAGGGACCCTTCCCCACCAGCACCACCTTTTCTGGAGGCTAAGGGAATTTACCAGCATGGGGCAAACCATCCCACACCAACAGACCTCAACAGAAGGGAATGGCCTACAATATGTTTAACCTACTAGTGGCCTAGAATCACCGAACGGTTTGGGTTGGAAGGGACCTTAAAGACCATCCAGTGCCACCCCCTGCCCTGGGCAGGGACACCAGCAATGAGTCTGTAGCGCTTCAGAGAGATCTTACTGAGATGACAAAGGGGACTTGTGCCAGATTCCACATAAAACAAACAAACAGCAGCATGGACAGGAACCTGGCCAAAATAATTGGGCACTGTAATTGCATTTGCTTCTAAGAGATTTTGCACTATTAACAACAAATAGTCGATGTGTACATATGTAACCATCTTCGGTAAGATGACTTCTACTGTGCATACTAAGGATAACTACATCAACACCACAGTACTAATTTTAATATAGGGCCAGAATGTAACACTTTATATAGCATACCTTGAATTCCACCATTTTCCATTAAATTCATCTCACTCTTTCTCTACTAACCCAAGGGATGTTTTCAGCATAAAGAAAAAAAGAACAAATTACATAAAAGCAGTCGTAAATGCAAGTGCTTTGGTTTAAGTGGGAGGAGAAGAAAGGGTGTCAGAATTTCAGCAGAAGAGCCGGACCATGGCAGAAAGCGCCAGACTGGTTCTGGTTCTCCCCCATGGCTGGTGCCTGTCTCCCAGCACCAGCTCCACCGCTCCGTTCCGCTCTCTCTGTCAGCACCGATTCCTTGGCAACCTCTTATTGTGGTGGTGCTTATTTTACATTCCAAATCTCTCATCTCTATCTTTTCCAGTGAAAGAATAAGTTAAACTAACCGGTTTGTACCGAGATGTGAATAACACCGCCCCCCACACCGGAGCAAAGGAAATGTGTCCCGAGTTACTCACACGTATGCCTCGCCAAAGAATAATTTGATCCACCGCTAGTCAAACCAAATCCCTCGGGAATTTGACTGGAACTGCGCGGCCGAGTGAGAAGTTTGGGAGGTTCAATTTCAGCTCCAAACTCTGCCCCGATCACCCCCAGCAGGACGATGGCCGTGGCTTGCTTCCGTCTCTCTTCATAGGACGTGGAGATTTTCTTCATTTGTGGGAGAGCAGACAGACAACCTAAAATGAAAAGTAAGAAATAGGAGACAAAAGTCAAAAGCAGGGCTGTTCTGTAATACTCCAAACAACATCGTGTTTCCCAGAGAAAATAAAAGAGGTTTCCATTTAACTTAAATCAGGTCTTCAGGACCGTTACAGGATTTTCAGCTGCTAGAGATGATTCCATTTGACTTCTCAAAACCCACAATGCATGATAAAAGCCTAAATACCACTGATTGCAAGGTCTGTCTTCAATGAAACCCACCCTTCAAAAACTGTCAACATCTCACAGAAAAAAGAGCCACCAGAAAACTGCCTAATTCCATAGTTTTATTTGTTCAGTTGATAAGAGATCCATGGAATTCTGCGTTTGGCTATGTTTCGTGAAAGGCGATTTTTGGCTTGCTTCTTGGCAATTTTAAATTTGCGTAACAAGTTGTTTTGGTTTTTTTTAAATATTTTTAGGTTAATTTACTTGTATTGTATAAAAGCTTCTTTTTGTATTAGGAGCCACCATCACATTCGGATTCTTACTAAATTTTGGTTAATGGTATATGCCATTAAACCAACTAGGTATTTTTTTTTCCTGTTTGTTTCGTTTTTTTTTTTTTTTTTTTTTTTTTTTTTTTTACACTAAAATGTTACACATGGTATTTTAATAAACATTCTTAAGAACAGTGAAAAAACCTCATTCTATTATGAATTTTAAATGAAACTGAAATGTACATCATTAGTCTAATATAGCCCAGGGATGCTTAATTTCACTAAGCAGATGAAGTTTATTTTTTTGGGAGTAAAGACAGAAAATCTTCGAAGAAATTGACTGGAATGAAAATACCGTATTCATTTACTCTGACAAGTACAATTCATGTTTACCTATAGCGTTAATTCCCAGCATACTAGGGAATGCCCTACCGCAGATTCTACACAAATAATGAAGTTTTAATCCCCCTTAGAGCACGCCGCTGTTAAACCTTTGCCAAGAAGTCGGAAGGCACCACCTGGCACTGAATGAGACTTATGGGGCTTGTGGATTAATGAAGGGTGAATTAACGAGTCGCCCCGTATGTGTGTCTCTGCTAATGACAATCAGGCGGCTCGTGAGGAGGGCAACGGTACCTACGAGAAATCTAACCAGGTTTAGAGTCGGGGTTCGCCCATCCTTGTCCAGGCACCCACGCTGCGGCGTGACAGCGATGTGCCAGCCAGAAGGGAGAGAAAAACAACAGAAAGCTTAACAATGGTAGGGGAGAAAAAAAAAAAAAAGAAAGGGAAAAAAAATCAATAGTAACTGCCTTCAGAGGAAGAAGGATGAAAACAGGCTGTAACAGACAAAGCAAAAAATGTAGCAGTTTTAATTGTTTGGCAATTGCTTACCAGGCTCCGGCCACCTGCAGACCCCTGTTTCTCATTAACATTTGCATAGTGTCCACCTGCACATGATACCCCCGGCATCCTCTGCATCCCCCCAACACCCCCGTTCCCATGCCAGGCACCCCGCTACTGGGCACCGCTCCCTCCCCGCTCCCCCCCAGCACTCCCGTTCCAGTGCCGGGCACCCCACCACAGGGCGCTGCCCCCCCAGCACCCCCATTCCCATGCTGGGCACCCCACCACTGGGCACCGCTCACTGACGGCTCCCAGCAGCCCCCCCATTCCCATGCCATGCACCCCACCATGGGGCACTGCTCCCCACAGCCACCCCCAGCCCAGGTGCTCAGCCAGCACCCGCCCTGACATCTCAGATCAAGACGAATTGGCACAAACTCCCCATCCAAGATTGTTTTATACCATTTAATTTAGTTTCTTCCCCTGCTTGGCTGAGCACAGCTCTGTTATGGATTTCTATTCTAATGGGCTGCAGCAGGCACGGGAGCGGGCAGCGGAGCAGATGCTGGAGCCGGGGCAGCAGGATGCGGATCGATGGGCAAGGCGTGACCCTGGCCCACGGCCCGCGCTGCCCGCTCCGGGCCAGCCAGAGAGGAAGAGCGAACACATGTGCTGCTTCCAGTAGGAAATTAAACCGCGGGGTGCACGCTCTCCCCCCACCCGCCTCTCATTTGATTACAGCGATATGAAGTTAACCCTTCATCGCATCCCCCAGCACAGATCTGGGAGCGTCGTGGCTCAACAGAACTTTCACAGTGCAACTTAAACCGGCAAATTTGCTTAGCGATCTGATTTCATGTTTTTTTGCCAGTGTGAGGTTGAAGGTTGGACAAGATGATCTGAAAGGTCCCTTCCAGCCTAGGCAATTCTACGAGTCCATGAAATACCGAAGTAGTGGGCACCCACGAGCTGCGTCCCATCCCTCGGACAGACAGGACCGGCATCGCCTGGCACGCGATGGTACGTGTCCTCAGCAATTAACAGAGGATCCCGCAGGAAACCCCCCGGGCCTAGCGCGGACTCGCCGCTGAGCCGATTCCTCCCGCTGACCCTGCCGCACCAGCACCCAGATGTCGAGGAGATAACTCTTTGTTAACCAAACAATAAATGCCAACCACAACGGGGTGGGAAATATTCTTGTGTGTTTCATCAGCAAGCTGGTGTGTCGTAGTATTTATGCTGCTCACTGCTGCAGCGGAGGATTTTCTACCACAAAAAACCCCAAATGCAAGAAACTAAACAAAAACCAACCCACCCCCCCCCTCCCAAAACAATGACATCCCAACTGTCCCCCCAGCAACATTCCTCCCCAAAACGTCTAGGTGACAGGGGGGAAAAAAACCTTAAATATTTTTGCCTTTACTTTTTTTTTTTTTTAATTACTAGCAGAAACACACGATTAATTGTAATGATTTCCTACAAATAAACTGACAGCCATTTGGGAGATTTTAAAATGAAATAACGTCTATAAAAGTAGTCCTTTCTACAGTTTCATTTGTCTCATGAAAATTTGGTATTTTCTCACAGCGACGTGCCTCCATTTAATCATGCTAAAGGGTGACACAGAGATCCATTTTCTTGACAGGACGGTTGATCACCCTATCACAGTAAGAAAATTAATAACCTCAAATAGCCCTATGTGGAAAACAGAAGCTACACTGGTGAAAGGACAAAAACGTTCTACGTTTTAGTTGTAAAAATAACACACACCAACAGAGAAACCTATCGCGTCCATGCATTTACCCAGCTGGCTTTTCCTCGGACAGAATGACCACCTTACATATTTCAAAATATCTCAGTTTTTGAGAATGAAACATCCACACCTGCGTAGAGGAGACAGCTTTACGGAGAGCACGAAGCATATTTATGAAGCGTTTAAAATATAGGTAAAATATTTCAGAAGTTGAAATTGTTTAAAAGGCTGTGAGATATCGATTGCTTCATTTAAAAAGCAGTCAGAGAGTGCAGCCATGAGGTCAGGATAAATTTAACAGTTTGAAGCACTTTACTAAATAACTCTAAAGATCACGTTAATTGGCTTTGCACAGTTCTTGGGTAAAATTAATTTTATCCTAGCTTACAATAAAAGGATTAAAAGACAAATTAAGTTCTCCAGGTTTAACTGGAATAGGAATCAATGAATTTGAATTAAGGCTGAAGGTGGTTTTATGAGAGATGGACTGCCACCAGATCCTTTATATCTGCTATTAGGTGCTGCTGATGGGACTCCCGTGCTGTACCAGGCACCTAAGCCTCGCAGAAGTAGGTGCCAGACCCGTTTATTACTATCAAACACACTGGCTGCACGTGGTGGGTCTGAGCACAGTAGGTGGCCTCTGGCAGCCCCGGTCCACCAGAGCCACGTCCCAGCGCCGGCCACCGTCACCGAGAGCCACCCGGCCACAGCCTGGCAAGCAATAACCCAACACAATTAACGATGTGACTGCAATCATGTCCACTAATTTAAATGCAATCACAGAAATTTAGTCACAACATTTCATGTGCATAAAATTCTGTAAAGGGAAAAATCTGAGGGAAGATGTTGCAGTGGCCCCATTTCCATTGCCCCACGCTCCGACAGCCGAGAGAATCCTCATCGGAGCTCAGATACAGCACAGAGGCACAACACCAGGCTCTGCAGGCTTCTGGCAGCAGCAAGTCCACTAGAATATACAGTATTTTGGAAAATATATGTTTGAAATGAGTAAAATATTTTGCTCAAGACCACAAATGTGGTTTTTGTACTTTGAATGTACTATGAATCAGACGTGGCAGAGAACTCAGACCTTGCATCCCAATCTGGTATTTTAAGGGTACAAAGAAAAGAGACAACCAAAGCCCTCTTGATATTTGTCCCAGTTCGTATTCTCTAGCACTGAACGCACACAGCCAGAATTCACTGTCTATGGACGAAAGCTTGCAAACTGCACTCCCCGAAAAGCACCGTCCCTTTTCCCTCCTGCCTGCCAGGTCCCTCTCCGCATTCCTTTTGACAGCTTTTCTCTTTATTTATGAAGGGGAGGTTTGTAACTAGCTGGGTTGGGATAAGGGTTTCCATCCATCCTTCCCTTTTCCTCTCTCTCTTTCAGGCCTGAAAAAATATATAGTTGGTTAAATTCAGAGAATTCTCACAAGTCCTTCCATCAAATGCCAGGGAGGAAACAAACACACCCCAAAACGTGGCGCAGAGAGAACTCCTTGGCCACAACCAGTGAAACTGCTCACATCTGCAGCTGGAACCGTCTTGCTGTTTATTATAAGAGAGCGCACAAGAGCTATGGGGGAAAACGCAATTTTGCTTACATTCATCTTGGCTGTCAAGAATGTAAAACATTTCTTCCTCTCAATTCTACTGGTTTTTTTTTACAGTAAGCAAATTTACATAATGCTCTGCTTGTGACCTAAACAGGAGATAGCAAAAACCTTATGGAAAACGACATACTAAACGTGCCCAGGAGAGATACTCATCCTTACCTTCAATCCCTCAGGATTCTTCAACCACTCAAAGCCACGCTACGGGTTTGCCTACATTTCTAGTTTTTAAGATTATATACAGAAGAATAATTACAGTAATTTCAGCACCTCCTAAAAGCTTATAAAGCCAGAGAGCTCACAATAAATCAGAACTGAAAAATACCATAAAAATAAGAGAAGGTGACCATGAGGAAAATGCAGAAAGACAGGAAACAATCTGTTTTATCTAACGTTACGAACACTGTGGTTACTCACTACTAACCTCATGTTACTAAAAGTACTTTGATTGCTCGGTGGCGCAGCCATTCCTATACCCATAGCTCCCTCCACTGGCCCCACGGAGAAGGCTCCTCCGAGAGCCCGGCAGGGAACCGTGGATTCCGGAGAAGGAGGGATGCTCTGGGTCGGGCAAGCAGCAGCTCCTGCACCCAATCGAGCTCCTCACAGCTTAATTTCAATATATTACTAAAAAATAGTAAGTAACTCCATACAGCCTCTTCTCATCTCAACAGCGTGGCTTAGTTTGGAATAACCACCTTGTTTTTTTAAGAAAATTCAGCACTGTCCCATCACAGCAACTACAGCAGCAACAAAAACCAAGCGAAAAACCCACCACCCCCCCAAAAGACAGCATGGATTTTGGATGCGGGTTTTTAGCATACAAGTGGTCTTTGCTAAATACACTTCTGGTAATTCAAGAATGGTTTGGGTTGGAAGGGACCTTAAAGATCACCCAGTGCCACCCCCTGCCCTGGGCAGGGACACTTCCCACCAGACCAGGTTGCTCCAAGCCCCATCCAACCTGGTTACTTTTCAAGTTACATTTCCTTAAATATTATTTGTGCCTATTATCAGAGGGTAAATGCAATACACGTGAGAAAATTTGGTCCAACAGAAGGAAAACCAAACCTGTGTGTAAGGTACCTGCGGTGGGACTCCTTCCTGCTGAAGGTCCTGCCCAAAGGGCCAATGCTTCGTCAGCTCATCCCCGTGACAGAAACCTCTCACAATGTAGTTCCTTATTTCCTCAGGCTCTACATGCGCTCAGAATGCTTGGACTAAAGCTAAATACCATGGAAAAACCTCTTCTGATAAAATAATGCATGAAGAAGACTTGTGAAAGGACATTCCCCTGGTGAGATACGCCACCCAGTGCTGCCCAGTGCCCGCCAAGGTCAGAGCTACCTTTGCCGAGATTTACCTTAAGCACTCATTCTCCTGCCACTTAAAAGAAAAAGGCAGATATATAGAACTTTATCTTTGGAGCAACTTGTTTCTATTTTCAGTCTTTTGTTCATTGATAGTGAAAAAATACCTGCAAATCTGGAAAACTGACACCTTCCTGAAGTTGTGACCCTTACCTCTTAGAAACTGGAGCAATTCCAGCATTTTCAATAGATTTATGAGATTTACCTGAATGCAGACAGAAAGCTCACGTATTTTGTGAATTTAATTATTTTTCCCTCCCACATAAAAAAAAAAAATTATCTTCTAACACCGTGAGAGTCAGTGTGTGTGGCGGCTGAGCACACCCCAGAAATCTGGCAATACACTGGCAAGTTACAGAGGCCTTATCTGCAATGGCTAGCTCTGAAGTCTGGTCTTTATCTTCTATCATTATTAAGCATTTTTTATCCCTTTCATCTTTGCTGTTTTCACATGGCTGTTCCAGGAAGCACACGCGAGATGAAGAATCAAGCACGGATTTCAAAAACTAGCTTGTTCATTAAGACATAACACATCTTGTAATCAATCTTTTTACTATTCCTCTAATTGAGACCAGAGCTAGAAAAGATTAAAACCAAACTACACCGCAGCATTATCTATATATAGTTCAGATGCACACCGTTTGCATTAAATTTGCTCAAGAGAAGTACAAGCACTTTAGTGTCTTAACAATAAGTATTTTGAAATGAAATCTTCTTCTGTGTTTTAGAAAGGCATCTGCTTTCAAACTATCAGATAGGGAAGACAAATACATAAAAAGAAACCAAGATGTTTTATGAAAATTTCCTGTATATTTTTATTATACTTACTGATAAGGCACATGTATTTTAAAGTGAGATATGTGTACGTTTAGATAATGAAAGAGGACCTGGTAACACCACTTGAAAATAAATGTAGGTAAAGGCGTGCAAAAGAACTGCTCTGGAAGCAAAATAAAAGCTGGGATTTAGGTGTTGGGGTTTTTATTTGGTCGGTTTGCTTTGCTTTTCTCCCTGCCCCAAGGGCGCCCTCCCTACTGGCACGCTGAGCTGCTTTAGTTGATAACGCCTGTCTTCTTATTTTCTTTTCCTGTCCACAGCAAAGTATTCGAAATAATGGAGCATTGTTACTACTGTAAAAACTGGAAGTGTTAAACTTTATTTTTCTAGTATTTCATAGGGCATCTTACAACAGACAAGTTTAATTATTAAATACCAACAAGTCACGTAGCTTTGTATCATTAAAAGCAGGACATTTGCTGGTTTACTTTTTGATAATATCTTCCCTGTGTGATGTCAGTAATGTGGGCAGCCAGCTGCAGCAGAGAGGAGAATTATAAAACCTCTCCGGGTAAGTTATAATATTTATTAGGTGAGTATATTTTTAGCAAAGACTGTTGCATTCACCAACAGATTTACAAAAATTGGGGGGAAAAAAAATATTCATCTTTGGTAAATCTTTCATTTAAGACTCTATCTCAAATGAAAGGGTCTGACCCCACTGAGGACATGGGGGTCCAACACCTCGGGGGTCAGAGCCCACCCATAAATCCCACAGGTTATCCACACCCTACACCCAAACACGCGCTACCGAACAACAGCAATGCACTCGTTCATTAAAAATGGCAGTTTTCAGGATAATGAAACCTGTTGGGAATCTGTTCACCGCCAATCAAAGCATTACAGAGGAGCGACTGGCAGCCTGAAGGGTTAAGATAGTGATTTTCTTCTGCATAGGTGGTGCTATTTTAAGCCAATAGTGTGGTTAAATCCACCCCAATGAAATCGATACAGCACTGCTCTGCTCAAGGTGAGACCAAATAAACCTGTCGGAAGCGCTGAGAAATAGGCTTTGCAGTACACACCGAGTGCTAAGTGCCTTTCAGCCCAGAGATCTGTCATTAAATAATCATTAGCCATCATTCAGTCTTCCTAAAAAGCTAATGCCCAAAAGTGTTGGGTACCCACCGGGCACCAGCGCCCCGGGAGGGCTGCACGGCTCCGGGACAGGGCTGCTGTGGTCCAGCGCCCCTGGAACCACAGCACACGTCTTCCAGCCCACCAAGCCTGCTGCATGCTCCCAACACGCCATACGTGACTTTATCTTACCACAAAACAAGAAGGTGAAGGTGGAGGACAGCTTTATTTGTGTTTTCCCACACTCTAGGATCCACCAAAACAGCTCCATACCTTGGAGAGCTGAAGAGCGCTGCCTAAATCCCCACGCGTTCCTATTAACGCTAGTGATAGATGACATGCATTAATTACTTTCATACAGTTATAGAATCTCATCTGGCCTCACTGCAACTTTTTTTTTTGCAGTAGGAAACATTGGCACGCATGCCAACAATTATAACAAAGCTATATGAAACTAGAAGCAAACTGATTTCATCCGTGTAACCGCAAACACCGAGGCGGCTGTTGTCAGTCACTCTCTGTCTGTAACATGCTAATGAAAATTCCCCCAAATTTAATAGTTACTGAATACCTGCAGTAAAGCAATAATAAGTTTCATTTTTGGAGTATACAGGTTTCGTGAACTCTTGTGCTGAAAATGTCTGTTTGCTTTCAAAAAGCAAGCGAACAAGTGAGGTGTTCTCTTCAGTACGCATGTGCTTCCACCACCAAGCATCGTCTTAAACTAAGTTAATTCTGTTGCAAGCCATACAGCCCAAAGTATTTAATAACTTGAGAATTAATTTTACCACAGTGACATTTGGTTGTTTCATATCACACGTGAGAACCACAGACATCAGTTAGGCAGGTAATTATTGTCCCCTTACCTTGCTGTTTCACTTTTTAGATGCAGTTTTGTGCTGAAATTTCCAGAAGTCTGTATTTCTCTTCATTACTGTCTACATAAATGAGTCAGAACCAAAAGCATTTTCAATGTTCATCATACCTTTTCAAATTTTTGATTAGAATCACTTCAATGTCACTTCTAACGAGGGAAGTTTTGGTGCATTAACTCGGTGCTTTAAAACCCACGGGTCACCCCGAGCAGAACGTGCCCGCTGTCCCCCCTCTGCAGAGCAGAGAATCCATTTTGTCTCTGCCTCTCTCCCTGCTCAGCCCTGCCGGGAAGCAGCATCCTCACCCATCTTGTGTTCCAGCCCTGCAGCACGGGCAAACGCTCCCTCACAAAAGCAACGGCAGAAGAGAAAATTCCAGTAAACCGCAGCAGATGAGAACGGTGGCTGCAAAATGTACCTACTCCGTGCAGAAACGCACATTTTCTACACAAGCCCAGCAGCCATATGAAAATTACAGTGATGCCTGTCTTGCAGCTTTCTAAATGTAGCGCAACTCTCAGCATTTAGATAACTCTAAATATAATATAATATTTAAATAACTCTAAATATAACTTTAAATAACTCTACCACTAATATATATATATACACACAATACATATACACACAATTTGTAATTCCATTGGGGAAATCAAATATTACAGAATAGGGAACGACGGCATTATTAACACTTGCATTAGAAGTAACTAATTTGCACACAACTAAAGCCAGATAAATATAAGCATAAGATGTACTTTTTCAACAGCATTTACTGAACTGTTAATAAGAGACAATTAAAAAAATTATTATTGAGGTTCAGATCTCTCTAGACATAGGCTAGACTTCAATAAAACCTGTACACATCTGGACTTCACATTCTGAAGCATGATTATTATTTTATCGAAAGAACCGTTAAAACAATTTTACTTTATAGTCATTTTGAAACCAAATGGCAACTTTTCTGATGCTTTATGAAAAGATGTTGTTCCTATTGGAAATCAATAGGGAGGCAGAAGAAATTAGATAGCTACGATTTGCCAAGAAATCAATAAGAAATACAGCAATATCAGAACCCACGGTCTTTAACTTTTACATATTAAAATTTGACTTCCATGTGAACAGAACTTTAAGAATTTACAGAATACACTTGAGGTGCCATTATATTTTTCTGACCTAAGGTCTATTGTCTATTCTGACAATTTAAGGTATTTTGCTTGTAAGACCTTTCTGATTTTGACAGATTAAAATACATTCCCTCTGCTTAAAGACCTTATCTGTACTGATTGTATACATCCTGTATACATACGTACTGATTTAATACATCCTTAAGAACATTCTGTAACACACAAAAATCACAGCCAAGTATTTCTTTGCAGGCGCCTCCCCCGGTGCTCTGCATGAGCCGTCACCGATGGGGAGGGGAAGTTTCGGCTGCAAAGGCCCCAAACCTGTGCTCTGGGAGCGGGGCGGCGGCGAGCAGCCCCCCACAGCAAAACCAGTCTTTCCATATAGAAATACTTGGGGAAAAGGGAAAGCTTTCAGCAGGGTAAGAAAGAGGATTTAGACTAGGACAAGGGTTATAATTAATCAGGAATTTTTTCCTGCAACTTAAACCACAAAGAAAGGCACAGGGCGGTACTTTGCAGCACTGTTCAGAGCCCTCACGTCCAGGCTTCGCACCCTGGCTACGGCCCGCTGCAACAGCAGAGGTACACACACACCCTTGAGATTGTCCCCCACACCTAATGCATGGAAAGGAATCCCACTACTACCGTGAAACACATTTTCGTATTTATTTGTTCCTTGTTTAGCAATAGAGAAAGTCCTTAGACCAATATTCTTTAATAGTCATAAAAATTTTATTCAAACTATAGTAGACTTTACCTTTCAGTAGGATCATTTTAATCAAATAGTGACACCAATGCGACTTAATTCTCATTTTCTGATTCACTATCACCTAATACAGCTAGAAAGACGAGCATTGCTTTGAAGGCAGGTGTGGGTTTGCGCAGGAGCAAGGAGGGGGGAAGCCCCCAGGCAGTGCCAGAACCGCGCTGGCCCTGCAGTAGCCAAAGGCCCTCGGTCGTAGCCGGGGGGATGCAGGACCCCGGTGCAGGCAGAGGGACCCGCGCTGCCGTTCAGCACGCGCCATTTACACACAGCTTTAGTGGGGGCTCCAGCGCTGAATACAGAACACACTCTATTTGGCTTTCAGTCAATTAAGCTTTAAGCTGTCAGCAAACAAGACTTTTAAGTTAATTTTGAATCACCACAAATCAAGTTGAAGGTTGAGAAAGGGCACACTCACATGCCGGCATGAAGAAAGGCAGTTTAATTGCCTCTGAATAGCTATTATATGCTGCAGTTGGCCTATTGAGTCTTAGATGATCTATTTATTTATCAAAATGCAAAGACTGGTAAAAGAATAAAATGTATGAACTTTAATCATCTTCTCTCTTGTGTAAGTAGGTAAAATTAAGGTTTTTGCATATAAGAAGTACTATTGAAATTATAATCTTTTAACACAGTTCAATATGTTTGCATTAGATTTTATTTTTGAATAGTTACATCTGTCCAAAGTACAGCTGAAATGTGAAAACAAGTGATTTCCAATATGTCATATTGCCTTTTTTTTTTTAAACTTCTTGCAGGTTTTTCATACACTATGTAGATAACTGTTACCTGTTAGCCTGAAAACCTGACTATGCAGAAGAAGGTACAGAAAAAAGCTATAAAACCAGCTGCTATTAAAACCCGTTACAAAAAACTGCTCTATATTTCCTACCAGACCTCTGTCTTCGTGAAAAAGACTTCTGTTTAGAATAGAATGACACCAGCCAGCACCCACAGGAATGGGTCTTCAGAACTTAAAAGCTCTTTTCACCAATCTACCTAGAAAAAATGTGACAGAAACTACGGAAATACCATTTTTTAAATGTATCAGTTGAACTAACTAATTTTAAGAATAACATCTTCTAACTTTGCTGTGACTAAGCCTATGCTTTAAATACACAGTTAGCCATGGAAAGAGCCCAGCTGGTTTCTTAAAACATTGCATGTATATATACATATATATACACACACACACATATCAAACTAAAGTCTATAATTACTGCGAATGGACACAATTTCCCTTTTTGTAGCTAACTACAAGAAGATGCTTCCAAACATGACCAGTCCAACCAGCTGTAGTTCTTCACTTCTTAAAGGTTGCGGTATTGTGACTAGGTATTCTCCTTCCCTTAAATCCCACCCATGGAGCAAGCCGGCCTGAGGGAATTCCCAGCACGTGTTTTAGGTACCCAAAGGACAACCAAGGACTTTAATTTCCTTGCATTACTGGGAAGAGGTAAGGAAGAAAATTCAAAACACCAAAGTCAGGAGGCCTAAAGGTGCAAATTGGTGCCCACTGTTTATTGCTTTAAATGTCAGGCCAGTACCTTGTACAGCTTTTGCTTTCCATTGCTCCTGTCACCCTGGGGGAACATTCACAATCCGAAATTGTGGTAACAGCCCCCTTATCCACTTAACATTGAACTCAGCCAAAACCTTCCACGTCTTACGTTCTTCCTATCATCAAAGTCCTGCAAAACTTGAATGAAGTGTGGTTTGCATATAAAAACTGAAGACCTATGCACAGCTAAAAAACGCCTTCAAAAAAATTATTGAGAAGTAGTGAATAAGATCTACTAATGATGGAAAAAGTAACCAAAAGTAAGCATGTGAAAAGTTTACTCTTCCGGCATTGGAAGAGACCACGTGTAAGGGAGTGATGTGGTTATATCTACATCTCTCATTTCACATCTGCAGTTGCCCAAGCTGTCACATACCATGAGGAAAGTCCAGCTGGAGCTCAGGAGAAAGAGGCCCCTGCTCCAGTGACTGCTCAGGAAGGTGAAGCATGGGGGTTTTAGGGTGAATATTTACAATCTTACCCTGGCACGCCACACAGGCTGGTACAGACCACAGTCCTGCTATGACAGACAATGACCTGCTCGACAATTTCTGCTCAGCAGGTTGTTGTGCTACTGGGTGCCTGTAGCTGCTGCTGGGATTTCAACACAGAGAAATATTTTCTTCTTTTTTAAGTCCAACATAGACTTACTTAGTGCTGAGACAACATGGGATATTTTTCAGAAAGAAAATAGGTCGGAGGAGGTGATAAGGAATTAAAGTCACAAGCGCAGTACAGAGTAAATGTGTTTAAAACTGATAAAGCAGGGACCGCTGAAAGGATCACTCCAAGAACCATAGCCTACGTATTGCAAGGGTGACAGAAAGTGTTCAGGTGACACATGAAAGGCTTATGCACCTGGGGTGAGGAGACCCCCGGATCCACACAGACCTGAGCTCCTCCTTCATGAGTCAAGGCAGTCCCTACTGCACCAGCAGTTTAACGCTGAGATAAGAGATGTTCTGTCCCCACACAAGCTCGCTCCGCCCAGGTTTGGTTCTTTTAATAAGCTATATGTAATTATAAATGAACTTGTGGCTTGACATTTTAAACCTTATTTAACATCTATGTCGTTTTTCAACATAGAGTCCAAAACCATAAATTAAAATAGCGCAGAGCTTTCAAGTCTTTGCTTTCCATCACTACCTCATTGCCTCAGGAATTAGTACAGCACCAGGGCAATAGCATTTAGATAGCTAAGTAACAAACACAGCAATTTCAGAACTGCCATTACTGCTGTTGACGCAGTAAGTTCATACTCTGCAATGAACCTACTGGATTACAGATGGAAACCAGCTCACTTGGTGCACAAAATGGTAGACAGGGATCTCAAACTACAGTAGGCTTAAACACAAAAAAACCTTCCCCAATTTCAGAAGTCTTAAAGAAGTTGTACATTATATTTAACAATATAACGGTCATCAAGTAAAATGATTCATGCACTAATAACCAGCATGAGCTTCTGGGAGAGTAATCTCCACATGGAAATTCCTAGACTCCAGTAGTTCTTATACTGGAGAGAAAGAACTGTCTTCTGCATGGAAATGGTTAATTCATGCAAATAAAGGCTGCTAAAAGCAGTAGACAGCATGCACGTCAATAGCGGAACAGCTTTCTGAGGTGTGTGCTCCATGATTAAAGCTAACATCCCAAGACACTCACGCCTTGCCAGCACTGTTAGATTTAGCACGTGCCACCAGGCAACTTACTGAGGCAGAGGAAGGGAAAGTGGAGATGTTTGCAGCTGTTTGTCGTGGTTTAATACATGTCTTTTATAACCTATGCCTCTTTAAAACTCCACTTCCACACCTGAAGACATTATTCTAAACAATTGTCTTTTGACTGTAATAATTGCTCAAAACCCTTTGACCAAGTTAAAGAAAACATGCTGAAGCCGTTCTGCCTAACGTCTCTGACAGAAGATGAGCAGCCAGGAAAATACAATTAAGGTATAAATGTTTTTCTAAGACAAAGAGAACTAACTTTTCGCAAGTTAATATGACTTTTCAGAGTACCTGTGGCACAAAGGGGAACTGCACAGCGCTGGAAGAAGACATCTGCCACCAAACCAACAAAAGAATTTCAGACGAGTCCCAGATTGATTTTCCCAAAGTGCTGCCGTATAAAGCACGCACTGGTGCCGACTTCCCACTTTCACACCCAAAATAAAACCATGTAAGGACTGATACTACTTAAGACACATTATGCGAAGTTTAGTATTAAGCTGTATATCATCAAATAAGAATAGATATCAGAAAGCATACAAAACTAAATGAAAAAAGTTCTATTTTCAACTACAAAAGCAAGCACTTGTAGATGAATGCATGTTAAAAAACTGCTTCTCCTGCTACACTAAAGAAATCAATATTTAACACAGTCTATATTCAAAACCGGACTTTCGGGTACTATACCGAGTTCATTGAGATATGTGCTAGATGAAATAAATATTTTAAAATTTGACAAGTTCCTTGCTCCTGTGATTAAGTTGTGGCCTCTAAATTAGTACATCACAGTGTAAATGCACAGAGAGAACACTGAACTCAATTAACGCCCCGAGATGCCCATGCTCTGCTCCCACCAGCTCTGCCGTGGCTGCCCGTGGGAGCAGGGACAGAGGCCGGGTTGTGCTGTGTCCCCGGCCAGCAGCTCCGCTCGTCCCCAGCTGCACAAGCCCCACCTCTGTGCACCCCAGGGGGCAGCTCCCCAAGGTGACACCCCCCGGCTGCACCGTGGGGCTGGCACACGGGGACAGGGCCTCAACTTCCACTTTCTACGGCTCCCCGGGCTCACCGAAACAGAACAGAAACTGATGCTGCTCCCCACAGAGGAGAAAGATATTTAAGAATGCTGCAATCCCAGTTACAGCTTAAAACCTATGCATATTGCCTTTTCTTAAGGAAACAATTTTGAAATTTATATTCATATAAATATATATATATTTATGTATATATTTATTGCTAGCTTTTTCAGGAAAAGCACTTTTAATTTTTTTTTTTTAAATCTACAGTCATTTTAGAAGTGCCAGTTCTTTCTAAATCAATATAAATATGATAACTGAACCTGGGTAGTCCCTGGCCCTGCGGCGGCCCTCGCTCACTGCTGAGGATGGACCCTGCTGCCGGGAACGGTGGCTCCTAGCTCTGCCGCTGCGCTACCCTTCTCCATTAATTAGAGACCACCCCACCAGCCCCCCAAACAAACCCGTTTACTTGAATTAGTACTTCCTTAATGAACACACACAGCTCTCTCCCAAGGCTGACAGATGCCATTCAGACAGATGTCAAGCCCATAACCCCTCGCAGGGAGCGGAGCTCAATGGCCTGCACGGGGCGACATCTGCTTGACTGGCAGATGCCCATGTATTTTCAAATACATGTCGCTTCGTTGAAAAACCTTGTGTTTTTACATGAATTATGTTTCCTTAAAAAAAAAAAAGGCACAGAATTATACTCATAATTTCATGCTTCCTTGTAGACACTTAACTGCAAATGGTAGGAGCCTAGATTCTCAATTAACTTGGTATACAATTATCTATTAGACACTTTTCTCAAAGTGTTTCAGAATTCCTGTTAGGACACACGTTAAAAATTAATTTTAAAAATTAAAAGTAACTTAAAATAACATTAAAAAAAATAACTCTTACATGCTAAGTAACCTGCATCTGTGAATTCACATTCCATTTTTAGTTGTAACAGAAAAGAACAAGTGACAGAGATGAGTCAGGGTGCATTTCCTCTATTATCGTAATTAGCATCTGAAAGGGATGAAGTTTGCTTTAGATGATAAAACCTCACTTTTCTGGCGTTTTACACAATAGTCAGTGCATGATATGGTAGATGGTTTTCCAATGAGTGACTAAATACAAATTAAAAGCTTCTTTGATCTCTCGATGGTGGGCTTTGCAGATACAAAAATGTATGTGACAGGGTTTGTGGAAGGTGCTCAGGTCCAGCCTAACCTACTTAAAAGAAACCCAGCAGGAACTTTGTCCAGAGACTGACTCTTTTGGCACCCTCATTGTGCTGAACAGTGGGCCACTGGCTGGTTTGCTGGGGCTGGCAGATGGTTTCGTTTGTTGTGCACCTCCACTCCAGCCCACATTTGCAGTGGAGTCTGGCTAGTAATGGGAGGGACGCAATGGGCAACAGCACCTGGCGCTCCTGCTTCAAAGTCCAGCTCCAGCAGTAAGAAAGAGAATGAAGAGAAACCACCAAAATAGTCCAGAAGCTCAATATGTTATTAAAAATGTAACAAAAGAAAAAAAAGGGGCACAGTATATGACTTGACAGATGACTGTCCACAACTTTCAGTGTGCAGTTTGTTGAAATATTGTCTTCCTTTACAGTGTAAGCCTGGAGTAAAAAGTTGTAGTGACACCCAGAAAAAAATAATACGTCACCTAGGAACTAATTTAAAACTATTTCAAATAGTTAGCTGGTACCAAAACCAGAAAATCTAGACAGTGCGGGTAAAATAAGAATTGCTCAAAATATGAGAAAATGCTGGAAGTTAGAAACGTCTGCCAGTGCATTCCGGGTACTGCTGCACTTCAACGGCAGTGATGCTGCTGTAAGATACACAACAAATCACAAGAAACACAATCCCTGCCCTAACACTACTGAATCTTTAACACAGACAAATACTGTCACTGATTAAAGAGCTATTTTTAGGTTTAGAGTAAGGGTTAATTAGCAATATTTCTTGCTTCTGACTTTGCCAGTTAAAGGATAGTTATTACTTAAAAAAATACTACTCATCATGCACAAAAATAGATTCGTGAGTATTGACAGAACAGATTTAAAATAATAAATTTTTGAGTTGATGAACAGTTACCAGTAGCATTTCTAGATTTTATTTTCCGTATAAACCTTTGTAAGTGCTGGCCCTCTCTCATATCAGAAATAAGTGCCTGTGCCACGCACAAGTGAGAGGGGAGAGTCTGCTTGACTGAGACTCCTTGTGGTTTCACAGCAAAACAAGGGGTATTTTTACAGCACCTATTTACTGCCTTACCCTGCCACAAGACATTTCCAAACACATCTTTCCCTCTCTGTGCAAGGGATCAGCAGGGGACAAGGAGAAGGCTGACCATTATTTCTTCCCGCTCTGTGCACTAACATGTCGTGGCAGCAGCAGGAGAAAACGGACTGGACCAAACAGTAACCCTTATCTCTGTAGCTAAAGCAGTCCCCCACCTCCCAGCCTTTTAGAATGACAGATCCTTAGGAATAAATTCCATTTCAATTCAATTTCCCACTATCCTGATGCAGAAATTGACTGTTTTGTATCACAGTGTTTCTTAAAATAGTAAATATTTGTGCTGGCTCAAGCAGAAGTGAATGAAAATTGTATCTATTACTGTTTGCTTTTATGGAAATACCAAAACAGAATAATTGGTCCGACAACAGAGTATTTAACTTTGTTACCTGTCAGGCACCCGTTGGAGCGTTGCCATTTCACCAGCAAGACAAGTTAAGGGAGGTGTCAGTGCCGTGTTTCTGTTCCCCAGGGCAGTGTCCCTCCTAGGAGCAGGCACAAGAGCTGCCACAGCAGCCTGTGCCTCGAATTTTGCACCCACCAACATTTTGTTTTCATATAGCTATTCAAAACAAAGTGTAAAAAAACCCATGAACTGTTTACTGTTCAATAGCACACACCACATTTCATAATCAAACCGATTAGGTGGCCCAAAATCCGCGCGATAAGGTCGGAACAAGATGCCAAGGCCATCTAACCCTCTCTCCCCCTGAGAGCCCTGTGTCTTACATCAAACTCCTCCACATCTCCCAGAATGGGACCCAACCCTGCAGCAGAATCTGGGCTGGTACCTGCTCCCCCCTCGCACACATGTCTGTTGCCCCACTGCTTCAAACGATGGCAAAAGATGGGGCCAAATTAGTCCCAAAACAAACCTCTTTCTCCAGCAGAGCAGCAGCAGCTCGGCTGAGCCTGTGGCTGCGGGAAGCACAGGCTGCTGAAGTGGTCCAGGTGCAGGTCTAACACAGAGGGATAGTTCTGAAAACCTTCTACCTAAAAAACTGAGGCTGTCTGCGCTTCTAAAGTCTTTTTAGCTGAGGTGTCTGTCTGACATCAGGGCTCATGGAAAGGGGGAAAAATGTTTTAAAAAAATTAGTGTTTAATTAGAACCAGGGATGGGTTTGTGCTTTGCAAGTGTCATTGTCAACACTAACATGAATAAAATCATTCTTACAAAAGAGGGGTACAAAAAAAGGGAAGTGGTGGAGTCACCGTCCCTGGAGGTATTTAAAAGCCGGGCAGACGTAGTGCTCAGACATATGGGTTAGTGATGGGTTTTGGCAGTGTTGGGTTGATGGTTGGACTTGATGATCTGAAAGGTCCCTTCCAAGCTAGGCGATTCTATGATTCTAAAATGTGATTGCCACAGAAAAATCCCACATTATGCAATACTGAAGAGGCTGGCGGCATTATCTAGGTTAGTGGAACAGAGATTAGAATAAGCTTTTCATGGCAAGAGTCATCTTCCATTGTATGTGGCACCACCAGCAGCAAGGTCTTAACCGAAACCTGGCATTGCTGTTACAACACACAATACCCAACGCCATCGACAGGGCAGTCACAAAAGTCTGGAAACATCTACAGTTACCCTGGGAATTAAAGAATTAAGTAATTCTAAACTTGCTAGAAATTTTCTGTTGATTAGCTATGAGAGTAATCCATGCAATATTCAGAATATGTGTATATATATATATATCACATTATGCCCCAGTACGTTACTGATTTCCATTGCTAAGCTCATGTTGCACAGCTCGGAGACAAACACTTCTGCAACCTAGAACTTCCTTGAAGTTCTTCATTTCCAAATGTTCATATTCATTTCCAAAACAGCCCCACACAGTAAACTCAGATTTTTAAAGACAGTCTATTTATGTGGTTCTACCATTTGCTTTGTAAGTAAATAAATGTATCAGAGGTAGTGATGCGCTACGATGCTGCCTTTCTCACAGCCACGGGGACACCTGACCATTTATCCCTGTTATGTGCGCAGTCACATCCTTCTTTTACTGCCCCTACAGACGCTGCTGCACTTGGGTTGAAACAAAGACAAATATTCACATTTCCAAATATGTAACAGTACTATGTTGGTGGTGTCTTGTTGGTTTTTTTTTTCCTTAAAGTATTCTGCTCTTCCTTTAATTATTGGGAAAACATATTTGGATAGCTAAAATAAAACTTAGATGCTATCATGGATCCTAGAATTACACCGAAAATACAAATAGATTACAAATTGCAAAATTAAAAAAGAATTTGAAAAAGCCAATTTACCATCATGATGAACTGTAAAATTTTGACTACTGAAGACAGTAGATTTTATGCCCAACTAGGAAAAAATGCTGTTGTTCACACGTGAATTATTTAAGCAAAACATTTACTCTACTTTTAGTTATCCAGAAAAGCCTTTCAGGCATTAGAGACAGCAATAAATACTACTACATCGGAAGACTACTCTTGCATGTATTTTCAGTGCATTTGAAGATAGTGCCAATTCTCTAAATAACTCCTGCATGTGTGCTTCGAAATGCTTAAGAGGCACAGTAGTGTATTACTGAAGTCTTTTCCAGCACCAGGCTTCAGCGCTTTTCAGCTAGCTAAGCTAAAAGGCTTTAATCTCTAAAAGGACGGATGTGAAAGTGATCCCTTTAAAAAATTATTTGGATAAATGAAAGCATTTGGCAAATCTCAATTTGAACTGAAAAAAAATCCTGTTGACCACTGCACACCAGCATTACTTTGTGCAAATCAATAAATATTAGCCTTAGTAGGACCTACAGAAAGAAGCTACATCTTCTTTTTTTCTAAAAGAAAGTTAAGTTAAATTGTCTCAAAACTTTTTTTTTTTTGTATTCTACCAACACAAAACCAATTGTATTCATTTGTAGAACAAAACTTCATTTTTACTCAGGCTACTTTCGTAAAACTCAACTGCTCTTAATAACAGAAACGCTTTCTCTGTAAATAGAATTGTTACTACCACCAGACTCTACCAACATAGCAGATAGCTTTCTGAAAGCCCCCAAACTCAACATAGCACATAGCAAAAAAAGCCATACATAATTTGAAACTTACTCCACTAAAGTATCCCATCTTCAGTCTCTTTCCCGTGAAAAGAACATACGACAACGGAGGAGCAAAAAGGTGTCCCAGACACAACACCCGTTTCTAACACTGCTATTGTTAAAGCTTCCAGAAGAAGAACCAGAAGGTCTCTAACAGCCAAGGAGATGGTGGGGTCCATCCTCTATTCATTGCTGTTTCTCAACAAGTCCTGCATCGTCCCCCAGCTGCTAAAGGTGTTCCCAGCATCCTTCCTCCCTCTTATAGAATCATAGAATCTTCATGGTTGGAAAGGACCTTTGAGATCATCGAGTCCAACCACACACACACACACACACACACACAAAAAACCCAAAACAAACAAACAAACCCAAAAAAACCCCCCCTACAATCTCTGTCTCTAGAGCATGCCTATTTCCAGTCAGCCTTTATTCTTCAAGAACTACAAGCTAAACACCTCAGTTGCAGGCAAACTTAAAAACTCAAACCACGTACATTAAAATATAGAAAATGATTCAGAACTAACACAATAATATTAGGGTAGTTACAGTTAAGCAGCTACGTAGTTTTTGTCTACAGCTCTTTTCTACTTTCGAATAACTTCACTTCTAATAGCTCACACTTCTTTATAAAGCAACCTTAGTATTTTGTTTTCTCATGAAAAATACACTATTTGGCAGAAAGTGTTCCATCTCCTCTGCACAGTACCTATTATGTCAAGAAATAACAGATTCATTATATTGATGCTCACCTGCCGCAATGTCATCATCAACCAGATCATGCTCCTCTTCCTGGACTTTTGCTTCTGTCCCCGATGTGTCCGGGCTTGCAGTACCAGCCTGAGTGGCTTCCGTGGTCACTCCAGCTGAAAGAAACAACCCAACACCAAAGTCAGTGATTTTAGTAGGTAGCATCTTTAGATTGGGGAAAAAAAAAGTAATTATCTTTTGATATTCTGAACCATACAGTGTAACTCGATGAAACACAGACAAAGCAAAGACCAACTATTTCTGGTTTCCCTTCATACTGTATGCAGACTTTTCACAAACCTAGCCTTTAAAAATCTTTTCCACACTGTAAATCTCTCTTCTGTATTTTCCTCTTTTTCTGCCGTCTTCTAGCGTCACTAAAAATATTACATACACATCATTACACACTAACAACTTACTGAGACACAAAATGCAGAGTTCCAGCAGAACTTCTCTTACATCTCCTCTCAACACTTCATCTCTCTCGCCAAAAAAAGCGCAGCTTTTCCAGGCTACCTTCAGAGTATACTAATTCAGCTGACTCGTTCCATCTCATTTGAGTTGGGATGCATCTGTTTGTTGCTATTAGAAACTACACAATGAACGCCAAATCGTGCCACGTAACACCACGTGATTAGAGTTATAATTCACGGGTTTATACTCTGCCCAGTTATAATCTTTGATTATTCCCTCTATGAGCCTTACCACAATGCAATCAAGGCATTATCAAAAGAAGTGTTTTGCTAAGGGACTTTGCATTAAGGGCCCGTTAAAAAGCAGGACCATGGCCCTTTCTCACACCAACCATTTCAACCAGAAGTTCAGTCACGGTAGATGGCTCTGCCCTGCAGAAGGGAGCACCGAGCGATGGCCTGGCAGCGCGGAGCTGCCCACCAGACCTGCCGCTGCTCCTCTTCTGCTCCCACATCGTCTGTGTGGAACCTGCACTGCTTCCCTTCTCAGTAGCGTTCATGTAACCACTTGCTAGTCTTCTCCAAACGGCTGAATGTCATCGATAAATGGGAAGATGATGGTATCATAATAAATTTATCAGTTGTGTACAACAAGGTTTGCAAATCCACACCTTCAAGCCATCTAATTCTGGGTCATCTAAACCAGTTCAGAACATTAACATTCTCACAAGTATTCCAGATTTTAATTTTTTAGTACTGTTTTTAAATACCAACTATTCACTGCAAAGTAATTACTTAAACAGATTGATTGTCTGACAGCAGTTTCTAACCTTACTCTGACATACCTCTTTATAAATAAACCAGTACCTTTTAATAACTTTCTGAACGTCCTTCCCATTGTGTCAACATGTACAAAAAAAAAAAACAGTGACAACAAATATACAACCAGCCTGGAACACACTGCTGAATCAATAGTGTATCACTTCATTAAGCATGCCGGCAGGGCTGCACAGGGATCACATGCAATTACAAATTGCACATGAATCTTATGCAGGACAATTTTAAAAATACAGTTCACTGTTATGGTGCAGGTGTCACAGCCCGTGGGGTCTTCAGCTTCCACACACACACCAGGATTCCAGCACCACTTCACCAAAATCCTTTCTGGTCTTCACCATCAAGCACCAGCTGTTTTCTAACAGCACTATTTATTTGTGTGTACCCACCACAGTCGGCCGGTGTGTCGAGGGGGAGAGAGGAGGTTATTTTTTAAGCACTGCTTTGCATTTTGCATTGCAGTTTGTAGAAGCAGCTGCTAATCTCTGCAGGTATAGTGAGCATCTACCTCTTCCCTAAATATCAGTGCAACAGTCTAAAAGCCTTTCATTTCTTTCCACATCCAGGGAAAGGCGAAAGGTTTGCATGCCTTTCGAAAACTGTAGTATGGATGCTCTGACTGAAGAGCTTTCATCTCCGAGGATTATTTTCTGAGGTTGAGCACCCAAGCTGGTAGAAACCGAGGGTCTAGTGCACCCAAACCGGTAGAAGCCAAGTGTCTAGCGCTCCCTAAACAGTGGGTTTAGGCTGGGCCAAAATTCAAAGCCTTTGATTTATTTACTTATTACCTCACCTCTTTCCCTTCTTTCTAGCCCTGAGTTGCTGAGAAAAGACTGATTTTCCATATTAGATGCGCTACACCTTTCTAAAGAGCTTCGTGGTACTAGATAGAATGCAACGGAGCGAAGGGAGTGTCTTTGCATGAGCTGATTCCAAGTACAGTGTATCCAAAAAATTAGAAGAGTTTCTTATAATTTTATACAATGAAAATAAAAATGTAAGTAAAAACGTATTTAGTCAGAATGATTAAACATTCCCCCCAAAACACTGAATAGATAAAGCCAAAAGGGGAGGAAAAATAACCATCATGCAAATATGCCAGGCAATAAATTATCATTTCCTCTCAGTGAAATCCAGTAAGGAGGAACATGTATTCTGGATACAAGTGGTTTATACGTAATTCACCAGAAGTGTCTTAGAAGTGAAAAGATCATAAAACTCTGAATGTATTAGAAATAAAATGGTTAACATATTAGAAAATATTGAAAATATTAGATATACTTGTATTATAAACTCACGTCATTATTACAATTTACTACTTATTGCAGCATCCTAAACTCATTATTCATTTACTACATTAAAATGTTGTAGCACAAAAATATTTGCCTTATTTCTTTGTGCTCTTTTAAGTCAAACTTTGCGCGAGGAAGATGATCAACCACATATATAAATAGCAAAGTCTTTGGGGTCCAATCAACCTAGCCTTACTCAGTGAAAACTCCCATTTAAATCGATGGACGTTTAATTAAGTTTTACTCCATTAATCTGGCTTTAAATAAAATTTTCTAACAGAAATATAAGTCTACCAGAAATATATTCGTAAAAACTGACAACAGCGTGTTTAGTATAGACGTTTCACATTTATTTTGTTTTCCAGTGATAACATGGATTATTATTTGAGTAGAGATACGCAATTTAAGGCCATCTGCTTAAATTTCTTTAATCTCGTGCTGCCACATTTAAGATTTTTACTTAAAAAGAAACTAATTTGGTGCAAATGTTTACCTGAATGAATTGGATGTTAGCAATATGGGAGGCAAGAGAAGTGCCTGCGCTCAGTGTCTGGGCAGGATGTGTTGGAGGAGGTGTCTACAGCGGCGGGGCAGCGGGTGACAGCAGCCTGGCCGCCTCGCATTAATTCACCCGGCTCCCATCCGCTCCGCTCCGATCGATGCCGGGCAGCTCCCAGTGCTGCCTGCCTGCCGGCTCCAGCTGCATCCCACTCCCACACAAAGGCTGGGGCAAAATAACCTTTTGCTTTCCATTAAAGCCAGAGCAGCCATTTTTCTATCTGCACTAACGTCACATATTTAAAAATATATCTGTCCCTCCAGGGCTCGGCAGACAGACCCACCACCAAGCGCTGCTTTAATTTGCAGAATGTGTTTGACACTGAAGATAGCCCTTGCTCTTAAAACCAAGCAGGTAGAAAAAGGCAGTAGCATTTTTCCCTTTTTGAACCTTCCCTGCAAACACATCTTAGAGGCAAACGCCCCATGGACTATGCGGCATTTCAGAGACAACTGTGTGCTGTGAAAGCGAGGAGCAGACAAGGCCACAGCAAATATTTACAGTCGCATGACATAATCTTAGTAGATACAAGATGAAGCTTTGAAAGCTTAACTGTTTTCCTCCCCCAGGAGCCTGAAAAACACCGAGATCCGCAACATCCCTCCCAGTTTTAATTCATCGCATCACTTACACATCCATTCCCATTCGACGGGGGGTCAACAAGTCAACGTGCCGATTTTGGATTTGAAGGCCCAAATAAAACAAAGATTTATTGTCCCCCCCCTACAAGGCGTTGTGAAACGAAGCCTAATGTGTCCGAACACCCAAACTGCAAATAGCGTGAAGCAGGAGGCGTGCTGGCAGCTGGAAACCAGCGGCTCAGAGCAGTGAGGTACCGGGGCCCATTGAGGTGGCCCCCGCAGCACGAGCGGGTGCTGTGCTGGCACCCACACCAGGGAAAATAAGATCTGCTTGGCTTTCTCCCTGCTCCTCCAGCCCACCCGCCACAGGGGGACAATCAGCTCTCTTGCATCAGTTAAAAGATTATTGAAAGATAACCCTATGCAAGTTTGCCTGTCTTTCAAGTCTCCCGAACACACTGTATGAAGACGCTGGGACACACACCAGTCGCTTGATCTGTACCAGTAAGGTCATGTCCCAGAACTGGTATTGGATCTGAGCACCGATATGGGAAAAGATTTCATCTCTGATTGCTGGTACCACACACTCGATTCATTCCAGAGCCAGCTAAATACATATGACAAAGTATCTCACATCAGCAGCAGGCTTCTATTAGCGATTACCACGTCTTTTAATCAAAACAAAACCTGTTAACGTGCAAGAGAAGCACTATTTCTACATCATGCATATAAAAACCATTGCAGAGTAGTAACATATGCTGGACACAAAAAATATGCCGATAATAATTTATGCCCATACATCAAGAAGTGAAATTGGGAGAAGTGGAGGATGAAGGAATCAAAGCAGTATTTCTTTATCTTCCATATTTCTTCTCCTTACCTTTCTAGCAGAAAACTATACTGTTCAGAAATCCATTGCATGTATTTTGTCCACCCTAAATAACTCTTATCATCAATTCCTCCCCAGGCCTTTAAAAAAAATGTCATTTTTTTATTCATGTCTTACAATGTAACTAATATATACACTTAACTCTTTACCCATAACAGCAACATTTGTAGCTCCTTTCTGATATAATAATTATTATTCTTCAGTGTCAGCATCTTTGTTTATGTTCATACAGACAACACAATTAAATGCCTTCTCAGTCCTGTCATTCAGGAGAACGAGAAGTTCTGGAACCTTAATTTACATAGTTTTCAACACTGTTAATATAAAAAAAAATAATTTCCAATTTGCTAGTCATGACCCGTTTGAAAGGTTTTTAATAGCAGCACTTTCCCAATATTGAACATTTACATTCATTCAGCCATGCTCAGCTGATTCCTCTATTTCATATTTTCTTCCCCTGTTTTAAAACTTTCATGTTCTGATAGATAAGGACATCCTAATTTAGTGTTAAAACAAATGCTACGCTTTGATTTGCTAAGGACTAACAGAAGCCAAACCACTGCTGTATGTACACTTACTTGTAGTGAATGCATACAAAATAATCAGGTTTTTTCCTAAACCAGTCAGTCCCTGACTATTGCTAGAAAACTGCATGCCATGCTTATAACATGAGCACAAACAGGAAGCACAAGAGGCAGAATGAATATTATTGTTCCAACGAATGCACATGTAAAATAGAACTGGATGATTTACTCTAACGTTTCCAAATGTAATTGTCAGTAATGAGGAGTACCAGAAATAACAAACTATCGGAACTAATATGAATTACCAGTTGTTTTCAACTATGTTAAAAATAAGTTCTGTTTTTGGAACCAGTCAGCTGGCTAAAACAGGTGCTGCAGAGTGGTTTATATACACTGCCCCAACACAATTACATCCATAACCTTGCACCCAACAAGGTCGTTCAGCATCACTCCAGAGAAAAGAAATTAGTAATTGTCAACAGTTGCTAGAGCAGCTACTCCTGAGAGTAAAGGGCAGCTATAGCTGTATTCTACAAACTGAGAATAACCAACCTCAAAAGAAGATCAACTAAAAAACACTTCCTAATATACAAAATGGCACAAATATCAAGATATCAAGATGAAGAAAGGCTCTTTGGCACGTATATACAACAGACTTTCACTTATCATTCCCTGCTCGGCTGCACATCTAACTGTGTAACAACATCCCTGTAATAAGGCAAATGCTACATGGCTGAAGGCTGTAATTAACAACAGCTTAGTCTTACCAACAAATTCTCAACATCGCTTTAAAGTACTGTGTTCCATGTAATTTATGCACTCAATTTAGATTTAATAAGATTATTACACATCTCTCAAAAATCAATTGGTATTTAATAGAGATCTTTCTCCGAATAGAAACTACAGCCTTCAGTGGAAAAAGAATCTCATTTTAAGGAAGATGAACACCTACAACTTTAAAGCAAACAAACATTCATGAAAATACACATTTTTTTCTCGTTTGTTACATGAGGTAGATGCGTTTGGACATTATTCTATAAAGGCAAGTTTCTAGATGGACAATTGAATGGAGTATCTCATGATGCTGACAGATCTTACAAGAACATACTCTTAAGAGTCTGTACAACCTCTGCTTCAATAACAATGAATAAATAAAAATAGCTATTTTGGAGAAAAATACAACAGATTAAATAGTGGTCAGTAGCTACTGAACTTATTTGGAGAATAATCTTTACCCAATACCTCCCTGCAGTAGCTGGCAACCAATGGCTTTGAACACCTGACCGGGCAGGCATTGCATCAGTTAACGGCCTCTGACGGACATACGCTGCATGACCCTGCATCAGCTCCTTTCATACTCTTGGGATGCCAAAGCATCTCTTTACAACAATTTCTATAATCTAATTAGACAGTCTTTGAAAAGGAACATCAGTGTTTTACCACCAGTACTTGGAATTTTATCAGCCCTTTTCCTAGCAGGTTTCTACCCCGAAACCTCTCAACAACAGCCTAGCCCCTCCACAGCACGGATAGCCTTTCCAGTCCCAGGGATAAGTACTGAAGCGTTCCATTTACCTAATCACCATTAATGACGTTAAGTGATTTTGTGATTGTGAAATTACTTTGAAAATGTCAAGAAACTTTTCTATATAACCCTAGACTTTTCCTCCAGATTTTTCCCCTAAATTGTAGCACTGTTCGTAATTTTGTGTACAAAATGCCTTTTTTTTTTTTCTTTTATCTAGCAACCAAGTTATTTTCGCATTACTTACGTGATATAACGCTGTCAATATACTGCGGTAAATAAGGAGCCCAGGCATCAATGGTTTCTTTCCGACCTGCCTGCTCAATTCTTCTCAGTTCTGCCAGCAACAAGGCCTGGGCAGCTTCTCTTACCTGTAAAGCCAACAGCAACGTCATACAAACTCAAATATCAAATATTTACCAGTATGCTTTCAGTGTAATTTATTAAGAAGAAAAAACTTCTACAGAAAACTAAACTGAGCTTTTAGAAAAACCTTCATTTTTTCCCATCCCTCTCCACCGTAAGCACAGAAGTAAAATAACGATGAAGAAGATTTCTCACTCAAGGAAACAAGGCAAATCCTTTCGTTTGCGCTGATGCATTGAAAGGCCACCAAATTTCTAGTTTTCTAGAAGCAATTTGTAATCCCCCTTCTCTACAGCATTCCCAAAGTTGGGGACAAAGTTCCAAATGTGCAATAAGTGAAGTTTTTCTAAGCATCATGAATGTTGCAATATAAAAGCAAACCAAACAATCAATCTCAAGGAAAAAAAAATAATATTTTTTCACATGAAATTTACTCATTTACTACACATTACAGAAGATCGAACAATGAAAGCAAATGAAAATATATAAGCATATTCATAAATAGAAATGTTATTTTCAGTCTAAAAGACTTAACATACAAGGAAGCGATTTGATCATGGTAAAATAAAAAATTGTGGGCAGCCAGAATATAAATATGCTACCCTGACAGCTAAGGAGATCAGGTAACTGGATGTCTGCTGCTTACAAATTTTAATGAGTTTCAAAGTAATTAGCCTCCCAGGGAACCATCTCCCAGTATATCCCATCTAGGAAAAGAACAGGTGATCAGGCAGCAAAACCCACATTCCCAATTAAGTTAGAGGGCCGCTGAGGGTCCCCAGTCCACAGCCCCGCTCCGGTCCTCCTTTCCCTCTCAGAAAGCTGCACCGTCAACATATTTTTTGCCAGAACAGCACAGGTGTAGTCTTAAGGCCCACTAGTCATTTATCAAACAGTTGGGTGACAAACCATTTACTACCTACTGTATACACGCTCCAAAAAATAAAGCGACTCAGCAGTCTCTTGAAAAATACAGGGGAGGGTTTTTTAATCCTAATAAGATTCTTAATGGAATCATGGAAGTTTTTAATCCAATAATATATTTAAAAAAAAAAAGTATAGTATCCAGAAGGTGAAAAAAGAAAAGATATATATATTTAGACATGATAACTTTTTCAATATTTTGACAGGTTAACCGGAAAATTAACTTACTAAATCTGAAATAAAAACTGCAGGAACCTGTGTCAGAAGAGAATTATTTTTTTTTTTTTTATACTAAGGGAAAACATGATCAGTAAAAGACAACATAAGCCCCCCAAAACCTAGCAGTACAAAAATACCACTGAAATCACCTCCAAGCATCGATCCTGCCACCTGCGAGCCAGCATCTCCAGCAGAGGAGGTCGGAATTTATCCAGTCCCAACAGGTCAGGGAGCATCACACAGTGCATAGCAGCGAGCTGGCTCCACCCTGTTAAAACACATCACAACAGGGAGATAAACATAATCAACACTGAAGCAATTTTCAGTTTGAAAATGCCATCAAGTAAATTTACATTGGCCACTGGCCTGGTACACAGTAGATCTTCAGGAGAAGGTGGGACAAAGACAGAGAGAAAAAAAAAAATAGAACCAATTTTGCAGCAGAACAAGAGAATTGTTTCTTCTGCCATGGGAGCCCGGGGCTCACCATTCACGGGCTGCACCCCGTCTTTACCGATCCCAGACGAACCTCAGGGTTCAGTGCATGTGCTTTCTGTATCGGACAGGAACGAGCTCTTCCAGGCAGAAATCCTGCCTCCTGAACAAGCTGCTCAGATCTCAAACACATGCAAGGGGCAAATGAGGCAACAGCAGAAGGCTGCCTCAAATCAGTCCTCATTAAACACAAACATCCCTCTTCCTCCCCAGCACCTCTCAAAAGGACTTTAGTATCTAGTTGGGTGCTTGGGTTTTAAACTTGCAGCCTTAAGAATATACTCAGCATCCATGCTCAATACAAAAAAAGTCCTCAACACATTATGGCCAATTTTTGGCAAAAGCATAAGCCATGGTTCTGAGTGCAAGATTTAGAAGCCCTGTTGAAACAATAATTAGCATTATTTATCATGATATTTAATATCCTACATGTAAGTGTGATACAATTCAATTACAGAAAACTTAGCATATGAATTACCACTGGAAAGTTTACATAGAATTTTCTGTCCCTCTTTAAAACGTATGCAAATACGTACAAGCCTGTGTTTGTCTGCTCGCCTTATCTCTCCATCTAAATCTGAGTTCGCTGTGCTTACCTTGGGGGCACTCATCCTGCCAGCCTGCAATATTGCCTAGTTAAATCCAGGAAAGATAAACAACATAGCTTGTAAAAATGCTTGTAAAGTACTCTATGCAAAAGAATGCTCTACATTGACTTGAGAAACCAGAGAAATACTTCAGGTGAGCACACAGATCTACGGTTTGAGATTGTCAGCAATACTGAGCAGAAAAATCTAAACATTTTAACTAATAAAGCTCTTCGTGGCGCTACAAGAAAAGAAATCATTATGTCAATTTTCCTTAAAGAAAAATGGATTAAAAAGAGGAGTTTCCAATTTAAGAGAGTGCATTTCTACTACTTGAGGTGCGTGAAAGCAGGAATTTATAGCTTAGTAATACGGCATAAAAATTCTGATTTAAAGCAGTTTTCCAACAGGAATACAAAGGGTTTTTGTTTGTTTGTGCCAATCTTGTTGTCAGAAAACATTCTTCATAATGCAGATAAACATTTATTAGAAAAAAAAAAAATCAACCCCGACACAAAACTCAAGTAGTTTAAATGAACACTAAGTTGTCATAAGCATCAAAAATACAATTTAAGTGACATGTAACTGATCTTGTTTGTTTCATTTTGAAAGGAGCAGTACATTTTTAGTCTTTCAGTTTGTAAGGTGGCCTACGGAGCACTGGTGCTCTCTCCTCTCAGGAGCGGGAGGCCCATCCCGCGCTCATCCCGGTGGGCGTCTGCCAGCTCCGTCTGGGGCTGAGCCTTCGTCCCAGGGAGCAGTTCCCGCATCGAGGGCTGGGACACACCACACGGCTCGTGGGTCCTCTCCTGCACACGCTGCCGACGGGTAAAGCCACCTGCCTTTTACCTACCTACAATGGGCTGAGGTTTTATGTCAAAAGAGCAAACCCCAACAAGATCCGGAATGTCATCTTTGATACACTAGTTGAGAACTAAATTTACAGACAGCCCAAGACACACAGTCTGAATCTGCTCACCCTCTACCAGTGTTAATCCCTCTCTTTTTTGCAAAGAAAAATTCCTACATAGATCAAATTAAAGTCATGTCATAACAATGATAAGAGACATTAGTTGAAAGTAAAAGACAAATAGAAAAGTGAGGAAAGAATACCTTCATTGACTAAGAAACAGGTATGTAAAGCAGGAGCAGTGTCAGAGCCAGAGTGACCAGCTTCAGTGCTAGAAGAAACAGCAGGAGCAACTTGCAGAGGAAAGAAGAAAAAATAAAGAGAAAAAAAATAGGAAAGTGAGGAGAGCAGCTTCTGAAAAACAGATTAGTATCACTGAAGAATGAAAAACAAAACTGGAGGAAACTGTGATAATATTAAACTTAAAAAAAATTCTAGGTTTTACAAGAAGTGCAATGCCAGTGAGAGGAGGACATGCAACTGCAGAGAAACACAGATACACTGACAGAAACCTGCACGTTTTGAAAAGACAAAAGTACCTGTAAGGAAAGCGATTACAAATGTGTCTTTAGATAGCTAGATTTGGGTTGACAGCACGGCTGACTATGAATTTTAAAAACAGGAGTTTCACTGCTTCTTCTTGTGCTTTTCCCATATTTAGATAGATTTGGAATTTGCACTACTCATTAATTACCCCAGAAATAACCCCTTTGAAACCCAGGCTGCCCCGTCTGTCACTCTAAAATGCCACAGAATGTATTACTGATGGCTAGTTTTAATACAGGTTCATTTTAAACGTCCCTCCATTCAAATAATTTTAAACCTATACCAAAGAAAGGGCTGAGAATCTAAAGCAGCAGCAGACAAAGCGTGCTACGGGCAAGCATACGGTTCCGGTGTGTTACTCAAAGTGGTATCCGTGACATTTATTTTGTGAACTGCAGCGTTTCTTGGTGCAAATGTAATTTAAAAGCAGTTCTAAACATTATACTTCCACTAATGCTTCATGACTTAATATTATCACATGAAAAGATGCGCAGACCTTATGGCATACACATGCTACAACCCGAGGTCAACGTGGAGATTTAGAGGTCACTATCTGACACTTCCTTCCTATAGGGAAATTACCATATGTCATGCACAAGCATCTTCAAATTAATCCCCCTCTTTTATTCCGTTGCAGAACAACAATGGGTTCAAGCTCCTGAACCAATTACGCATTGTCTTCTGAATGGTCTGTTTGCTTTTCGTGCAGTGAACTTCTTTTGTCACTGTGGGACATCTGCATCAAAACTACTTTTTCCATACTTTCCACGCAAATGCATCACGATGGCACGTGCGCAGTGATGGGACGACTAGCCTAAATCACTTCATGACAGCAAAACCTACTTTCAGTAGAAAAGTAACCGTATTTATTTTATGAAAAAAATTGTTTGTAAAAACACAAGCCCATCCCACACTGAAACTAGAGTCTTACTCTGAAGTGTCTTTTTTGCCTCGTTGGTTTGTAGTTGGCAGCTCTCTTCCAGCGTCAGTAATTAAACCACCACTGCAATGGAAGCACCTGTCCTGGGGGCTGAGCAACAGAGCTGTGCTCATCTCTGGACAAATACAGGTCACACTGATGGACATCAAGCATGTCATAATGTGCATTAATTGTATCTCTAACTGATCTTTAAGAACAATAGCACTAGAAATACACAAGTAGCAAGATACCGCAAGTAGAGCACAAGGGGACATAAAGGTAAGAAGCTTACGGCCTGAGAGTACCACTAAGAAGCAAACCCATCTTCCCCAAGGGCATGCAAGACATGCCACCAGACACAGAAAAAGATGACAATTCAGGAATAGGAGTATTTTTCTCTATTTTTGACAGCACATAGAATTTCATTTTTATCAATTATTTCTCAGGAAGTTATAAATATTTCCACTGGGTAACTAAAGTATGTCTACCCCCAAAATTAGCAAAGCTATTTCAAAGGAAAATTGCAGAGTTATCACTTGTGAAAGAAAGTCTAATGGAACAATATCTTTAAAAACAAAACACAGACTGTCTCTGTGACAAATGTTTTTTCTTGCATTGCCTTTGCCATATAGAAACCATCTCTGAGAAATCCTGACCTTTCAAATAATTTTCTTTCAAGGAGGAAAACTAAACGGCTGCAAAAAAACAAAACAACGTGAAAAAACAAAACCGAAACAGCCCCACGTGTTGGGACAAGAGCCCTGATTATTTATTTTGTTTAATTTTATTTCAGCTTTTTGCTACTGACTGCTACTATTCTATTTATGTAGCACCCTTGATCATGGAAAAAGCTTGATGCATACCACTCCTGAAACTGATTTTCCCTTTGCAACCAAAGATCACAGTAAATTAATATTTATGTTTAGGAAAAGAATACACACATACATTCTCCCCAAGCCATTAAAAACCACGCAGACCCCATTCCCCTGTTACCCCCGTGGGTAAGTACCTCCCCATCTCTCTGGGGCACCTGCGCTGCACCGCGCTGCCTCCCCGTTGCCCCACGCTCTCCCCAGCAGTTCCCTTGCTCCTCAGTTTTCAGCTCAAGTCAGCATTGGCCACATCACAGTGGTTTACATTTGCTTTAGGCATTAAGAGCAGTAGCTCATTTGCCCCATCAAACAGCAGCTGTACTGAAAGAGCGAGCAGGAGGGTGCCTCCTCTTCCCCTGCCACCTCGCCGTGTTTCCATGTGCTCCTGCCACCTACAGGAAGCTCTAATCCCCGCTCCACTCTACTCTAGCAGAAAATTCATGTCTAATCTTCTGTACATCCTTCTTTTACATCACAGGTTCCACACCTTGTGCTTAACCTTTATTACACTTACAAAAGACACAATGCAGACTACTAAAGGACCCTTCAGTGTCACCCACTGCCATCTTTCCTAACTGCAAGTGATAAAAAAAAAGCAGCAGCAGTAGAAGCAGCGTTAAAATGAAATAATTTCTTCATAAAAAGGAGAGGAAATGTATACATACTACTTAGATGTGTTTACCTTTATGCTTTAGTTTATAGCGTACATAAACATTTTTGTATTAGTTTGTATAGCCCTTAGTTACAGACTTTAAACCTCTTACACCTCAACATCAGAATGTTTGGGAGCACATAAATATGCAAAAAATCCATTGTCAGGGAATGGCTTCATGACAGTATCAGCACCTTATATTGATTCTTAGAAAGGTCTTAGTCATTAAAATTTTTATCTAGAATATTACACTACATTTTCCTCCCACATAGAAGGTAGCAATATTTTTACCACTTGCTATTAAGGTGATAACTTTAGTGTCAAGAGATGAAATGACATATCAAGTTGTTCCAAAGCAAGTGATTTTTACCTTGCTTAATTTGTCCTTGGGCTGCATGACTTGAAATTGAAGGGGGCGCCTTCACTTTTGACATCTCAGGAGTGCCTGGCCTAGGCGGCCTAAACGCAAAAGGTACATGAAGGGGGAAAACAAGGAGGATAGGGGGGATAAAAAAGAAAAGGAAAAAAGAGAGATTATTTGCTAAAGATGCTGTGACTAAGCAAACTTTGCAAAGCAACCCAATAAAAAACAGTTGGTTTGACAGGAAAAAAATAAATATATCCATCTCATTTACAATTCCTAGGTAAACTTACTTTCTAGTGTTAAAAATTCATCGGTATGTTTTGATTTATTTAGAATTTGACCTATTCATTATAAAAACTCTTTAAAAAACAATACGCACTACGAAGGAGGACAGAAACGGCCTCTCGGACCTACTGGCTCATATGTTAATACACCTCCACGTTCTATTAGAGCTGTAAGCTAGATAACAGAGCAACATCTTTATCTTGGCATAAAAAAAATACTACATTCAAGAAAGAAGAAATACACTCAGTTCCCTCTAGGTGCCAAAGGTTTTCATAGCCATTTAATACATCAAAAGCCACAGTAAAATTAAACAAAATAAAATGTTGTATTAAAATAAAGACAGTTACGCCAAGTTCAAGGGCCTATTTGCCGTACCTGGTCGGACCTTTCTTCATGTGGTCTCCAATGAAGGTGGCGTTGGTCATACTCATCAGTGTGTTGGCCAGTGAGATAACAGAGAGGAGGTGCTGAGTGGTGACAGCACGTGATACGCCATATGTCCCCTTTCCCAGTCCTTCTGTAATGGACATTTTCCTGCCTAACTCCACGCTATCATACGGCGGTTTGCCTACAGGCTGGTTATAGCCAGGAAGCATCAGGGACATGTGACCTCCTCTAGACAGGAGGCCAAAAGACACTGAGCAGTGTGGCTTGAGCATCCCAAGACGATCAAGGCAAAGCTCATCTAGAACAGAATTCAGGCCCCAGGCATGAAGACAGGACATAAAAAGCTTTGCTGTATCCATGGTTAGATTATATTCTAATAAAGTCAATGGTTTAGATTTGCTAGAGCGATATTCTGGGTCACCATCTTCTCTTCTCTGTCTTATCAATTCTTCATCCTCATCTTCATCATCAAGAAGATGCTCTTTTATATTCTCTTTTATTGTTTCCTTGACCTGCTGGAAGAGGACGGCTGCTCGTTTACCAGTCAAAAAGGAGCCTCCTTTGTCAGACCCGCCGGAGGCTTTCTGTAAATTCTCCGGAGAAATGAGCGCAGTGTTGGGTCTGGAGGCCTCCTCCGTCAGCAACTGAATAATCAGGGCTTCTACATCAAAGAACAGCACATGTATATCGGGATCTGTTAAGTTAGTCTTTATAGCTTGAACCATCAGGGAGTTATGTGAATATTTAGGTAAATTCCCCTGGAAAAAAAAGAAAAAAAAAAGAAAAAATTTTGAAATTTCCATTGGATTACTTTCTTAACGCTTTTCACAAAGTTAGTTCACAAATTAAGGAAGCTCTGGATGATTAAAGTTAGAAAACTCACATGGGGTATAAAACATGCTATGACAAACATTATGAAAAGATCAGTAAAGAATTTCACCGCAGTTTTTACAACACCAGGAATGTCAGACTTGTGATCAAGTGTTACACCCCTAAAATATGGGAATTTCGCAGAAGTTTATTAGATAAATAGAGCTCTCTAGATCAGACAGAAGTTCACATTTCTTTGTTGTGAATTCTGAAACATAACAGCTATACGCTGAGGAAGAATAAAATTTCAATATTTAGTTATTAAACTTAAAACACATTGAATGCTTCCTATTTGAATACTGAAGTATAGCATCAATTTACGCCATTGGAAAATAAGCTAAATACGCTACTAATAGATTTGTCCAGATATGCAATTAGTGTGTCACTTGTTCACTCCACTACTTAAGTCCATCTTCTTCCTCCTTCCCTTCCTCCCGAGAGGGGGGCGGGGGGGAAGGTCAGAAAAGGAGACTGGACAAAAGAACATCAACATAAGTTTTTAAGTATTGTGAGAACTTCATTCTCTCCATAACCAACACAAAATTATGCTCAAGTACTTAGCTTCCTCAAACAAGTGAAAAAGAATCTTTTAACAGAAATAAACCCTGTTCAAATGTGAGTAAAATATAGGCTGAATCGTTTGTTCAGAAAACATCACCCTTTACTGAAAGTAGAATTAGCCTGTAAGTTCTTAATATATCATCAATAAAACTACAGTCAAGGCTCCTATGTCTTTTCTCATCTATAAATCAACTGCCTTAACATAAACTTTTTCAGTTTGGTAGTCTCTAAAAATTCCATTCTCTGTGGTCTTTTTTAAAGCACATTTTACAGCAGGATAGTTACTTAGAAATTAACAAGGCTTGCAGTTTTTATATGTACACCATATATGTACTTACAAATAGGTATGCATAGGTATACACACACACACTATAAATATATACAGACTATACAAATAACTAACATATACTATATACCATGCAAAAAATTGAATATTCTGTACATATACACTAATTTACAACAAGTTTTTACCCTATCCTATATACATCCTGATATATTGCTTCCTTTGTTCACTGCCACGAAGCGGTGCGCCCATCTTACGAAGCCTTAAATAGCCTGGGCCATAGGAGTGGGCACCACTGAAACTCTGCTGAGCTGTAAAACTCCATTTTTCTACTAACACCCATTATCTTGCATTTTTCAACCCTTCTCGTTCTACTTCTGAACACTAGCAAATGTATTTATTACTATGAATCACAGAAACATCTTATAAATGGAACACTGGACATGCATATGTACCATTTATTTTCTCTCAAGGACTTTTTTCAATACAGTAAGCATTTCGAGTCCTACGACTATTTGTCTGCTTTAACTTTTGTACAAATTTCATGGCATGTGTTTGGAAACGGAAGTAATGTTTATTTCTGTTAGAGCTGTAAAGACCCCCAAAATGCTGTTGGCGTGAAAGGACAGAATTTCCACCACATCGTGTTCAATTATTGTTTCAGTGAATGACCCTGGTTTTGAAATAAGCATATTATTTTAATTCTCAAAGTCCTCATTCACACGGATTTCTCTCTCCTAAAGCACTCTGCTTTTTCTGTGGCTATTAGTTGCTGTGTATCCCTGAAGAGTGTAAGATTGCTTTTTGCAGTAAAAATCTTCAAAGGAAAAAGTAACCTCTCCAAAGTCTTACATGAGCTTTATATTTGGAAACTAATGCCTCCAGAAGGGGCTCGGGTACCCTGACCTGCCATCGAGAGCAGCCGATGATCCAGAGGATGATTCTCAACAAACGCACACAAATATTTCACATTACACTCATTTTGTAACAAATCAACCAGCCAAATACCAAAAGTGCGCACACAGAGCAATCTTCAAAACATTATCAAAAGACACTCTCACAAAAAAACGCAGACCTGCCAAAATCTTCCAATACCATCCGCTATTCTAGTAGAGTCAAATAATTTTTCATTTCTCTCTTTCCCCAAATTAAAATTAATTTCACTTATGTAATGAAGTTAAGGTAGTACCAGAAGGAAAATTCACATTTGGTCACAGGGAATATGAAAGAAAAATTAAAAAGAGACCATCCTCCTCACTCCCTGCTCTTACATCTCTTGGAGGAGCTGCAGCGCGGGCTGGCTCACCGTGCCAAACAGCCAGAGCCTAACGCAGCCAGCAAATGGCCAAGTTCTGCTCCTTCCTTCCTGCGCTCAACTCGGAGAATGAATAAACTACGCTTATGAAATAAGTTTCCCATGAGAAGCAAATAATGGGTAACTGAAACTAGAATAGGAATAATTAAATGCCAATAAATAATAGCTGCAAATTGTGTTCTACAAAGCACTGATTTACTGATATATTCCTTATTTATTAAAAAAATCTAATTATTTTCTCAGAATGTAACATAGGTAACTTTTTACGAAATGGTCTCTGGTAATGGTCACAACAGTAAAGCGAAAAGCAACGATATAACCCAAATATTTTAGCTATTAATCACCATTGACCGCTAGTACAGAACACATTTTGCTGTGCCATGTATAGTGATGGGTTTTGTCAGTGTTGGGTTGATGGTTGGACTCGATGATCTGAAAGGTCCTTCCAACCTAGGCAGTTTATGGTTCTATGCAATACCTTTATTAGATGTGAGGAACCTGCACGTAAAACACGTACACGTGCAACACTGATACTCAGGTATGCGCACAGCCATACTGGATGCAGCAGGACACGTGTAAATTTGTAGAGACAGGCTAGTGCTGTTCTAAGAACAGTCCCTTGAAGTGACATTCCCTTTCCAAAGGGAATCCAGCCAGGAAAGCGCAGCCAGCGCCGGTCCCCGCGCAGGGCTCTGCTGCTCTCTGCCGGCCACGGCCCGGGAATCGGTGGAACACCACCTCTTCCTGCTGGAGCTCGGGAACACTGCTGAATGGCACCGACACATGAAACAACTGTAGTACCCGGCCACTCCAACAGGCCTTCATTAGGAAACCAGATACGATGAGTGGGAGAGGACTTGCCAGTGAGAGCACACACGAGCAGGGTGGTCACAGCATTGCCAAGGGTGGCCGCCCTCCAAGCCACCCCTGCCCCAAGCACCATCGCTGTGGCGAGTTGCCCAGGGCACAGAAAGCCTCTTATGTACTTCTCTAACACATGACTCTAGGGGTATTTTTCCCAGTTTCCTTCAAGGGAAGTTTGCACTTCTGTCCATTAATCTTTAACAGCAAGATAAAAATGTAAGTCGGGGTCATAGTCTTCCTGTGACAAAGTTCATAAACCCCTCACAAAGTCAGGACTTAGCTTTCCTCTGTATCTGGCCAAACCAAAGACCAAGAGAAAGCCCTTCCTTCAAGCTCTCCTCCGGCAATCTGCACTGACACACTACCGAGCCGACCAGCCAAACCACCATCAACAGTTAAGCCAATTTCTAAAATTTACTGTTCGCTTTTTTTTTTCCATCTCTACAATGTAATACTGTAAGACACCTGTTACCTTTCAACATGGTCGTTCCAAGTCCATCAGACTCAGTAATAATTAGGCACGTTAAAATTCACAGGATATTTAGAACAAATTCTTGTACCGTTCTGTCCTCCATACTAGGGTTCCTTCAAATTTCTTCACTGTACTAGCTTTTCTTGGGATACATGCTACGTTGTACTCTATTTGCTCTTCAGAATAATAAAATTAGTGCTGAAATGTAAAAATTACTCTTATACAATTTGAAATCCAAGTTATTTCTTATTGTGAGATAATAAATTTGAAAAAAGAACTCATTACTAGTTGTTAAAAAAGGAACTTGCCCACATCTCAAAATATTTAAGGTGCTTCCAGCTTGTGCAATAACAACCAGGATGGAGAAAAATCATCCTCTGACTCCAGAGACTAACATTCAGACTCACCGTCCTGCTATCGCTCTAACTCCTGAACAACTCTTATCGTTAGGATATTATCAGAAAGGTTTGCTTACCAGAGATCTTGGCAAGAAGCCTGTTGCTGTACTCGGTAACATCCATATAAATTGTAAAGTTTTGTATCTAAATGAACACACATAAACACGCCGTGGATCTCACACACTCTCTATACACAGACACACAGTGCTCAGAACAGTTAATGAATGCTTCGCACAAGTTACTACAGACAGTTCCATTTGAATTCATCACTTAAATCCTAAAATATAATTTTAAAACTCCTTGAACATTAAGCATTGAGATATTTAGGAATCAACTAAGCCCATCAATATCTTCTAGCATTAAACACTTAAGATCTTTCTCAAACTGCAATTAATTTTCAGCGTTTAAGTTCCTTTGGCTCCATTTATATGTATTTGCACATATATTTCAGTAATACTTTTCCTGAACTGTCACATAGCAACAATTACCAAAATAAAATAAAAATCAAGCTCTAGCTCCACCTTTAGCAAGATGTACAGGAACTTATAAAGCATGTTCAATATGGGCGGAAGAGGGGAAAAAACAGATCAATGCTGATTCTATTCCTCAAAGCTCGCACAAAACGAAAAGGGTGAGACTTGCTTCTCATGGTTATGGATCACAGCCTGGTTCCACGTCTACCCATCAATACTACAAATTAACTGAATGTATAAAATTCAGCAAATATTTCAGATTCTATGAAACGCTGCTAAATCCAGATTTCAAATAAACTCGACCTCAAAAAAACCCTAGTAGAATGCACACTGATGTGGGAGGTGGCATCACGAACAGTAACATAAACTGGGGAACAGAATCCAGAGATATGTGGTTGGTTGATATTAAAAATATATTACTACCCATCTAGAAAAAGCTAAGTTTATTTGGTGCATAACCTCAGTTCTTACTGAACCTAGAGAAAGAGACAGCGAAAGCAGTACGGAGTTATAGACAGTGAAGATGAAGTTTAAAAGCATTAGACTCCAGTAAGAAAAACGACTACCACTGAGAACACAAAATAGAGAAAATCGAAGTGAAATGTAACTCCGGATAACACCACCTGCATTGGAAACTGCACAATGACGTTGAAGAAGGCTGATACTTTTTGTTCAGGGAAAGCAAACTCCTAGGACTGACCCAAGGCCAGGTAAAACTACATTAGGTCTTTCTATTAAAATTTCAGAGAGCATTGGATAAGACCCTTTCAGTTGGAACGATAAAGGCTTCCCACATCTTATTCAATTATTTATGGAAATAAATGTTTCAGGTACTGCATTAAAACCAGAGTGCAACATCGCTTACCTTGTCAGAGGCTTCGGAAGCAAGCAGGTTAGTGGCCAGAGTCTGTAGTTTCTGGTGTGCCACGTTTTTCAGTGCAGCCAGGCTGCGCCGAGTCATGGCCTGCTTCAGATTTACGGCAGGATGGCTGAGGGCGTCCACCGCTGCTGGGACAGCCTCATCACACGCATTCAGGATTTCCACTGCCGTTATGCCCATCACACACCTGTCCAGCGCACCTGCAAATGTTTTGAAAAGCATGAGTGTAAGCAGAAACAGTTCAGAATGTCCAAAATATCATGAGTACAACAATGGGTGAAAGTAATTTACACCACAGGACGCAATGCATGAAAGTTCCCCTTGTGTTAACAGTTATTTTTAGATCTAATATTCCTAAAGGGATGGGATTTTCCTAAATATCCAGGAAGTTGAAGTGTGTAAGCAAAAAACACGTTAACAAAAATCAAGACAAATTTAAAAACCCCACAGTATGATTCTGTGCTGACCAGAGAGCGATGACTGCAGCTGCTCCACGTTTTTAGTGGAAGGCTGCTTTCAATCATTTTGAATTCCCTCTCCCACCCAACTACCTGCGTGGACTAAATTTTCCACACTGGATCTCAGGTTCCTCTTTGCTTCCTAGAGCTTCAATAAAACACAATTCGCTTCTAATTTTCACAATAAGCTGAAAATAATATTCAGGCATTACTGCAGGTTTGTGGGGTTTTTTTTGTTCTTAAGGGAGTTAAGGAGTCGAAAGGTAATTACATACTGCATATATTTTGATGCATTTTTTCCCTCACTTTCTCCCTTTCAGATATCACAAAATTTTCTACAACAAAGCTGTTTTTATTTTATGCCTCGCTGCCCATTCTGTTCAGGCTCGTTTTTAGTTTATTCTAAACTAAGCATTAGCTCCTTTTTTTAAAAAAAAAACACAACAAAACAAACAATATAAAAAAACCAGACAAACACTTCCTTCATTCTGCAGATGAGGAAACTATTGTGTATTCAGGGTGCTGTGCTTTTACACCAAGCTTTCAAGGAAATTGCTGAGGAAGCATGGACAGTGATCAACTGAGAAGACACTATGTGTGCAGCCAAAATTGTAACTGGTGTCTCTAAAGGTAACTGGGAGAACATGCAGGGGGAAGACAGCCACAGCAAGCCATACTTCTCCAAAACAAAAGGAGTTATTCCAAATACCAAACTATGTATTTAACAAAAGCTTAGATAATCTACAAATTTTGGGAATATGTGGAGTGCTAAATTTCTAAATATCAATGTGCAAAAAAATTTTACCTTTTCTCTCAGATGCAACTGATACAGAACTATAGCCAAACATTTATATTAAAAAAAAAATTGTTTAATCAACATCTTTGAACTTAGCCTTACCGGTATCCATTTGCCAGACGTACACAGAGCCATCTGAACATCCTACCACCAGATAGTCATCGGAAGGCCTCCATTTTATGACTTGGATAGGGAAAAGGTGACGGGATGCCAGCATGATGCATTTTTTCTCCCGCAGGCTCAGAAGACCTACTGAGTGATCACTGGCAACAGAGCAAATGCAATGCTGGACTCTTGCCTAATAAAAGAAAAAAAAAAAGAAAAATCTTAATCGTAATGCAGACAGTTTGCATCTCCTCTTCAGTGGACCAAGCACAGTGATCGACAACTATTTTATAACCAAAAACCAGGCACATAAGTCTATGGCTAAACTCACTGAGCTCACTAGAAACAGAATCCCACTTGCAGAAATTCTCGAGTCCAATCTCTTGCACATCACGAAGAGCAAACAGGTATTATAACCTGTTTTGTTGAGCCAAAAAGAGAAACCATGGTTTTCAAGTAAGTCAACGTCACTTTGTTCATTAAATTCTACCGAGTCATCCAAGTTGCGAAAGCCGAAATTGCCTTTAAAACCTATGGGCTACCTGGTGGGGAACGCTTGCCTATCACATTTGCAAACGCCTTCAGGGGAAAGGCTGCTTCCATGTCATGGAAATCCTCTCCCACTGTCAGTGCTCTATACCAGAAAATGCCAAGCATTATCCTTAGCTAGCTACGTTTTCATATCCAGGTTTTCCACTATTTTTAATCCTTGACATAGCTAACATGATGCGAACAAACCCAAGATCAATAGGAAAATGAAACTCTTGAAGTGTCTGCAAAAATTATACATTGAGTCAGTGCTAAATCTTCAGTATTTCATACTACATTCACATTCTGAAGGATTTGAGCAGCTGTACCATTTATGAAAAATGCGAGACAGGTTATCAGACATATTATGCAAAACTTACACTACAGTTTTCTGGTGGAACTAGGAGCTGTGTAATTTCTCCACCATGTACACAGAAGATATGTTTCATCTCTCCAGAAAATATATCCCATATGATGACTGAGAAATCCACACCACCTGAGATCAAATACCTTTGATCATAACGAGAAGAAACCTGATGAGGATACAGTAAACATGTAATTTTGTTTCGATGGCCTCGGAGAGTCCGGTGAGGTGGCCAACCTGAGAAATCGGGTAAGGGATGGAAAGGGAGGGGAAGAGAGAGAAAAACGTAATTCAATAGAACAGTTAACAATCCAAAACAGTGTTCTTGATTAAAAAAATAAATACAGACATACTGCAATTTTTGACAGAAGTTCTTATAGAATTAGTCCTCTCTTTTTTTAAATATTCATATTTTTTTTTACTGGACATGGACTGAATACTTCCTTTTGTCTTGCTGTACAATCTCACTTTAAAGTAATCTAGCTGTCTTAAAACAGCTTGGTCCCCCCAAAACAATCCCAGAAAAAAATAATTAAAAAGGCCACAAAGATGTGAAAAAATAAATTCCCTTCCCCATCAAACATTAACTTATCCAAGGTTATAACCAAAAGGACCAGCACCAGGAAAATTGCCTAATCTTACTCCACACTGGCCACAACAGTGGCATTCCAGTCTGTGGCGTTACGTGTTTGGTGCTTGCGCAGAATAGGTTAACGACACCAAATTTAAATTTAAAAAGGAAAATAATTTTTATGAAACACACAGCAAGAATGGTGAGCCTTCTGTTCACTGAGATCAAATACATTGGTTAGATCATTCTCATTCTAACCTTTTAACTATTGCAATAGATGCTTAGAAAAACTGTCTTTTTAGTTAGCAAATTTGACAAAATGGGCCAAATAAATTCAATACCAGAATCAAGTATTCTATGCAATATCTGCATGACATAGGTGAACTTCTTCCTCTTCGTGATTATGCTTTCTAGCAAGCACAGCAAACCTTACGTAGAATGCACGCAGGCACTTCTGTATTTTTATGAGGATACAAATCATCAATGCTTATTTGTGGAATAATGTAGCAATTTTGAGGCAATCCAACTTCACATTAAGAAAAAAAAAATCTTTTTTTATAAAGTAAATCAGTTATGTAAAGGAAACAGTGCAACCAACAGCCTTGTATGTAACTGACAAGCTCACAGGTATATTTCCAGAAAAATATTTACATGTCTCTCATTTATCAGCATTTGTAAGAATCAAAACCCAAATATTTGTTCTGGAACTATGATCACAAAAGCATTAAAATAACATTATCTAGAACCAAAATATACAACAGCAGGCCAACGTATTAACACTCAACTAACTACAGAATACAGAGAGGAGTTCTCTGTTACATGATTTACACCTGTAAAATGATTTAATGCTCACTTTTTGAAACTATTTCTTACTTAAGCATATCTCGTACGCGACAGGCGCACGCTGTAATCCATCCGTGCTTTTCCAAAGCTTATTTACATACCTCTCCTGAGCATGTGCTCTCCCTGCAGCAGCTGAACTATAGCCGTTTGTGTTGCTGGCACAATAACGATGCTTCCATCCTCACGCCCACAAACCAGCCGCCCGTGTGCTGGGATATACACGCTGGCCGTAACTTTAAGTGGTTCATTGATGTTTGGGATTAGGCTTAGTTGGTCTATAATTCCAGCAGGGCGAGGAGTAAGTTTATCAAAAGCTTCCTGGAGGGATATTGAAGTTGTTGTTTGCAGTCCTGTTCAAAAAGAAAAAAGGAAGGAGTGAGGCAGGAGGAGGATTTAAATAAAAAAAAAAAAATTAAAAAAAATCAAGAACAGAAGTTAGGAATGCTTTTCTGAGAAGATCTCAAAGTTTAAATACACCATGTTACAACACTTTGAACAAAATAAAAGGTACATACTGGAGACTAATTTACTGACTATGGAAAACATATGTGAGAACTGGAAAAGCGTATTATTTGAACTACAAGTTACACAGGCCAAGGGCAATGACCATAGCTAATATTTGAGGAAAAAAAAAAAACCAACCAAACAACAGTTAAAGCTTAATACCTGAAAAATATTAATAGTAAATTAAGATTTTGATCATATATGAAAAAAATTAAGTTACTGTAACTCTTACAAGAAGCTAACAAAAAAAGCCAACCCAGCTTCATGGATTTGTAGGAAAAGCAGCAGTGCTTTATATCCAGCACCAAAACACTGTTTTTTGTTATGAGATGCCCATTAAAAGACTTGGCAACAAGACTGTTAATTAGGTATACCTTTCGCGCTATCCTGTTGTTCAGGAGTATCAGGCACACTCCAAATACACAGTCTCCCTGAAGAGTCTCCTTGGATTAACAGCTTATAGGAAAACTCCCTATGTCCATAGAAGAAGCGAGTAACTGGCGGACATATTAGTAGCTGTTAAAAAGATAAATTAACAACTTCAGAATGCATGCAAACCATGCAGTAACCTCAAAATTTACCTTCCCCACATAATCCACTGTGCCTGTTAAAAGCAGGACAAAAACTAGCTGCTTTGTGCTTTATCTTTCTTGCAGGAGAAAGAATAAATATGACAATATGAATGAGAAGAAGTTGTGGTTTAGTTACAAAACAAGTCACAGGCTTAGGGGACAGGAAAAAAAGATTTTTATATATATAAATATAATTAGAACCAAACCAAATATATTTAGAATATTTTATATGTGTGTATGCGCATTCTAAAATTGTCAACATCCTAACTACCATGGTGAGCTGAAGATACTTTACTCAGTAAGGAACGTGGTCCACAACAGAAGCAAAAGAAGTTTTCGTATTGGTTGACAACATAAAGAAAATAATAATCAAATATGTAAGTGTTTCAATGGCCAAATCTGGCAACAATTCAAATGGTTAAGATAAAAAAAGGATTCCTACAATAGCCTTGTAATAAGAGCATTTGTAGATCAGACAGTTACTTATACCTAGTAGCACCGGTATAAGTACTAGATATATCATACAGCAGTCTTAGATACATAAATTTATAGCAGATGCAGTTCACGGTGCAATATAAAATGAAGCATAGCTCAAAGAGGACTTTGGCCTACAAAACTGGATTTTCTTTACTTTGCAAGGATTTAAGCTTTCAGATGCTAAGAGCTCTTGCTCAGTAATTGCCTAATCATCATGCACATCACAACTTAACTTCTAATTCTCCAGGCCCTGATGAATGATAAACCATTGGTATATAGGAACTGAAGATTCACTTGACCAGAGACTAACCTCTGCATTTATTTGAAAACCAACAAGAACCAAACCAAACAGCAGGCAATTTGCCTCTGTCTACTTTCTTCAGGAGAAGCAGAAATCCTAAAGGTCTACTTTGAAAGAGGAAAAACTGGTCATGATGTACGCATGTTTCAACTCTCTAAAAAAGAAATGCAGTCCATAAAAGAAACCCCAAAGATTTTACCTGTTTGTCTGCTCTGTCCAACACACTGTACAATAAAGGTGGAATTAAATTTTCTACTGCTTTCCCCACATCTCTGCGAAATGAATCACTAGCTGGTAGACAGCTGGGTTTAAGAACAAATAGAAAGGAAAGAAAAAAATCGTTATATTAGTAGAGAGTGATTACTACATCACTAGCTAAGTAAATAATACTATGCAAAACCAACTCCCAAACCCTTGAACATTACATTTTTCAATTGTTAATACAGCGTATAGCAGATCATTACTCTAATTTTAGTGTACAGGGTATGCTTCGTCAATTAATAGCTGCTCCAAAGTGTGTCCAGCTCAGTTCCCCTACACACTTGGAACTGAAGGAAAAAAGAATGAAGGGAGCCTGGTTTTAGGGTGCTTTGGACTTCAACACATCTGGCCTCAGACTCAGGATCAAAACACACCAAACCCAAGGATTCCTCCAACAGATCACCAGAGAGCTCTGCTCCCACCCTTACGCTCTGATCACATCAGGGGCTGAGAAAGGAGTCGCTGCCTGATTTATGTGAGAATATTCAAGGATATCCAAGATAAAACTGTCTCTACCCAGAACAGAGAAATGTTTGCAGGTCATGAAGGTGTCAGAAGAAATTTGGAGAGTTTTTTGTTTTACTTTTGTCATTCTACATTTAACCTCTTTGATACTAAATTTTAAATTAATTTTATATTTTCACATCTACATGCACAAACTCAGCTGTTCATGTCTTCCCTTAATGGATTGAAAGAGTACTCTGTTACAATAACACAGTCACTGTTTACATTCTGCTCCATAGAGCAAAATCTTATTTCTTCCTTATAGGGATGTGGTTAAGGAAGTACTGAAATTATATTTCATTTTAATTCATGACGTTTGTTCAACAGCAAAACACACCTCTTCCCATCACACAGCTCCATTAGGAAGTGAAAAAGAGTTAGTGTAATATCAGAAAACAGTGATGCAATCTTGGTTCAGGCAATCTGAATTACTGAGCATTGCTCCCACATGATACATTTAGGTGATGCACGCTTTAAAATATGCTCCTGAAATACTAGTTTCTGCAACATCCATATGATTTTGTAACAAAATAAAAGCCAAAGATACTCAAGATTTCTTCAAAGTTGCTTGTGCTTTTATCTCCAAAAATAAATAGTGTCTTTCGCTGTTGACTACCTGGCTGGTAATTTATATATGAAACTTTGTCCATCTTCTGTCCATACAATCACTTTATCAGCAGACACAAAGTCACCCCCAGTCCAGGTCTGATCGTTTTCACTAGGGACTGAACATAAAAGGGAATAATCTCCAGCATCAAAAACCTGAAAAGAAACAGAAAAGTCTGTTGTCATTAACCAATTGCAGATTAAGATGCCCAGACAGCAGCTAATTTCAGTTTCAGTATAGCCACATGAAAAGGACTCAGAGCATCTTGATTTAAATGTCTTACTGGCAATCTAATAAAATCAGCTTCTAGACTGAAAAGCAGGCAGGTGTTGTTCAGCTAGCTTGCCTTACCCTCCAGTACTTGGAACACACTACCAACAGCGACCGCTGGGTAAACGCACAGAAAGAAATGCTTTGACAGTTCTGGCAATAAATAGGTTTTGACTCCTCTTCAAATACTGTTGTTGTATCCTGAAAACAAACAAACAAAACCAACGTTATCTGCATTTTATTTAAAACTATAAATCTGAAATTAAACAGAGACATATTACCTTCTGTAATAACATCTTCAAAAAAGGCATTTCTTGATGGTTTTAGATTTGCTCAAGTCATGAGCTTGTCAATGTTTCTGTAAATTTTATCCGAAATACAACATACACATAGGAATATCAAAATAAAACAGAAGTGTGTATCTTGAATACCAACTTTCCTGTGATAGAGCCAAGTCTGCAGACTGTCACAAGTACAAGAGTAGCAAATGTGCAGAAAAGCAGAAGTGAAGAAGTGACAGGTAAGAAACTGGCTGTAGAGACAGACAAAACCAACCCCAAGAGGAGGTTATCACTTTTCTTTAGGCAGCATATGGATATAGCCACAATCAGGCACAAGTACTGACCAGCACGCCAGCAGAGCTGAACTGCTGAACACACAAGCCTGTTCCCTTCCTCGTGTCCATTGGCATGATCACATCTCAAAGGTTTCAGCTGGAGACTGCCCTTAGCCAGAGGGTTATGGTTCAGTCAAAGCTGACCACGTTCTTCTGAGATTCAACTTAGCACTGTCAAATAGCACAGGATCTTGACCATTTGGCCAAACACCCTCTGCTGAGTCTGAGTCTCAGACTGGTCTATCACATCAGTGTTGTACTTTGATTAATGTGGGCCCACCTCAAAGCAAAACCTTCTCTTCTGGTTGTACTGAGGGTGTTCACTGCTACCCTGTCCAGATCCAGAACACACAGCTCCGCAGCTAATCCTCACTTTGACTGACTATCCATCTTCACTCTGACTCGGGATACCTTCAAGGAAGGAGGGACAGCCATGCCATTCATCATCTGAGAAGTCTGGCTTACAGTTATAAAAACCTGGAGAAGGCTGCAGATACCCTGCTGTGGGTATAAACAGGAGACTCACAGAAAGATATGGCTGCACTCACTTGAACTGATTTCACAGGGCTCTTCACTTTCATAAAAACACACCTTATTTATTGAGACAGGGCAGAGAAAAATCAGGATAGTCGTGCAATTAAGGCAGAAGCCGGGGTTCAGATGTCCTATATCACAACTCCTTTCTCTGTTACAGATCTTTGTGCAAGACACTATTTTACTGAAATATTTCCTCATCTTCAAGATGGGCAGTTAGCATTCAGTCCCACACAGAAACCATTGAAATGCTCAGACAGTGCGACAGCAACCAGCATCTGAAACTGAGAGTCTCTACACAGAATGACATACAGATGGAAATCAGAAAATACCCAGCTGATTTTTCTTCTTGTTCAAATTGAACTTAGGGACATGACAGAGACCATGTGATGGAAACGTGACTATGCCGTTTCATAAGATGCCAGATGGCCAACTTTAAAGGAAAAGCCAAACACTTGTAGCAGTTCTCATTCTATTATTTCTCATAAGAAGATCTGCAAGAGCATGTGGTATCCTCTTTTGTCACTTAAGTCTAACAAATTCCCCAGCTGCACAGATTAGTGGTGCCTATTTAGTATCATCACTGTCAATGAATTACCTTGCATCCAGACAGTCAGTGAAACTAAGCAGATTCAGCTCACATTTCATTCTCTCAAGGTTCCCCATCTCCCAAACAGACTAGACTGTGATAAGCTCCCGTTTAGTTATGTCTTTCTGTTCCTTACTTCCATAACAGCCAATACTCCTCACTGCTCCCAGCTGCCTTAAGCGTAACTGTTAAACATGATGTTAGCTAAAACACCACTCCCTGCACGACAAGGGCTTTTCAGAAAATGCTTTGAGAGCAAACATTCTCTCATCAAATTTGAAACTATGAAACACAAAAATTGAATACCACCTCTGTCCCTTGATGGGGTCAAAAGCTAGGAATCCGTTATATTGGTCTTCCAAGCTACTGCAAACTGTGTTGCTTTTGCACAATAAATATTCTGGAAATAAACAGGTTCGTAAAAATAGTTCATTTATGTATCATAAGGTTGTTTTTCCACAGTTGCTAAACATCTATAGCAAGGTGTATCTTTTACAAAAGGTTTCTGTGAATAGGTAATTTGCGAGAAGTCTACAAGATGCGTAGCAAACCTCCTTTAAGGCTTTTATTCATTAGTACACAGGAAGGCAGGAACTGCCAAATAACAGAGAGAGCTGTAGGTAATCCCTAGTAATGAATATTCCTAAAACTACTCCCTGCTCAGCAAGCCCTTCAGGCATCTCCACATCACACTTCTTATCCTTCTCAAATAAAATACTACATTTAATAATAAATGTAATACTAAACATTTAATGCTAAATTTAATAATATTAGTAATACAGTATGATACAATAAAACTATAATGAAACATTTTTAAAAACTATGTACAGATATCTTTAGGAGCATAAGAAATACAGCTGGAGAACTTAATCTTAAAAAAAAAAATGAAGTACTGTGATAAAGTCATTTCTATAATCCCACCACTGTATTAAAAGACACACAATTCCTATGCAGTACAGGGCAAGCTTTAACTCCAAATTATTTCTTCAACCTGTACTATACAGAGTAAACACAATTGTTAGCATCACCTCTTTCAACTAATGAGTACTTATACTGCAAGCTCTTGCACATAAAAGTTTTGCCTGTGCTGAGTAAAGTTACGGACGCAGTGCAGCATCCACATCAGTTAGGAAGGTTAAACATTACTATAACAGTCTTTGTTACTAAATTCCCTTTGGAACTCAAAACTCCTGCGAAATGTAGTACAAGACGACTTAACTAAAGAAAAGGACTTTTAAAGAGGGAAGAATTAAAAGAAAAATGTTTGTATATTATCAAGAATATTTGTTTATTAGCATTAGTCATTACGTGGTACAAATAAGAAAGAATAGACTTGTAGATATTGGGAGATTATCCTACTCTTAATTTTGAAATAAGTTCTCCGAGTCAAACATGAGAAAGATACGGAGTTCTGCTGGTAACTTGAAGAATCAGTAAAGAAAAATCAAGGAAGTTGATTTTCAAATGGCAAAGAGGGAAAAAAAACGTAATATCATTAGGTAGCTGGGAGAACAGGAAGCAGCATTAATAGAAGTTCTCCCTTCATCACAACAGGAAATATCATTAATTCAGAAGCCTTTGTTTACCTGCACGCGACTAACTTCAGAGGTTATTATCCATACTTTCAGGATGCCAGTCACTGAAACTGCTACAACAGTATCCTCTGGGGGGAAAAACAAACATTAGGCTGATAAGTACAAGGACATCTTCATTTTGTTGCACACTTGTACATATCCGAGTACAAAAATATATTTAGAGTACCTCAACATTAAAGTTTATCAAAACATTCCTGAAGTGTTTGCTTCAAAATCAAATGCTTATTTGCAAAGTGGAATTCCAGAAGCACGTACGCACATGCACAAACACAGATTCCATGGTTTTGTGTTTAGTCTCATTCTCATCTCTCTTAATTAATACTAGGGCTCAAATTAAGAGGGGGGAAGGGAAGCTACAGTTGTTTCTAGTATTGGTATCGGGCACTGTGGGCTGTCCCATTGCACTCCCCAAAGGCAAGGAGATTTCTTGCCCATGCCTAGCTGTGTACCTGCCGCAGCCTATAAGGACACGGAGGTTTAATGGGAAGCACACTCTAGCCGTGCAGCTGCCCAAGCATCTCTCAGCTGTGGTTTACCAAAGGTCGCCTCTGCAAAATTACTCCCTTAGACTCATTACCTTCACAAAAAACAAAGTATATCAAGTGCTAGTCAAACTTTCTAGACATCCCTGTTTCTACCAGAGGAGTCTGGTGTAAGATCAAAATCCAAGCAGACCAAAATCCTTCTAGATTACAACATAAAAACAATTACAAAAAAAAAGAAATGAAATTAAATGCAATATCAAAAAACAGTTAGTACCAGAGTTCACTTGCAATTGTTCCAGCAGCTTAAGATGTTGTGGGGATAGCAATTGAGCTTTCCCACTCCAGGACTTTGGGAACACTCAGTTTACAACTGCTGTCAGCCTTAACTCAAGATAAAAGTCTCTCCTTTTGTCAGGATCTTCTTCCTTAGTGTTCCCCAAACCTCTTAGGAATTACAGTCTCCACAAGAGGAAAACCTGAATGAGACACCTCTCCTCCTCAGCTGCCAGAATTTAAAGCCTCACAAATTAACACAAACTAGCAGAGCAACACAGATGTGTGGACAGGTATCACCTCAAACCATGTCAAGTAATCCACCTCCAAACAGGAGCCCACTCACACATCTCTCCTGAACTGTCATCACCTTTAGAAGTTCCTCCCTCTACACTCTTCGGGTTTTTTAACCCTATTGTGTACTTCTATCAGCACATTCCTCAAACACATTTCCTACAATAATAGCTTTGAAAATGTTATGACAGCCCTTTTTGTAAAGCTACTAATCACAAGAAATACTCATGGTACATATGTATCTTGTAAAAAATTACAATGTATAGCTTGCCAAGTGATCACCATGTATACTACACATCCCGTTGGTAATGCAGATGACAGCCTTAGCATTTACAGTGCCTGCACCCCTTCCTCCCATCTTGTGCCAGTTTCCAGGCTCTTGCTCTCAGAGTGCTCTCCAGAACACTTTCTCCATTCTCAAAGAGAAAATAAGTTATCACTCTAGTAGAATGTGCTTTTATTCAAAGTAAAAACACAATCACTCGTCTTGTAGGAAGGTTCCTTGTGCTTCAGGTTTCAGCACATGCACATGCTGAAGATGACAGAACTGAATCCTTTTATTAGGTGAGCGTGGATCCTGCTGAGCACACACACAGAGCCATTTGGCTAGATGTTAGGTTCTGTTCAGGAGAAAGCAGCTACGTTTCAGTCAGAGCCAGAACTCCCATTTAACAGAACAGCAACAGAGACAATACTGCATAGGTATTAACCTTGCCTCTTTTTCCAGGTACTAGAAACAACTATATATGCTTTGCTTTTCAGAAAGGTTAGTGCTTGCTGGGTGTTGCCCAAGATCACAAGAAGCAACATTCTAGTTCCTCCCCAGGTTCTTGAAAAAGTTGAAAATACCGTTTCTCTTACAGGGAGGCAAAGCCATAACAACAACAACAAAGATAATTACCTTGTGTTCTATTGGATCGAATGATAGTCATGGAGCTGATCCAGTCAGGAGATATCTTTGATAATAAAGAATAAAGAACTTCAAGGCTGGTAGCATCCACAACAAGAATTTCTGGATAGTGTCCATGGCATAATAGTCTCCCTTCACGCTGAGTCCCAACTGTAAACTGATAGAACTAAATGGATATTAACAAAATACAGAAGGTTATACTCCATGTGAGACACCGATTACTTCATTTTTCATCAAAACCACGATTTCATAAGTATAGTCTAATGCCTTGTGTTTAAAAATCCGTACTCTGCACTGCTGAGGAGAGCTTTTTGCAGAGGCCCCCTCTGTCCTGTTACCTTCCCAAGGCAACCCTTACCCTGCACACCCAGCTCCTGCAGCTGACAGCCTGCCTCAACCTTCCCTGCCAAGATCATCCTCACCCTCCCACCTCCCTGGCAGGGCTCCTCCAAAAACGTTCTCCTTTCCTCCTTTCTTTCCAGCCTCTCTCATTAATCCCCCCCCCGCCCAGTGCTGAAGCACAGCACATATTTCCAACTCTAGGGCATTTGATGACACAGCATTAACTATGAGATACTTCAATATGCGTATAATGTCATTATTAAACTTAAAAAGAAACAGACCAGCCTTGCTTTGATAACTGATCTGTAGTTATCTGCAGTATGAATAGGAGCTCTGAAGCATACACAAAGTACTAACCTGTATGCCAGTATGTGTGCAGGCTAGTTTAGTAAACTCTATGCATCTCCCATCATTCACGTCCCACAGACACATCTCCCTAAAACATAAAAGGCAGATTAAAACTACATGAAAAGTATTTCAATCTTCCAAAGGCTTAAAAATCACTTACATTGGGAGAAACAACAATTTGAACCATTTGTTAGTGACCATATGAATTGTATTTAGACAAAGGAAACTCAAAATCAACTTGAATTTCTAGTCCTTCTGTCTGAATCTACGCCACCTCTTCCCTACAAAGATAAGGGGAAACAAGTGAAATGCCAAGGTTCACCACAATCAATATTAAGTAAATGTAAGCATATAACTGAGAATTTATCACTTCTCTCACAAATGTTTCAAGTCATTATATACTACTGCTGCACCCCCTAAGTCGCCCAAAGACTAGCTTGCCTTCTCCACGTTTGTGAGGAAGAAAACAGTGTTACAGCAGACAGAACTGTGTCAGACAGCAGGGAGCCCTGTGAGTTTTTCTGAGGTTGTTGAGAGGCAGAAGCATCACCTGGGACTCATCAGCACTTCTAAGACCAAACTGAAAGCAGTCAAGTTACAAATAGTACCAGTAGTGGTACTTTTCTGACTTGCCTTATGAGCAGAGATAACAGCTACCTCTATGAATTCATTCCAATTAGCAGCCATTCCCTCTATTTACAGTACATAAAAAAAAAATTACTTTTAAAATTTTATATTAAAATTTCACCTGAACAGAATCTGTCAGCTGCTTCCCACCTTTTTCCCCCCTTTACACCAGTTATAGAACCACAATACCTTTTCATTGTGAAATTATAACTCCAAAGATTACTTAGTACTGAAATCAGTACAAGGTGAAAATAAATTCTGACACATTCTACCCTCAACTTCCGTGTTAAAAGGTTATTCAGTCATATAGTTCCCTGTCTTTTCCAGATAAAAAACTTCTTTATTTTACTTGGATACTGCCTTTACATAGGCAGAGGTTAAGGAATATCTTCCTCAACCGGAGTTGGTCAAATTGGCCTCAGTCTGGAGGTCCACCTTTTGGTAAACAGCCTTTTACAAACAAAGCAAATAACCAAACCAAACAAAAAAAACCCCACCCCAGACTCACAAACTTCTTTTTCCTTTTATAAGCTTGTTTTGCATACCAGAAAAATCTGTCATTCAACAGTAAGTTCCGTAGATGAATGAAAAAGCAACCCACAAGAACAGCCTGATATCTGGGAAGAAATACCTTTGCAAATACTTTCAGGTCAAATATTTTGCCTAACGAGAGACAACCAAGATGGAAATGCTAACTTTGAAAAGGCAAAGTGGAAAGTCATACTGTAAAAACAAATTACACGTGCATACCACATTAAATCTCAGAACGTTCAAAGTCTCCACTAGTTTAAGAGGGAATATCATAACATGTAATTACAACTTCTTTCCAAAGTTACTTTTATTCCAGAATAACAGTCTCCACAGAGAGAGACAGTCCATTTTAAACCCATCCACACCTCAGTACGCAGAGGGATGTTAGAAATCAGCAGTATTATGAGCTGGCTTGCTCAAGGCAACCCAACTTGTTCAGTGCAAGTCCGTGGAGGAAGACCCCTCATCGATAACTGAAGTGCTGGTATCTCTGCTTAGAAACTCAAAAGCTATCCTAGACTCTTGCTAACAACAGTAGTTTCTCCAACTCCCTGAACCAAAACTAGGCTTCTGTTTTGGGGGAAAAAAGCTCCTGCCTTCCAGAATGACTCTAGGAGAAGAACAAGACCACAGCACGTTTCCTAGAAACTGCTTGCTGGTAACAAGGACATCTGTTATGAATGACAAAACTAGTTGGCCCCAAAGTTCTGACCTATAATGTATCAAATTCTGTATCTTTTCAATAAATTAGCCCAAAATCTAGGCTAAAACGTGAGTGTACGAAGTATATTTTATTTAAAGGTTACAGAGTATGACTTTTTTTTTTTCTTTAAATTACCTGACTGCAATCCCCATTAATGTCAATTTCATGAGAAATCCTTCTATTTCCCAAACAGTTACTCTGATTAGTAATTAAAACCTCTTAAAAAATAAAATGGATTTGCTGACATATCTTTTCTTAAGGATAAAAAAAAAAATCAAACACTGCAACAGAAATATAGATAAAGTGTGTGACAGGTTTCCAAGTTTTAAAACATGTATTAGGCATTGTTTCCTGCCAAAAAGCTATGTTACAACTCAAGCTTGCTTCCAGTCAAGAAACAGATAAGCAGAGAAAAAGGAGCAAAATATGGATCCACTGTCAACTGAAATGACAAACTCGTGCAAGGGAAAAGATGACAGAAAGCACATAAGTGCCTCGACTGAAGGAGACAACATCACACATCTCATTGCCCATCCAAACATAAGTCACATATTTATGCTCCACATACTGCTTTACACACAACCATGCGGCATCCTGCCGCTGACTCCGAAGTCCAACGAGCATCAGAGGAAGCCCTGCAGGACCTCAGGCACCTCCCGATGCTCCTGGCGGGCCATGAATCCAAAATTCACACTGCACTCGGTATCTACAGTGGAGAAGCCCCATCATTTGGAATATTTATAGACATCAGATTAAGTAAAAAATTACTGGGTGCGTAAACAACTTGATCTCTCCTCTACCCTCAATTTCCATTATTTAACAGATCTGCATATTAATAAATCCTCAGGAAACTCACCCGCTTTCTGATGCACTCACTATATACTGCTTTTCACTGGAAGCAGAGGCCTTTGATAAACAAGTAATTGAGGCTGTATGACCAAACAACAGAGCTCTGGGATTAATCTAGAATCAGGGAAATAAAATGTGAAGTAAAAATAACACAGGCACTATTAGTTAACCAGAATATACATATTCCATATTTCCATTTTATGTATTATATCAACATATATGTGTTAATATATATACAGACACGTACACATTGAATTAGCATAGCAGCATATATATAATCTTGAGTTTGCACAGAATGCTGCTATAGTACATGGGAAAAAAAGGGCTTCTACCTAATACTGTAATGCAAATTTGTGAAAAAATGCATTTTGCATCAAACTCATGCTATCAATAACTTTAAATCATGGGCTAAATTTGGCCCAACTTGAACAAAAAAAAATTGTGTACTACTGCAACAATATTTCACCCCCAAATCAAGTATAGTTCACAACCTAATATATTCATAAATAAGTTTATACAAAGCCCATGCTTAGATTAAAGAAAAAAAAAAGAGAACTGCCCTCTATTTGTCCTTTCTAGAAAAAACTAGTCACTTTTTCCTCTTCTTTGGTGTTAAATTTATCAGACATGAAAAAAGTTTATGGGGGTAACTCACAGACAGTGAGATTTTTAGGTATTCAGTACAAACTCTTCCTGAAACATGCTGCGATTTTTGCAAGAAATTACTGTTTTGCTATTCCATTCCAAGATTTTAAAGCCCTTTGTACCACGGCAAATTACAAGACTATATTCAAAATAGACATTAGCAGATTTCGACTCTAGGGCAGCCACTGGCATAAAACAATTAATGATCAACCTTCATCTCTGCTACTAGTTTTTTTTTCTATTCAATTTTCATGGAAAAAACCAGTTGAGTAAAATAATAACCTTAAAAAGTTCTCCAAGTACAGTCCTCTGATCACTGGAATCTGTTTTCGCAAAACAATATCGAGCAGCTAAACTTGAAAGTACCAACTAGTTTAGAGCAGCTCCAGAAAAGAGAAAGTAATTACTCCAAGAATTACTGCAGGAGCAGCAACAAAGTTCAAAAGCAAAACCATCTAAGTGTCTATCCCGGCCTCATGAGAGGGAGGAAGAAAGGACAGGTGAACAGGGCATAGAAAGAACTGAAGACCAGAGTGGATACTATATCGAAGAATAAAAATCACACTGGCAGCTACAATACGCACTTTAAACACAAAGAAAATTAAGATCATACAGACTTTAGTCTTACCTCCAAATCCAAAGAAAGGTCCCAGAGACATATCTGTCCATCGTGGCATCCCGTGACGATCATCGAGGCATCCTCCATGAGCAGTAGGGTGGATATGCAGTGCGTGGGGGCTTTCCGGCCCCACAGGACGATGGGCAGAACAAGGCTGTTCCCTGCCATTTTGCTTTCACGCCTGTCAATTTAATCAAGATAAGAAATATTATGTCTCAGCACATATGCCATTCCCGCACTTAGCACATTCTCATCCTCACAAAATCTTAAAATACTAGTTTGAAGTCACTTCGTAAACATTTTATACTAAAAACCCATAGTCCCTATATACGCCATTCTTCAAATAAAATACAGTGTACAATCATCTCTCATCAGGGAATGTGTTATTTCCATATATGGATTAAATAACATACTTTAACAGTAACTTGAAAAACACAGTGAACTGTGGTAGTACTAGAACTTCACAATTTTGATTTCTTACACATTTTGCAAAAGACATTTTTCAAAGTGGCCTTTCCCTATGTGTATAGATACTTTTACCAAGTAGCATTTCCCTATCCACACACGTACTTTTGCCAAAATCATTCCTTTCACAATAATTTTGCAGGAACGAATGCTTTATGTCCCAGGGCTGCGGCAGCTATTACATGCCCGATAGTAGAGTTCATTCCCATTTGCAAATGCAACAACCTTTAGTCAAAAATAGGCTCTGGAGTTTTCTACAGATGACTATGCGCTTTTCAAAAATACTGTTCTGTTAGAACAGTGTTACGTTGACACAGGTTTTTCAAGTGGATATTTATGTTGGAATATGGAGTACCCTGCATTAGGTGAAGTTAGACATAGAAATCATTTTCAAGGTTAACAGCGTTCCTTAATTCATACTCTTACCCTCATAGTTCATTCCCCCTCACACACACAGCTAAAGAGGCTAAGTAAACAAACAAAAGCAAATTAGAAACAGCCTAATTAAAAATACATGCTAGTTTTGGACCTTCCAGTTTCTGGTTTCTAAGCCTGAGTGCTAAATGTTTTCAAAGCAACACGTCTCTAATGGTGGTGGCTCAAGATTTACTTCTACAGCAGGCAGAGCCACCTGCGAGGAAGAGCTGCTTATGTGGGATGATGGAAAAGGAACTGGAATATGCAATATCTAAAGATGTGGTTTGAGGGGGAAAAAAAAATCCTTACTAGCATTATCAATACTATTTAGAACTAAGGAAGACTGGGAAAGGAATAAATACGGCATTCACCATGATTTGCCATATGAACTAGATTCTGGCCACTGTCCAAGAAGAAACAGATGCAACATTATCTTTATAGCAACATTTAGTATCTTATAAATATTGACATAAATAACATGGCAAAATTTTTTATCTGTCACAAAGCCAAAGTTTTCTTGTGAACTGGGAAATAAAGAACAACAAACGTGTTTCAATCTTAACTTCAGAGAGAAAGAAGACAGCATAGAAACTGACACAGTTGGAATAAAAAACAGTTAGGAGGATTAGCACAAGATTTAAACACCAAAACACACCACTGTTTGTGTTAGCAACATTCTGAGTTTGCCAACCACTTAAGTGTTTTTATGATGTAGGATCCTTGAATCTGAATTTGCTTACACTGAGCTTGGCAATGTATTGTCTGTTCTCTTGAGTTACAGAAAGTCGTTTCTTGGATCATTTTGTGATTAATGAGTGGGCAAAATGTTTGTGCTAAATAAATAAAAGAAATCCTCCTTATGTACCATCTTGTAGAAGTTTCTGTTCTGAACTTACCATGGCTCAAACCAGAGCAGAATTTCTGATTTAGAGGAGCATAAACACACCAGACACAGGCAGGATTCACTCACAAAATATTTAAAAAAAATAAATGCATATTTTCCTGTCTTTCTATAGATATATACATATTCTTCTAGCTTCAGTGATCCAGCAATATTTGCATTTGTTCACAGATATGTAAATCTATTTAACAGCATTTCAAAAGGGGGAAAAAATTATTAATTATGACAAAATAAATAAATAAAGGTCACACTGAATCTAAGCCAGGCTCGCTACAACTGCCCTTCCCTGCTGCGATGAGCACAGTCTGTCCTGTGTCACCACGATACCCCGTCAGACCTCAGCAGTGGTTGTAAGGAACTAACTGGGAGAGGAGCAGAGTCGTGCTGAGCCACTGCCCAGCCACTGACAAACCCCACACAAACCAGTCCCCCTGCCCTTCTCCAAGGGAGCCCAAGCACCAGCTTCACACTACTGTGGGAATTCCACTCAATAATCTGCAGTTCCACTGAAAACCATCGTGCAAGCCTTAGTGTCTCCCCTTCAATACAAACTCAGAGTCAATATAAGCAGAGGCAACTACAGAAATCTTGCTTGCACCAGCCACAAACTTCACTTTGTGATCTTACATGACCCAGTGGGGACTCCCACACTGAAACAAGTGCTTTCTGCATCCAAAATACTGATGTCTATTTCAAAACATTGTTCTTTACTATACTTCCAACCTACATGGTTCTATGGAGTTCAACATCAATTAACGTCATCTCTCATCTATATAAAAATTACAATGCAATTTCTTCAAGAAGAATTTTGATAAATGCTGCTTATACTCCTAGAGCAAACAACCTCTGCGGCCAGAGCAATCGAACATGATAATGTACATGGAAAAACTAGGGAAGGGAAGCCAGCAAGAGCAGAATAATGTATAGCTAAGTATTACAGGCTGTCAAACAGCTTCCAGGGCCAGCTGGACCTACCAAGCCTCAAACTGCTGAAAAGTATGAGATGCATTATGTTTTTTTTCTCTCCCCCCCCGCAAATCCATACCAGTAAAACAGTAATATCACTTATATGAAGTGCCATTTTATGCCAACTCATTTCTTGCATCCAACTGGACTATCTTTATTAACAACTATTTATTTTATTAAGTGTTATTATTTAATGAACAAGTACAAATAAAGACCAACAATCAAACGTTTAACCTACTGCACCATACTACAAGCTACCATGGAATCGGTAGTTGTAAAACATGCCTGTAAATGTAGCGTTAATTGTTATGCAATGGTAGATCAATTGTTCTGTCTGGGTGATCACAATACAGAACTGTAAAATTAGAAAAATTTAAAGAATACAGTGACCTTACTAAAGAGCTCTGACTCTAAGAGTACTTGATTTATAGTGAAATAGTAATAAAAATATAGTGAAAACCATAAAGTGTCTAGATGTAATAGATAAAAAAATGCAGGAAAAAATAATCAACAAAAGCAAAACTACCCATTTCACTCTTTCACCACCCACTTTTTGTAGTGAAATAAAATGAAAGAGACACTGGGAAAGGTGGGGAAAGATGGAAATTTCTTTCCTTTATATATATTAAAGCACCTGAATAACAATCAAGGTACAACGCTCTTTACAAATTGTTCTTCCCTTGCCACCTGCAACAGCAGCTCCACTGCTGTGGACTAGAAATGCAAAGCTGCCCAAGCAAAGCCTGAGAGATGCCCCACCTGCAGCTCCCCCAGGTACCGCACCCAGCACTCCTCTGCCCCTGACCAGGGGACATGCTGGTGGCGGTGAGCTCAAAAGGACCTATTTGACCACACTTCCTCCAAGAGGCTATTTTCATGACTGTAAATGCTATTTGATCATCAGTGCAATCTAGGAACTAAGTTTTAATGGGTAATAAAGCAATCCAGCAACAATTTCAGAGCTGAAAAATCTGATAAGCAACCTAAAAATCTTGTCTCATTCCTTTCACTTCCTATTGCTCACAGTGCAGGGACCAAGTCACAGTGTTTACGTGGCACCCGATAGTTTCAGTGATGCAAATGGCTGCAATTTTGAATAAATATTCAAAAATCGTTCAAAATTACACAAAATTGTTCCTTGAAATTTTACAGTCAGCTTAATGCTCTTCCACCCAAGCTACTTACAAAACCTTTAACAGCACTGTAAACATATACTTAAACTGAATTTTCAACATGAATGCAAAGTACATTACAATGCATAAAAGTACCAGCACATACAAGTAACCTAATGTATTTTATATTTCCATGCAGAAAAATGTGAAAGAAAGCACTGAAAACATTAACAGCAAAATACTTTCTAACAGCCTACAGATATTCACATTTCAAAACTTTTACCCAAAAGAAACAGAATTCTTAGAATATTTCATGCCAACCACTGGGAGAGAGAGGAAAAAGAAAAACTACCTCTTTCCTTCTAGTTTTTTATTATGGTACCGCAATGCCTTCATTAAAAACTTCATTTTCAGAAAGCACCACAAGCTCATTTTAACAGCTGAAGAATTCAGTCTACAAAGAACAACCCTTCTCTATCATTGGCGAACACCGAGTACATCCCCTGCAAAAACCAAAACTCACTTATTGTCTGTAAACAATCAATAATTTTTTTTACATCAATGATGACAAACTACAGTAGCAAATAAACACTGTACCATTGACAAATAGTCAAAAAGCATGCAATGAATCACTACAAACGAAATCCCACACTTTAGTTATTTATACCTCTCTAGAATAAACTATTTTTGCAGAAAAGTGAACTGGAACTTTGAACTGGGAAAGGGAGATGTCAAACTGAATAGAGCTCCTCCCGATTAATACCCCTCTGTCTTCATTGGGATTGTTAAGTTTTTCTCTTGTCACTTCCACCAGTGTCAGAATCACAGTTTCCTTCCCCAAAGATGCAATGAAAGAACGAGTTTGTGTTATTGTATGCCTGTAGGGGGTAAATATGTGTGTATACATGTATAAAAGCATACTTCTATTTATTTTGCTTCACTTTCAAATTACCTCTCTCAAAGAGACAATAAATAAATGATGCAGGGATGCGGGAGAAGACCTTCCTGAAAAGGCCTGACAAAAGCAGAGGCTCTTTTTCATTCTCTGCCCCACAACAAAGGATCCTTCCTCTCCCTCATATTTGCTTTTTCTGAGGCGAGAGTCGCAATGTAGAACATGGCATCAGCATCATTTGCAGTGCCTTAGGAAGTTACTTCCACTGTGTCTTTGGAGTCACAAAGCCCCTCTTCTTCAGCCCCTTTGCACAGCCCTGAGAGATGCCACTTCGTACCCCAAACCCACACAGTCTCCTGTCCCTCTAAATAAAGCTGTCTCTTGCATGCCAACACCTACGGCAGGTAACTGTTACTTGTACCCATAAGCCGCCATCTCTCTGAGGAGGTCCCAGAACGGTCCAGAGCAGAGGGCATGTTTCACCAGACACAATGACTCAAAAAATATAAAATAAAGACGCGTTTCTTTTTTTCGCTCAAACTAAAGTACCTATACCCAGTTCCTCTCCTGCAAAGCTGCTCTCCATCCTGCCGTGTGCTGTTCCACATGCAGGGCTTTCCGCAGTCAGCAGGAACTTCCCCCGTCACCACAGCATCCCAACCACACAGAGCAGTCTCACAACCACAGGAGACACTGGCTGGTCCTACGGATTTTTATTTTCCCCAGTAAAACCAAGGCAAAAATAGCACTGAGTACCTCAGTCTTTTTCATGCTTTTGTTACTAGGTCCACTATATCATCAAAATATAATCCAATTAAAGTTATATACACATACATCTCAGTTATGTTCTTTGTATTTAAAGAGACAGCGATTCTTCAGATTAGCAGATGATCCAAAAAATTAAAAATAATACACTAATCTGGTAGAATAGTCAAGTGACTCTTTCAACGGCACTGCTTAAGGCTGGTATTTAGGCAAATTTCATAATCTGGGATAAATTCCTATTTCGGTAAAGCTATTGAACTGATTTCTTAAGTACAATGTATTAAATACTGACTCAAAAGACTAACATAAACATCTTTATCATGCCACAGTCCTCTAAACGCTAACTAGCACTTTCAGGACTAGTAAACTATTCATAGCTAACTTATTGAACCAAACTGCAATCAGAAAACGTAATACTTATTTCAAATCAAAGTCTGATGATGAAGTCACAAGGCAGATGCACAGAAAATTTTAGAGTTAACAGTAGGTCATTGTTCAGTATAACAAGGGGAAAGACCAGGTAGGACAGCCACAGGTGTAAAGACAAAGGTCAGAGAGCTTTATAACAATTGTTTCTATAACAGATTAAAGGTTGAGTCATGTAATCTTTCTGGTCCTCTGCCTCATCTGGCCTACAAAATAAACCTAATATGCAGCAAGTCGGAATAACACCTAAACAAAAAGATTCTGTGTACAAACCACAGCAGGATTCAAATTTATCATATGGGTTATTACCTGCTGCCACAACTCACGCTTAGAAACTATTTCCAGTATTTTAGAAAATCATTAGCATTCCTGTACGTCTGGTTTTTGCATATGCTTTTATCTTTCCAAGTGACAGCAAAAGACAGGCAAAAAAAATCCACAAGCCTTTCTCCACCTGTATACAAACTGCTCCTGAAACAGGAACATTTTATTTGCAGTTTCCTCAAGTTTTCCCACAACTTTCAGTTATGATAGGAAGCCTCGAGACATCATTAGACCTTGTAAGCCCCAAGTTATTTACCCTGCAACAGCATCCATAATAAGCATTTTTACAGCCAGAAAAAGCGCCCGAACAAAATCAATTTATGGTAGCAAGCCCAGCAGCTAGGAGAGTGACTTTTCCCCTCCGTGTTGCCCTGGGACAATAAAACCAGTTTCCTTTTGCGCCTGTCACTACCAAGTGGATATAACCCTCTAGCTGGTGGCATTTCTGTGCCCTGTGTGCAGGGAAAGGGAAGCAATTGTGCCCAGTACAGCATCGGGGGCATACATAGATTTCCTTGCCCTCATATATTCCAGTGGGTAGACATATGAGGAAAGGTTTAAAAAGAAACAGGGATAATGATGTTGCGGACTGCATAAGTAGAAAACAAAGTTAAAGGAGAGGAAGGAAGAACAGCACATACGACTGGAGATGTCTCCAGCAGAGATAATCAAAAGGCACAATTAATATTGTCCCTCAGACAACATCCTTTGACCAAACACGCTACCCAACTAATTTGAACTGCTGATGACTTCCAAAGCACAGACGAGGCAGGCAGGAGCACCAAATTCTTCACTCTTACAACGCTTAGCCCTAACGGTTTGCACATACAACTTTAAAACATCAGTAATATTGCTAGAACTACAGAACCAGGAGAGTAACTTCAGTTCTGTCACCACAAAGCAACCTGGTTTAGGTTTAGTCTACGCACACCAACACTAAGCAACCATCACGTTGCTGATCTGACACAAGTGACCCCACTGGAATTCAGTTACCTGGGTGCTTTCAGAAGCACGTCTAAACGCTATGGATTGCTCCGGGCTGGAGCAAGTCACAGTGGTGCCGCCCAAACAGAGACTGAATTTCAGCTGTGCATAAACCCAGCTGGGTTCAGGGAATACTTCAGTATTCTGTCCGGTTAAAGCCCTGTGGTGTGATGCTGCCCAGACCGAGTTCAGTGAGCCCCATGCTGCGCTTGAGCCCGTCTCCTGAGGGAAACGGATCGAGGTACACCAGGCACACAGGAAGGATTTGAGGCAGCCAGGAGAAAGGACTGCTTCTTTGGGGAAAGAAGTAAAAAGATAAGTAAATTGCCTGAACAGAGCAAAAGCCAAGAAGAGCTCTTTCCAAACACTTATTTCAATTAAAGCACATGCATAAAGAATTAATCAGGATATGTGTGGCCACTAAAAGAATCTCCCAAAGAAATACGTCTATGAATTGACTGTTTCCTTTATCATACATACTCTCAGTATGTAACAGCTCCAAAACAAACCATTAAAGGCTGACAAATGAACATCTGCTTTTAAATAAACGTAACTGTGCTTATGTTCAAAGCAACTCAGAAAGGTTAAGAATAAATCATTCCTTTCCCTATCAATGTTTACCACATGTTAATGCCATTTTTCTGTATTTTCAGCAGAATTTAAATTATGTTATTATTCAGATTTGCTACCAATAAGTACAGAGATGGCTGCCATCCATGACATCAGGAAAAACCTTCTAAGTGGATTGCATATTTTCAAGCAAAAAGCAATTTTTATGCCTAATATTTTTCACGCGTACAGAATCTTCCATTCAAAAAGACATTAGTTAAGCATTGTAACACTCCTCCTAAACCATTTACATAAAGACAATCATACATTTATGGTAAAGGCTCATTTCTGTTACATCATGGCTTCCATCTGAGTAATGCAATGCATTTTATAAAAATCTGATGATTTTAAATTTAATTACAAATGACCTTTTCCATTTAATACTTGGGGATGGAGGAAAAAGGATTAATGTGGTAGGGAAAAAAAATTAAGTACTTTGCTCAGAGTTGCAGAAATCTTTCACTATCAGAACCCACATATTTAGAAAATAAATAAATAATTTTGAATAAACATTGAATTTTGAATAAACAAAAAATTTTGTTATTAAATACAAATGGTCAGTAAAGTTTGCTATGTCAATTAAATTTCGCTTGTTTCCGAAGGTCTGTCAGCAATTTTCAGTGTCTTTTGGAATTAGTTTTGACTCACTACAAAGGGACCAAATGCAAAATATTTTTGCTTTCTTAAGCTATCATTAATCTAACAAAATGAGTTTGAATCACAGAACAGCAGAGGTTGGCAGGCACCTTGGGAGATCATACCCTCCAACCCCCTGCAAAAGCTAGGTCAGCTGCAGCAGGTTGCCCCAGACTGTGTCCAGTCAAGTTCTGGATGTCTCCAAGGATGGAGACTCCACAACCCCGCCCTGACCAACCTCTTCCAGTGCTCAACTACCCTCCAGATGGACTTCATGCTGCCATCAGCAGCCCTTTGAGCCTGACCATTCCATGGATTTTCAGTCCACTTCGCTGTCCACTTATCTAGACCCACATGTCATCAGCTTGTCTGTAAGGATCTTATGGGAAACAGTGTCAAAGCTTTACTACAGTCAAGACGAACAACACTTGCTGCTCACCCTCCTCCACCAAGCCAATCAGCTCATCCTGGGAAGCCATCAGCTTGGTTACGCACAATTTGCCCTTTGTAAATCCATGCCAACCAAGAAAGCTGTTAAAAAGGTAATACCTTTTTCAGCAAACAAATCCCCGGACCATATCTGCAGGATACAAAATACTATAAAGCAATCTGTCAGGTCTTACACTTTCACACTTGCAGCAAATCATTATCATTTTAGCTTGCATCTGGTAAGCAGTGAATACAAAACTTAGAGAACAATAACCATATCGTTATACTATTATACAGCACACCTTTCTGATTTGCAACTACAAAAGGATTATTGCAACGCTATGCTAAAAATTGCTTATAAAAAAAAGTATTTAAAAATGTATTTTTCCACTAAGAGAGTATTAGGAGGAAACAGGTGAAGAATGCAATCAATTTTGTTAGCTGTACAATCAAGAAACAATTTGTTCATGATGACAGCAAAGTCAGGAAACTAACTTAGCAAAAAGATAGGTAAATCAGCAGTTTTAATGGCACCCCCATTCACATGCACGCACACACAAATACTCACACTAAATGGGACAGCAGCTAGGGAGTTAAACTGGCAACTACATTCATTTTGATACTCAACTTTACTTGTTCTAATACACACAGAAAAGCCCCCAACAGCTATCAGTAAGAACTGACCTATCCCTGCACAAGGAAGAGGTGCAAGGTCTTCTCAAAGGCCCCACTTGCATAAACACAGCACACCCAATTTTACTACTATGAATATTCACACTGCTCTCACTAACCCTACTCATTAAAACAGCACTGAGCATATCTGCAGAAGAGAACTAACCTACTGTTTTGAACTTGGTTGAAACCATTAGTCTACACAGAAATTTATGTGGAGTGAAAAGGTGATTTCAATCCAGGTAATAATGACTAGCAAACCAGACTGCCACTCTCATTATGCTCATCAAGGATTAAAAGATTATGGGCACCTGGGCCTTCTTTTATCCTCATCTACTTTGTTGATTCAAAATTCATCACCTTGAGTCTCCTCTGCCTTTTCCCTAAATCACGAGCTTTCCCATAACATTGTGCAGCCAGTACCTCTACATCCCCTTAGTCAATTTATCTGTAATAGCTATCTCCAAATGCAGTGCTACATAACATAGCTGTATTTCAAGCACCCTACGACAATACTTGTCACAGAGCTCTATGTCTTGAATCGGCCATTACGTATAACAGTAATCTAAATAAAAAGATCATAAATGTTACTGTCAAACCTTCCCAATACACTCACAATCAAAATTAAATTCAACAAATACAAACTTGTGTTCCAGAACAGAAATTGAAAAGTAACTAGTTAAGACGCAAGCTCTTCCTTAATCTTTAGGTGGCAATAACAGCGACAATGCAATGGAAGATTATTGCTTGCCCCAGCTGAGTGAATGACTATAGAAACCTGATTTAAAAGTATATGAAGGTAAGATTGGTTATCCTGTCTCCCTCAGAAAAACACCACTCTCTGTATATGTAGAAGGTTATAGAACAAAAAAGAAGAGGAAATAATAATTTAGGACTCTAAATCCTTCATTATAGTTAACAGATACCTTTGAAAGCCATTTGCAGATTTTTCTGGCACTTAATTTGATGACACATTAAATCCGCATCTATTTTTCCTGTTTAAAACTGTCATGATCACATGAAGGACAGCTACCCAAAGCAGTTGCAAAGTAAACTCTAAATCATATTCCTAACTACCAATAATATCATGGCTATCACAGAAAAAGGAAATAGAGACGCCACGACATAACAAGAATTGGGCATTAAAGGAAATTCAAGTTCCTACAAAGGATTATTTCGGTATGAAGAGTCACTCAGATAACTTTCTGTTAACAGAGGAAAAGCTCTCCATCCCATTAATAATCGGTCACTTATTACTGACTCTCGTGACACATCCAACCACCAGCCCACAGTGTGCACCGGAGGGTGGTGCATTTTAGGTTGAAACTTGTTAGAAAGACAAACCCCGAGACCTTCAAGCCTTACGGTGGAGGGCCGGTACCCAGCACTGCCCAGGCAGGTGAAGCCACCCGCCGCAGGGAACCACCGGTGTGGATGCGGCCGAGGCTGCGGGCCGCTGCCATCGCCCCCAGGCAGGTGCCGCCGCCACCCCCACCTCCCGCACAACAACATGGCGGCCCCCGGGGAGG